>JAWNMW010000470.1:0-301303 GCA_035043565.1 Drosophila robusta | reverse complement strand
AGCACCCCTTGTAGCCTTCCTGGTACCTCATCCGCCTCTTTCCTCCATTACCACAGTGGCTGCTGGGGTTTTGACGAGTGTTCCGAGCGTCTCTGCATTTCAGGCGGCCCTTTCTAGACTTTTTGGCTGCCAGGAGGTGTCTCACAGAATGCTGCGACTGTCCTTAGCACCCCTCGTGGTCCACACAGTAAACCATCTCCCTTTCCTTCGGCCCCACTGGTAAGCTGGTACCACAGTTATAAAGCTGGAGTCAGCAAATTTTCAAGGTAGATGGCTAGTCACTCCCTTTAAAGATGCACAAAAAGTTCTCGGCCACGCCCATTCCGATCCCGCAAATCGTGAAAATCGACATATCCCACAACTTTTGGAGCTAGTCGCCAAATTTTAAAGGTAAATGCCTGATCGCTCATTTTAAAACTCGGTAAGAAAATTTCCCTGCCACACACACTTCCGCCCCCGCAAATCGCGAAAATCTATATCTCTGAAAATTTTAGAACTAGAGTCACCAAATTTGGCAGACAGTGTTTGGGTGACCTCCGCTTAAGATTGATCCAAAAAATGTTGGCCACGCCAACCCCAAAATAAGCGATTGGGCAAAGTAGAGCAAGGCATCACGTTGGCACCTACAACATTTTTAGATCCGAGATATAAAATAATATATTTTAAGGATCCGAGCTCAGCAGAGAGAGAGAGAGTGAAATCATTTATGGCCAAGCTAGTGATTTCTTCATGTAATGAAAAAAATCAACCACCACCTGCCCATGAAACGAGCATGAAGAAGACTAAGTCCACTGAAATTTCATATAGCAATATAAAACAATAGTTCTTGTCTTCTTTCTTGTTTTGATATTATATGCAGCTTCTGTGCTGAGATGAAAACGTAGGATTCCGGGGGAAAAGAGTTACAACAACCACGCTAATTTCAGCTGGACTTGTTGTAGCGTCTACTGTTTTGATATTTTGCGGTGCTTCTGTGCAGAGATCAAGACGCCGGCAACTTCGGGGGAGCGTTATAACAACAACCAAAGCAGCCGGTAAATAAACTGATTTCTTGGGAAAGGAGCACGGTGCATAGAAACGAAGAAAAAATCGAAGGCTGCAGATCATAGACAGCAACCCACGTCAAAAATAGTCAGAAACTATTTTGTTGTCCATCTTCCTTCTTCGGTACAGTGCTGTTGTTGTTGCTTACGCGAAGCAAGGCGCCAGTAGCTAGAACATTAGCCTGCCAGACTTGCATAGTAAAAAACAATTAAATTATCCGCTTCTTTTCACTCGCAGAATTTACAACCTTCAGATTTGCATGCATGTTTACAGACCGCGTACACACATACTTATTTATTGGCACGACAATGTGTGTATTGTGTTTGCTCGTCGTGGAATAAATACCCTTATTTATGCAATAAATAAATAAAATGTTTGGGAAGACAAATTTTTACCCTGAGATTGATTTAACATTTTATTTAGAAGTTTTAACAGTACCAAGAAAAAGTTAAAGTACTCTTTTCAGAAAATGGGTGTACTGATCGTTCAAAACAGAAAAATTATAATAATTGGCCGGCTCGCTGCAAATAGAAACCAATACAAAAAGAAGAAGACGTGTGCTTGCGATTTTGCAAAGTACAACAACAGTAGATGCGCGCATAGACAATGGGACGGTGTATTTTTATTTTGTCTTTGCATCTCCATAGTCACGCAGGAAAATTTGCTATAACCTAAGCACGTTTTTTTGTCGTACAAGTTACGCTACCAATTTACAATGCGTGTATCGTTTTAAGATTTAATGAAATTCAGTTTTTTTTTTGAAGAAATTATAAAATATAAAGATAAATATATATGGGTTCATAAATCTGAAAAACCAGTTTCATGATAATAACAGTTATTATTTTCAGAGCTGCCCAAGAATAAATTTGGCTAGTTTGGTTCGAACCCATTTGTTATCCTTGCGTTATATATATATATATATATATACGTATATATATATATATATATATACGTATAAAATGAGTAACAGTGTGCGCAAATATTCGTGCCGGTACAACCCCGATTCTTTCTGCTACATATGTGGTATTTACATAGCCAATAGCAACTCCAAAATAATATTCAACGAAAGGTTGCAAAGTTTATATAATAAATACTTTCGAGTTGAACCCAAAAATTGAAATGAAGATTGGAGCAAGCATGTCACTAAAAATATATGACCTCCATTCCCACTTGGACTTTTTTCCGTACAACGAAGTTGAGCTCAGCAATGAACACGAAAAACGAATTCACCAACAAATTATATCTATGGAGCGACATTATCAGAGATTGTGGATTCAGGACATAATGGGCGATTATGTGTGGGGTCTCATACTCAGAAAGACATGGTAGTTGAACTATTTTTAAAATGCTTGAAAATTAAAATAAAAAGTAATAACTTAAAAAATAAATAGTTAAACGTGTTTTTAAAACGCAATTTACTCGTTTCACTTTGTGAACGAGTATATAATTCGCTCAAAATAATGGATTGATTTTTTTCTAAATAAGTTTTGGCAAAATTTAATGTGAAACTTTCTATCTTAATACATAAAAAAAAATTTAATCTGAATAAAAAGCTTTAGGTTATTGGTAAATCAAAGTGTGCAGTTCCTTTTTATCGATACACCCCCTTACAACACCAAGTCGAGTACCACAGGGTACTCCGAGCGTCCTCAGCACCCCTTGTAGCCTTCCTGGTACCTCATCCGCCTCTTTCCTCCATTACCACAGTGGCTGCTGGGGTTTTGACGAGTGTTCCGAGCGTCTCTGCATTTCAGGCGGCCCTTTCTAGACTTTTTGGCTGCCAGGAGGTGTCTCACAGAATGCTGCGACTGTCCTTAGCACCCCTCGTGGTCCACACAGTAAACCATCTCCCTTTCCTTCGGCCCCACTGGTAAGCTGGTACGTTTTGCATACCCTCTGGATAAATCACATCCTAGATCGAATATGCAACATTCGATTTATGCCCACCCTAGATCTAAAGTGTGGGTGTTGGTAGATCCCCCTGGCCAAAGTAAGTCGAAAGTACACAGCGTTTACGTTCTCGTGCAAGGACCTGTTGCACCAGAACGTTATGCCATTTGGTCTGCTCTCTGCAGCAGTCACGTTTCAGTGAGCCCTGGATAGCGTCGTGGGCGCTATAGAATTCCACGCCTTCGCGTATTTGTAAGAAATATCCAAGTTTCATATTTTATGATGTCAAGGTGATCGTAGATATAGACACGACTATTAATGTTAGTAATGGTCGAATGGGCCGAATGGAAGTTATATTTGTGATTTTGGAAAAATATAAAATTGAAATTTTCGTAAAAGTAGGGGTGGGCGTAGCCAAAATTTTTCGGGTCGATCTTAAGAGGCGGTCACCCAAACACTGTCTGCCAAATTTAGTGACTCTAGCATTAAAATTATGGGCGATATAGATTTTACCGATTGGCGGGGGCCTGAGAGCGTAGCCGTTAAATTTTCTTATCGATTTTTTAAGGGTCTGACCAGCCATCTACCTTTAAAATTTGTTGACTCTACCTCTAAAAATGTGGGAGATATAGGCTTTCGCGATTCGTGGGGCGGAGTGGCTGGACGCTTTTAGTGTGCGGGCTATCAGGGTTATCAATGTCGCAATCTTTTGGTGAGGTCATATCCTAAATTTTAAGTCTCTATCTTCAATAGCGACGAAAAAAGTCTCCCATTTAGTAGAATCAATCGGTGACCGGAGAATCAGCCCGTACCCCTAACTACTACTGGTACCTGTTGTAATGGGAAACTACCCGTTGCAGGTTTCGGCCTGTACCTTAATGCACAACTTTTTCTTTTACACCTAGGAAAGTTGGCTGACCACGTTTTCAACCGAAAGTTCTACCTGAGAGAATTCTACCAAGGAATTTAATTTTGGCCTCATAAGCCTACTAAAACGCCCCCAGCCCTTAACAAATCGGAAATGGTTATATCTCCCACAGTTATAAAGCTAGAGTCAGCAAATTTTCAAGGTAGATGGCTAGTCACACCCTTAAAAGATGCACAAAAAGTTCCCGGCTACGCCCATTCCAACCCCGCATATCGTGAAAATCGACATATCCCACAACTTTTGGAGCTAGTCGCCAAATTTTAAAGGTAAATGCCTGATCGCTCATTTTAAAACTCGGTAAGAAAATTTCCCGGCCACACACACTTCCGCCCCCGCAAATCGCGAAAATCTATATCTCCCAAAATTTTAGAACTATAGTCACCAAATTTGGCAGACAGTGTTTGGGTGACCTCCACTTAAGATTGATCCAAAAAATGTTGGCCACGCCAACCCCAAAATAAGCGATTTGGCAAAGTAGAGCAAGGCATCACGTTGGCACCTACAACATTTTCAGATCCGAGATATAAAATAATATATTTTAAGGATCCGAGCTCAGCAGAGAGAGAGAGAGTGAGTGAAATCATTTATGGCCAAGCTAGTGATTTCTTCATGAAATGAAAAAAATCAGCCACCACCTGCCCATGAAACGAGCATGAAGAAGACTAAGTCCACTGAAATTTCATATAGCAATATAAAACAATAACAGTTCTTGTCTTCTTTCTTGTTTTGATATTATATGCAGCTTCTGTGCTGAGATGAAAACGTAGGATTCGTTGGGGAAAGAGTCACTAATTTCAGCTGGACTTGTTGTAGCGTCTACTGTTTTGATATTTTGCGGTGCTTCTGTGCAGAGATCAAGACGCCGGCAACTTCGGGGGAGCGGTATAACAACAACCAAAGCAGCCGATAAAGAAACTGATTTCTTGGGAAAGGAGCACGGTGCATAGAAACGAAGAAAAAGTCGAAGGCTGCAGATCATAGACAGCAACCCACGTCAAAAATAGACAGAAACTATTTTGTTGTCCATCTTCCTTCTTCGGTACAGTGCTGTTGTTGTTGCTTACGCGAAGCAAGGCGCCAGTAGCTAGAACATTAGCCTGCCAGACTTGCATAGTAAAAAACAATTAAATTATCCGCTTCTTTTCACTCGCAGAATTTACAACCTTCAGATTTGCATGCATGTTTACAGACCGTGTACACACATACTTATTCATTGGCACGACAATGTGTGTATTGTGTTTTGCTCGTCGTGGAATAAATACCCTTATTTATGCAATTAATAAATAAAATGTTTAAACAAAACATATCTTAAATAATATTTCCAATTGTAACTCCGAAAATGGGAAGACAAATTTTTCCCTGAGATTGATTTAACATTTTATTTAGAAGTTTTAACAGTACCAAGAAAAAGTTGAAATACTCTTTTCAGAAAAAGGGTGTACTGATCGCTCAAAACAGAAAAATTATAATAATTGGCCGGCTCGCTGCAAATAGAAACCAATACAAAAAGAAGAAGACGTATGCTTGCGACTTTACAATATACAACAACAGTAGATGCGCGCATAGACAATGGGACGGTGCATTTTCATTTTGTGTTTGCATCTCCATAGTCACGCAGGAAAAAATTGCTATAACCGCATATGCGTCTGAATTCCACTCTTTATGCTTTAGTTCTCTCTGATCTATACATAAGCACGTTTTTTTGTCGTACAAGTTGCGCTAGCAATTTACAATGCGAGTATCGTTTTAAGATTTAATGAAATTGAGTTTTGTTTGTGAAGAAATTATAAAATATAAAGGGCTGCAAACCCAAAAGTAAATTTCGCTGGTCCGGTTCGAACCCATTTGTCACCCTTGGGTTATATATATTATTATTATTATTATATATATATATATATAAATATATATACATATATATATATATTACAAATGAATAAGATGATAATTTATTTTATTTCTTTTGAATCGTTTTAGTAAATTATGTTTTTTTGGCGTATTTAAATTAGCCTCAAAGTAACGGACGATGTTATTTGTCACTGTTACTTTTATGTAATGGTCACTGTGACACATAAGTAACATTATCGATCATCCCTTCTGCCGGCAGATTGAATTGTGTATAAATGAAAGGTGGTTGAAATGTATTTGAAAACATGGTTCAGGGTATCACCTAGACGGTCGCTCCCGAGTAGAGCCCCTTCTTTGTTTGACTTTAAAATTCGGTGAAAGTCGAATAAAAATTATTCGTTTTCGTCACGCATTTATCTATGTATATAACTGCATTAATTGGGCATCGTTTAAGATATTCATTATCAAAATCAATGGTGAGAAGGCTGAGATATTATTATTTCAGCAAACCTGGTTTATGTCGCATGGATGCTTGCATTTATATGCCCTTCTTTACTAAAGCGATAGTCTCCCATCTAGTAGTATCAATCGGTAACCGGAGAATAAGCCCGTTCCCCTAATTACTACTGGTAGCTGTTGTAATGGGAAACTACCTGTTGCAGGTTTCGGCCTGCCCATTAATGCACAACTTTTTCTTTTCCACCTAGGAAAGTTGGCTGACCACGTTTTCAACCGAAAGTTCTACCTGAGAGAATTCTACCAAGGAATTTAATTTTGGCCTCATAAGCCTACTAAAACGCCCCCAGCCCTTAACAAATCGGAAATGGTTATATCTCCCACAGTTATAAAGCTGGAGTCAGCAAATTTTCAAGGTAGATGGCTAGTCACACCCTTTAAAGATGCGTAAAAAGTTGGCCATGCCTACCCCAAAATAACAAGAATAACTTCTATGTTATGTGAACGAGTGTAACGCAGTCGGTTACGCCCAACTGCAAAGTGCACTTACTTGTTTTAACATAGTTTTCTATACAGATTTTATATATAGATTTTCTTTAGGTTATGAAAAACTGGGCAACGTAGTGCAATGCAACACGTTGGCAGCTACAACATTTTTGGATCCGAGATATAAAATAATATATTTTAAGGATCCGAGCTCAGCAGAAAAAGAGAGGGTGAAAAAATTTATGGCCAAGCTATGATTTCTTCATGTAATGAACAAAAAACCAACCACCACCTGCCCTTGAATCGAGCATGAAGAAGACTAACGCCACTGAAATTTCATATAGACGATTTAGTTTAAAGCCACAGGCACCTAAGCCAAAAAAGTCGCCTCTTTCAAAAGCTATTATTGAAATTGATAGTTTTAAAGGAGGATTTCCATAGCTACGAAATGGACCCAAAGAAATGGTGGCAAAAGCTTATGTGACCGCCTTTTTTCACAAGCTGGCCTTTTATTATCCGATCGTACGACACGTCTAATTGACGAAAAAGTTCAGATGCTGCTTTTCTTAAATGTTAATGAAAACTATGTTTAACAAAAATTGTATTATGATACTTATATAACCAGGGCTGAAAACCGGGTTTGAACCGGTTTCGAACCCGGATCATCCATCATTTTTAAACTTTTGAAAGACATCCGAACCTGAGCCCACGTCAAAAATAGACAGAAACTATTTTGTTGTCCATCTTCCTTCTTCGGTGCAGTGCTGTTGTTGTTGCTTACGCGAAGCAAGGCGCCAGTAGCTAGAACATTAGCCTGCCAGACTTGCATAGTAAAAAACAAATAAATTATCCGCTTCTTTTCACTCGCAGAATTTACAACCTTCAGATTTGCATGCATGTTTACAGACCGTGTACACACATACTTATTCATTGGCACGACAATGTGTGTATTGTGTTTTGCTCGTCGTGGAATAAATACCCTTATTTATGCAATTAATAAATAAAATGTTTAAACAAAACTTATCTTAAATAATATTTCCAATTGTAACTCCGAAAATGGGAAGACAAATTTTCCCTGAGATTGATTTAACATTTTATTTAGAAGTTTTAACAATACCAAGAAAAAGTTGAAATACTCTTTTCAGAAAAAGGGTGTACTGATCGCTCAAAACAGAAAAATTATAATAATTGGCCGGCTCGCTGCAAATAGAAACCAATACAAAAAGAAGAAGACGTATGCTTGCGACTTTACAATGTACAACAACAGTAGATGCGCGCATAGACAATGGGACGGTGCATTTTCATTTTGTGTTTGCATCTCCATAGTCACGCAGGAAAAAATTGCTATAACCGCATATGCGTCTGAATTCCACTCTTATGCTTTATACATAAGCACGTTTTTTTTGTCGTACAAGTTGCGCTAGCAATTTACAATGCGAGTATCGTTTTAAGATTTAATGAAATTGAGTTTTGTTTGTGAAGAAATTATAAAATATAAAGGGCTGCAAACCCAAAAGTAAATTTCGCTGGTCCGGTTCGAACCCATTTGTCACCCTTGGGTTATATATATTATTATTATTATATATATATATATATTAATATATATACATATATATATATAAATATATATACATATATATATATATATTACAAATAAATAAGATGATAATTTATTTTATTTCTTTTGAATCGTTTTAGTAAATTATGCTTTTTTGGCGTATTTAAATTAGCCTCAAAGTAACGGACGATGTTATTTGTCACTGTTACTTTTATGTAATGGTCACTGTGACACATAAGTAACATTATCGATCATCCCTTCTGCCAGCAGATTGAATTGTGTATAAATGAAAGGTGGTTGAAATGTATTTGAAAACATGGTTCAGGGTATCACCTAGACGGTCGCTCCCGAGTAGAGCCCCTTCTTTGTTTGACTTTAAAATTCTGTGAAAGTCGAATAAAAATTATTCGTTTTCGTCACGCATTTATCTATGTATATAACTGCATTAATTGGGCATCGTTTAAGATATTCATTATCAAAATCAATGGTGAGAAGGCTGAGATATTATTATTTCAGCAAACCTGGTTTATGTCGCATGGATGCTTGCATTTATATGCCCTTCTTTACTAAAGCGATAGTCTCCCATCTAGTAGTATCAATCGGTAACCGGAGAATAAGCCCGTTCCCCTAACTACTACTGGTAGCTGTTGTAATGGGAAACTACCTGTTGCAGGTTTCGGTCTGCCCATTAATGCACAACTTTTTCTTTTCCACCTAGGAAAGTTGGCTGACCACGTTTTCAACCGAAAGTTCTACCTGAGAGAATTCTACCAAGGAATTTAATTTTGGCCTCATAAGCCTACTAAAACGCCCCCAGCCCTTAACAAATCGGAAATGATTATATCTCCCACAGTTATAAAGCTGGAGTCAGCAAATTTTCAAGGTAGATGGCTAGTCACACCCTTTAAAGATGCGTAAAAAGTTGGCCACGCCTACCCCAAAATAACAAGAATAACTTCTATGTTATGTGAACGAGTGTAACGCAGTCGGTTACGCCCAACTGCAAAGTGCACTTACTTGTTTTAACATAGTTTTCTATACAGATTTTATATATAGATTTTCTTTAGGTTATGAAAAACTGGGCAACGTAGTGCAATGCAACACGTTGGCAGCTACAACATTTTTGGATCTGAGATATAAAATAATATATTTTAAGGATCCGAGCTCAGCAGAAAAAGAGAGGGTGAAAAAATGTATGGCCAAGCTATGATTTCTTCATGTAATGAACAAAAAACCAACCACCACCTGTCCTTGAAACGAGCATGAAGAAGACTAACGCCACTGAAATTTCATATAGACGATTTAGTTTAAAGCCACAGGCACCTAAGCCAAAAAAGTCGCCTCTTTCAAAAGCTATTATTGAAATTGATAGTTTTAAAGGAGGATTTCCATAGCCACGAAATGGACCCAAAGAAATGGTGGCAGGAAACGTATATCAAATTCCTAACATACTGACTGCTGCGCGGCAAAAGCTTATGTGACCGCCTTTTTTCACAAGCTGGCCTTTTATTATCCGATCGTACGACACGTCTAATTGACGAAAAAGTTCAGATGCTGCTTTTCTTAAATGTTAATGAAAACTATGTTTAACAAAAATTGTATTATGATACTTATATAACCAGGGCTGAAAACCGGGTTTGAACCGGTTTCGAATCCGGATCATCCATCATTTTTAAACTTTTGAAAGACATCCGAACTTGAACCCACGACAAAAATAGACAGAAACTATTTTGTTGTCCATCTTCCTTCTTCGGTACAGTGCTGTTGTTGTTGCTTACGCGAAGCAAGGCGCCAGTAGCTAGAACATTAGCCTGCCAGACTTGCATAGTAAAAAACAATTAAATTATCCGCTTCTTTTCACTCGCAGAATTTACAACCTTCAGATTTGCATGCATGTTTACAGACCGTGTACACACATACTTATTCATTGGCACGACAATGTGTGTATTGTGTTTTGCTCGTCGTGGAATAAATACCCTTATTTATGCAATTAATAAATAAAATGTTTAAACAAAACTTATCTTAAATAATATTTCCAATTGTAACTCCGAAAATGGGAAGACAAATTTTCCCTGAGATTGATTTAACATTTTATTTAGAAGTTTTAACAATACCAAGAAAAAGTTGAAATACTCTTTTCAGAAAAAGGGTGTACTGATCGCTCAAAACAGAAAAATTATAATAATTGGCCGGCTCGCTGCAAATAGAAACCAATACAAAAAGAAGAAGACTTGCGACTTTACAATGTACAACAACAGTAGATGCGCGCATAGACAATGGGACGGTGCATTTTCATTTTGTGTTTGCATCTCCATAGTCACGCAGGAAAAAAATGCTATAACCGCATATGCGTCTGAATTCCACTCTTATGCTTTATACATAAGCACGTTTTTTTTGTCGTACAAGTTGCGCTAGCAATTTACAATGCGAGTATCGTTTTAAGATTTAATGAAATTGAGTTTTGTTTGTGAAGAAATTATAAAATATAAAGGGCTGCAAACCCAAAAGTAAATTTCGCTGGTCCGGTTCGAACCCATTTGTCACCCTTGGGTTATATATATTATTATTATTATATATATATATATATTAATATATATACATATATATATATAAATATATATACATATATATATATATATTACAAATAAATAAGATGATAATTTATTTTATTTGTTTTGAATCGTTATAGTAAATTATGCTTTTTTGGCGTATTTAAATTAGCCTCAAAGTAACGGACGATGTTATTTGTCACTGTTACTTTTATGTAATGGTCACTGTGACACATAAGTAACATTATCGATCATCCCTTCTGCCAGCAGATTGAATTGTGTATAAATGAAAGGTGGTTGAAATGTATTTGAAAACATGGTTCAGGGTATCACCTAGACGGTCGCTCCCGAGTAGAGCCCCTTCTTTGTTTGACTTTAAAATTCTGTGAAAGTCGAATAAAAATTATTCGTTTTCGTCACGCATTTATCTATGTATATAACTGCATTAATTGGGCATCGTTTAAGATATTCATTATCAAAATCAATGGTGAGAAGGCTGAGATATTATTATTTCAGCAAACCTGGTTTATGTCGCATGGATGCTTGCATTTATATGCCCTTCTTTACTAAAGCGATAGTCTCCCATCTAGTAGTATCAATCGGTAACCGGAGAATAAGCCCGTTCCCCTAACTACTACTGGTAGCTGTTGTAATGGGAAACTACCTGTTGCAGGTTTCGGTCTGCCCATTAATGCACAACTTTTTCTTTTCCACCTAGGAAAGTTGGCTGACCACGTTTTCAACCGAAAGTTCTACCTGAGAGAATTCTACCAAGGAATTTAATTTTGGCCTCATAAGCCTACTAAAACGCCCCCAGCCCTTAACAAATCGGAAATGATTATATCTCCCACAGTTATAAAGCTGGAGTCAGCAAATTTTCAAGGTAGATGGCTAGTCACACCCTTTAAAGATGCGTAAAAAGTTGGCCACGCCTACCCCAAAATAACAAGAATAACTTCTATGTTATGTGAACGAGTGTAACGCAGTCGGTTACGCCCAACTGCAAAGTGCACTTACTTGTTTTAACATAGTTTTCTATACAGATTTTATATATAGATTTTCTTTAGGTTATGAAAAACTGGGCAACGTAGTGCAATGCAACACGTTGGCAGCTACAACATTTTTGGATCTGAGATATAAAATAATATATTTTAAGGATCCGAGCTCAGCAGAAAAAGAGAGGGTGAAAAAATGTATGGCCAAGCTATGATTTCTTCATGTAATGAACAAAAAACCAACCACCACCTGTCCTTGAAACGAGCATGAAGAAGACTAACGCCACTGAAATTTCATATAGACGATTTAGTTTAAAGCCACAGGCACCTAAGCCAAAAAAGTCGCCTCTTTCAAAAGCTATTATTGAAATTGATAGTTTTAAAGGAGGATTTCCATAGCCACGAAATGGACCCAAAGAAATGGTGGCAGGAAACGTATATCAAATTCCTAACATACTGACTGCTGCGCGGCAAAAGCTTATGTGACCGCCTTTTTTCACAAGCTGGCCTTTTATTATCCGATCGTACGACACGTCTAATTGACGAAAAAGTTCAGATGCTGCTTTTCTTAAATGTTAATGAAAACTATGTTTAACAAAAATTGTATTATGATACTTATATAACCAGGGCTGAAAACCGGGTTTGAACCGGTTTCGAATCCGGATCATCCATCATTTTTAAACTTTTGAAAGACATCCGAACTTGAACCCACGACAAAAATAGACAGAAACTATTTTGTTGTCCATCTTCCTTCTTCGGTACAGTGCTGTTGTTGTTGCTTACGCGAAGCAAGGCGCCAGTAGCTAGAACATTAGCCTGCCAGACTTGCATAGTAAAAAACAATTAAATTATCCGCTTCTTTGCGGCATGCAAAATTTGCACACTCGCAGAATTTGCAACCTTCAGACATGCTTGCATGTTTATAGGCCGCGTACACACATACTTATTTATTGGCACGACAATGTGTGTATTGTGTTTGCTCCGTCGTGGTATAAATACCCTTATTTATACAATTAATAAATAAAATGTTTAAACAAAACATATCTTAAATAATATTTCCAATTGTAACTCCGAAAATGGGAAGACAAATTTTTCCCTGAGATTGATTTAACATTTTATTTAGAAGTTTTAACAGTACCACGAAAAAGTTGAAATACTCTTTTCAGAAAAAGGGTGTACTGATCGTTGTTGTCCATCTTCCTTCTTCGGTGCAGTGCTGTTGTTGTTGCTTACGCGAAGCAAGGCGCCAGCAGTTAGAACATTTGCCTGACATACTAGCATAGTAAAAAACAATTAAATTATTCGCTTCTTTGCGGCATGCAAAATTTGCACACTCGCAGAATTTGCAACCTTCAGACATGCTTGCATGTTTATAGGCCGCGTACACACATACTTATTTATTGGCACGACAATGTGTGTATTGTGTTTGCTCGTCGTGGTATAAATACCCTTATTTATACAATTAATAAATAAAATGTTTAAACAAAACATATCTTAAATAATATTTCCAATTGTAACTCCGAAAATGGGGGGAAGACAAATTTTTCCCTAAGATTGATTTAACATTTTATTTAAAAGAACTCTTTTCATAAAAAGGGTGTACTGATCGCTCAAAACAGAAAAATTATAATAATTGGCCGGCTCGCTGCAAATAGAAACCAATACAAAAAGAAGAAGACGTATCGTTGCGACTTTGCAAAGTAAAACAACAGTAGCTGCGCGCATAGACAATGGGACGGTGTATTTTCATTTTGTGTTTGCATCTCCATAGTCACGCAGGAAAAATTTGCTATAACCTAAGCACGTTTTTTTGTCGTACAAGTTGCGCTACCAATTTACAATGCGTGTATCGTTTTAAGATTTAATGAAATTGAGTTTTGTTTGTGAAGAAATTATAAAATATAAAGATAAATATATATGGGTTCATAAATCTGAAAAACCAGTTTCATGATAATAACAGTTATTATTTTTAGGGCTGCAAGCCCAAGAATAAATTTGGCTAGTTCGGTTCGAACCCATTTGTTACCCTTGGGTTATATATATATATAGATATATATATATATATATATATTACCAAATGAATAAGATGATATATATATATATATATATATATATATATACGTATAAAATGAGTACAACCCCGATTCTTTCTGCTACATATGTGGTATTTACATAGCCAATAGCAACTCCAAAATAATATTCAACGAAAGGTTGCAAAGTTTATATAATAAATACTTTCGAGTTGAACCCAAAAATTGAAATGAAGATTGGAGCAAGCATGTCACTAAAAATATATGACCTCCATTCCCACTTGGACTTTTTTCCGTACAACGAAGTTGAGCTCAGCAATGAACACGAAAAACGAATTCACCAACAAATTAAATCTATGGAGCGACATTATCAGAGATTGTGGATTCAGGACATAATGGGCGATTATGTGTGGGGTCTCATACTCAGAAAGACATGGTAGTTGAACTATTTTTAAAATGCTTGAAAATTAAAATAAAATGTAATAACTTAAAAAATAAATAGTTAAACGTGTTTTTAAAACGCAATTTACTCTTTTCACTTTGTGAACGAGTATATAATTCGCTCAAAAATAATGGATTGATTTTTTCTAAATAAGTTTTGGCAAAATTTAATGTGAAACTTTCTATCTTAATACATCACAAAAAATTTTAATCTGAATAAAAAGCTTTAGGTTATTGGTAAAACAAAGTGTGCAGTTCCTTTTTTATCGATACACCCCCTTACAACACCAAGTCGAGTACCACAGGGTACTCCGAGCGTCCTCAGCACCCCTTGTAGCCTTCCTGGTACCTCATCCGCCTCTTTCCTCCATTACCACAGTGGCTGCTGGGGTTCCGACGAGTGTTCCGAGCGTCTCTGCATTTCGGGCGGCCCTTTCTAGACTTTTTGGCTGCCAGGAGGTGTCTCACAGAATGCTGCGACTGTCCTTAGCACCCCTCGTGGTCCACACAGTAAACCATCTCCCTTTCCTTCGGCCCCACTGGTAAGCTGGTACCTTTTGCATACCCTCTGGATAAATCACATCCTAGATCGAATATGCAACATTCGATTTATGCCCACCCTAGATCTAAAGTGTGGGTGTTGGTAGATCCCCCTGGCCAAAGTAAGTCGAAAGTACACAGCGTTTACGTTCTCGTGCAAGGACCTGTTGCACCAGAAGGTTATGCCATTTGGTCTGCTCTCTGCAGCAGCCACGTTTCAGTGAGCCCTGGATAGCGTCGTGGGCCCTATAGAATTCCACGCCTTCGCGTATTTGTAAGAAATATCCAAGTTTCATATTTTATGATATCAAGGTGATCGTAGATATAGACACGACTATTAATGTTAGTAATGGTCGAATGGGCATCCTTTTGTCTATTAAATACATTTTAATGAATACGGATTAAATTTATTAAATATTAATGTATAGAAAAACACTTGTACATTAAACAGTATGCATTTTATTTGTGGTTGTGATTACTATAAATATTAATAAAATTGTTTGTATTGTTGTTAAGCTTTATGCTAAATAGCTTTAATATTAAGGAATTTTGTATGCTCTACCGGTTAATATTACTTGTGTTGTGCGCTTCGTAGTCCATAACTTCTTCATAAATTAGCTCTTTCCACTGTTCAACAGTATGTTCCCTCTCATCGACGCTATGATCATATGGCTCTGGAGCAGGCTGTTTAATTATTCAGAAAAATAGTTATATAAACATATTGCAATTGCATTTATCTTTAGAGTATTGTAAATTTAATAAGGTGCCGATCTATAATCCATATGCCGTCTATCAACACAACGATGTCTTCTTACAAAAACTAAATTCCCATTGGATTGTTGCCATAGATTTCAAAGAATGCTTTGAAGTATGCAAGAGACGGGGCTCTAGTCGCGAGCGCCCGACTAGGTGATACCCCGAAACAGTGTTTTATGTTTTACATACATTTCAATCCATTTGCATTCATAGACAAAATCACACATACACACACACACACACACTGAAACGGAATATAATCTTTATAAAAGTTTCAGGACTTAGCATGAGCATTTCATTCAAATTATAAAGAAAAGTAAGAACGTGGCAGTCGGACGTAACCGACTGCGTAATACTCGCTCCCAGAACGCAGAAGTTATATTTGTGATTTTGGAAAAATATAAAATTGAAATTTTCGTAAAAGTAGGGGTGGGCGTAGCCAAAATTTTTCGGGTCGATCTTAAGAGGCGGTCACCCAAACACTGTCTGCCAAATTTGGTGACTCTAGCATTAAAATTATGGGCGATATAGATTTTAGCGATTGGCGGGGGCCTGAGAGCATAGCCGTTAAATTTTCTTATCGATTTTTTAAGGGGCTGACCAGCCATCTACCTTTAAAATTTGTTGACTCTACCTCTAAAAATGTGGGAGATATAGGCTTTCGCGATTCGTGGGGCGGAGTGGCTGGACGCTTTTAGTGTGCGGGCTATCAGGGTTATCAATGTCGCAATCTTTTAGTGATGTCATATCATAAATTTTAAGTCTCTATCTTCAATAGCGACGAAAAAAGTCTCCCATCTAGTAGTATCAGTCGGTGACCGGAGAATCAGCCCGTACCCCTAACTACTACTGGTACCTGTTGTAATGGGAAACTACCCGTTGCAGGTTTCGGCCTGCCCATTAATGCACAACTTTTTCTTTTCCACCTAGGAAAGTTGGCTGACCACGTTTTCAACCGAAAGTTCTACCTGAGAGAATTCTATCAAGGAATTTAATTTTGGCCTCATAAGCCTACTAAAACGCCCCCAGCCCTTAACAAATCGGAAATGGTTATATCTCCCACAGTTATAAAGCTGGAGTCAGCAAATTTTCAAGGTAGATGGCTAGTCACACCCTTAAAAGATGCACAAAAAGTTCTCGGCCACGCCCATTCCGACCCCGCAAATCGTGAAAATCGACATATCCCACAACTTTTGGAGCTACACGCCAAATTTTAAAGGTAAATGGCTGATCGCTCATTTTAAAACTCGGTAAGAAAATTTCCCGGCCACACACACTTCCGCGCCGCAAATCGCGAAAATCTATATCTCCCAAAATTTTAGAACTAGAGTCACCAAATTTGGCAGACAGTGTTTGGGTGACCTCCACTTAAGATTGATCCAAAAAATGTTGCCCACGCCAACCCCAAAATAAGCGATTGGACAAAGTAGAGCAAGGTATCACGTTGGCACCTACAAAATTTTTAGATCCGAGATATAAAATAATATATTTTAAGGATCCGAGCTCAGCAGAGAGAGAGAGAGTGAAATCATTTATGGCCAAGCTAGTGATTTCTTCATGTAATGAAAAAAATCAACCACCACCTGCCCTTGAAACGAGCATGAAGAAGACCAAGTCCACTGAAATTTTATATAGCAATATAAAACAATAACAGTTCTTCTTGTCCTCTTTCTTGTTTTGATATTATATGCAGCTTCTGTGCTGAGATGAAAACGTAGGATTCGGGGGGAAAGAGTTACAACAACCACACTAATTTCAGCTGGACTTGTTGTAGCGTCTACTGTTTTGATATTTTGCGGTGCTTCTGTGCAGAGATCAAGACGATGGCAACTTCGGGGGAGCGTTATAGCAACAACCAAAACAGCCGATAAAGAAACTGATTTCTTGGGAAAGGAGCACGGTGCATAGAAACGAAGAAAAAGTCGAAGGCTGCAGATCATAGACAGCAACCCACGTCAAAAATAGACAGAAACTATTTTGTTGTCCATCTTCCTTCTTCGGTACAGTGCTGTTGTTGTTGCTTACGCGAAGCAAGGCGCCAGTAGCTAGAACATTAGCCTGTCAGACTTGCATAGTAAAAAACCATTAAATTATCCGCTTCTTTTCACTCGCAAAATTTACAACCTTCAGATTTGCATGCATGTTTACAGACCGCGTACACACATACTTATTTATTGGCACGACAATGTGTGTATTGTGTTTGCTCGTCGTGGAATAAATACCCTTATTTATGCAATAAATAAATAAAATGTTTGGGAAGAAAAATTTTTGCCCTGAGATTGATTTAAAATTTTATTTAGAAGTTTTAACAGTACCAAGAAAAAGTTGAAGTACGCTTTTCAGAAAATGGGTGTACTGATCGTTCAAAACAGAAAAATTATAATAATTGGCCGGCTCGCTGCAAATAGAAACCAATACAAAAAGAAGAAGACGTGTGCTTGCGACTTTGCAAAGTACAACAACAGTAGATGCGCGCATAGACAATGGGTCGGTGTATTTTCATTTTGTGTTTGCATCTCCATAGTCACGCAGGAAAAATTTGCTATAACCTAAGCACGTTTTTGTTGTTGTACAAGTTGCGCTACCAATTTACAATGCGTGTATCGTTTTAAGATTTAATGAAATTGAGTTTTGTTTGTGAAGAAATTATAAAATATAAAGATAAATATATATGGGTTCATAAATCTGAAAAACCAGTTTCATGATAATAACAGTTATTATTTTCAGGGCTGCAAGCCCAAGAATAAATTTGGCTAGTTGGGATCGAACCCATTTGTTACCCTTGGGTTATATATATATATAGATATATATATATATATTACAAATGAATAAGATGATATATGTATATATATATATTCGTATAAAATGAGTAACAGTGTGCGCAAATATTCGTGCCGGTACAACCCCGATTCTTTCTGCTACATATGTGGTATTTACATAGCCAATAGCAACTTCAAAATAATATTCAACGAAAGGTTGCAAAGTTTATATAATAAATACTTTCGAGTTGAACCCAAAAATTGAAATGAAGATTGGAGCAAGCATGTCACTAAAAATATATGACCTCCATTCCCACTTGGACTTTTTTCCGTACAACGAAGTTGAGCTCAGCAATGAACACGAAAAACGAATTCACCAACAAATTAAATCTATGGAGCGACATTATCAGAGATTGTGGATTCAGGACATAATGGGCGATTATGTGTGGGGTCTCATACTCAGAAAGACATGGTAGTTGAACTATTTTTAAAATGCTTGAAAATTAAAATAAAATGTAATAACTTAAAAAATAAATAGTTAAACGTGTTTTTAAAACGCAATTTACTCTTTTCACTTTGTGAACGAGTATATAATTCGCTCAAAAATAATGGATTGATTTTTTCTAAATAAGTTTTGGCAAAATTTAATGTGAAACTTTCTATCTTAATACATCACAAAAAATTTTAATCTGAATAAAAAGCTTTAGGTTATTGGTAAAACAAAGTGTGCAGTTCCTTTTTTATCGATACACCCCCTTACAACACCAAGTCGAGTACCACAGGGTACTCCGAGCGTCCTCAGCACCCCTTGTAGCCTTCCTGGTACCTCATCCGCCTCTTTCCTCCATTACCACAGTGGCTGCTGGGGTTCCGACGAGTGTTCCGAGCGTCTCTGCATTTCGGGCGGCCCTTTCTAGACTTTTTGGCTGCCAGGAGGTGTCTCACAGAATGCTGCGACTGTCCTTAGCACCCCTCGTGGTCCACACAGTAAACCATCTCCCTTTCCTTCGGCACCACTGGTATGCTGGTACCTTTTGCATACCCTCTGGATAAATCACATCCTAGATCGAATATGCAACATTCGATTTATGCCCACCCTAGATCTAAAGTGTGGGTGTTGGTAGATCCCCCTGGCCAAAGTAAGTCGAAAGTACACAGCGTTTACGTTCTCGTGCAAGGACCTGTTGCACCAGAAGGTTATGCCATTTGGTCTGCTCTCTGCAGCAGCCACGTTTCAGTGAGCCCTGGATAGCGTCGTGGGCCCTATAGAATTCCACGCCTTCGCGTATTTGTAAGAAATATCCAAGTTTCATATTTTATGATATCAAGGTGATCGTAGATATAGACACGACTATTAATGTTAGTAATGGTCGAATGGGCATCCTTTTGTCTATTAAATACATTTTAATGAATACGGATTAAATTTATTAAATATTAATGTATAGAAAAACACTTGTACATTAAACAGTATGCATTTTATTTGTGGTTGTGATTACTATAAATATTAATAAAATTGTTTGTATTGTTGTTAAGCTTTAGGCTAAATAGCTTTAATATTAAGGAATTTTGTATGCTCTACCGGTTAATATTACTTGTGTTGTGCGCTTCGTAGTCCATAACTTCTTCATAAATTAGCTCTTTCCACTGTTCAACAGTATGTTCCCTCTCATCGACGCTATGATCATATGGCTCTGGAGCAGGCTGTTTAATTATTCAGAAAAATAGTTATATAAACATATTGCAATTGCATTTATCTTTAGAGTATTGTAAATTTAATAAGGTGCCGAGATATAGATTGGGTTTTTTTTTCATATTTTTGAGATATCAAAGTATGAAGTAAGAGCTAAAACGGCAATGCGGCACGTCGACTTGGTGTCATATCGGCTTCTTTTCGGCATACAAAAATTTCACACTCGCACAGTAATATTATGTGTCACGTTGTTGCAACCTTCAGATTTTCATGCATGTTAATGGGCTGCGTACACACATAATTATGCATTATCAAGAAAATGTGTGTATTGTTTTGACACGTCGAGATATAAATACCCTTATTTAAGCAATTAATATATAAAAAGTTTACACAAAATATAATTTAAGTAATAGTTCCAATTGTAACTCAAAAAATGGGAAGAAACATTTTCCCTCATATTGATATATTTTATTTAGAAGTTTTGGGATCAGTGTTAACAGCACTAAGAAAAAGTTGAAGTACGCTATTCAGGGATAGGGAGTACAGGTCCCTCGAAAATTAAAAATTTACCGGCCTACTACAAGTAGAAACCAATCCAAGAAGAAGACATATGTTTGTGACTTTTCAAAACACAGCAACAGTTGAAGGGCGAATAGATAATTGCGCGTCGAGTTTGCGTCGAGATTTTGTTTGCGACCTGGCTGGCGAGACTATAATATTTTGAGTAAAGGTGATCTAAAACTGCGCTCTTTATTCTTATTACTCTATGCCGCTGAGCAAACCTTGACTGTGAGCTTTTTCAATTGGAAGCTTAACAAGAGATTTTTCTTTTTAGATCGATTCTTTTATCGATTGTAAATTAGGGATATTGCTCAGCCTGAAGAATTGTTGTTACTAAGAATTTGTTTTTCGGAATTCTTACAATTTTTATACGCTGAACCAAAGACAATATATACACTAAGATGCGTAACGAGCATACATTTGAATGTAAGACAAAAATTCTAGTGTGGCTTTTCAAGTAGCTTTTTGCTCTTCAAACGTCACGACAGCCAAATAGCTTTCCGCTCTCGAAAAGCCACACAAAAAATGCCGAACTCGATACGTTCTGCGGCTGACACGAGCAACGACACGCCAGGCTACCTTCAGCAAAGTTGGTCGATGCTGGAGTCAAGCATTGTATCAGCGAATGGCGTGTGTATACTCAAGTACACCACAATGTGAATGAATATGTCATTGGCGTAGGCAGGGGTCTTTGGGGATTAAATCACTCCCAATTTCAATACATATTTGTAAGTTTGTAAAAACAATGCGGCAACCTTAAAATATCGTCATATTAAATAGAAAATATAAATTTAAAATAGAAAATATATCTTTTAAAACCGCTTCCCCCTAAAAAATCTTGCCTTCGCCAATGAAATATGTTATTTACGCAGTGCGTTGACCGCGACATATCCCAATTTTATATTAAAATATGTTACAGAGGTAGAATAATAAGATTTCTTATAATATATACAGCTGTTGACACTTAATTGGAAACAAAGGTTTTGACTAATTGTCATCATATATATTTCCGAAACTTTGTATGGGCATCGAAAAACTTAAACGTTTTTTAAGTGTGGTAAATATTAACGTAACAAAATATAAACTTGGATTTTGACAGATCTTATATATCTATACATAACATAAGTTATTCTATACAAACTGCAGTTTTTGGTCGTCGATCATGTTTTCTACTATCCAGACCAAGACAATAAATCTTTATTTTATCACTCTAGACCATATATTTCTATTTCCACGCTTTCCCTGCTTGATAGTCACAAATAGCGTCGTCCGTGATTTAATTAATGATTTACGAATAGTTGCACGCCGGATTTCCCAGGACCTTTGATTGACGAAGTTCTAATAACCAAAATTTATTACAAATTCATTCTAAAAACTAAAAACAAAGAAAACTTGCTAAAATAGTCATAATCATATATATATATATATATATATATATATAGAGAAGTACAAAGACGCAGAAATTCGAGTAACTGTTTCGTGCAACGAAACATTACACATAGTAAAATCTTTTCCATACTGGGGTCATTCGAAACGCCTTTAAATTTCAAAGTGATTATAAATCGGCTTGACTTTACGTATGCGCACAAGCGACCCATGTATTTAATAGAACAAGAAATGTCGACACTCTAATAAAGAAATTTAACACTTTTATAATACTATGACAAGGTAGAAAAAAAACTTACGCTACTAACAACTAAAACGATCATGACCTACAACAACACCATAGCTGTCACGAAAAGTATAGAATGGATACTTTACGGGTGTTCATGTCAGAAACTAAGAAATCGTTAAGCATTCTGCCTTCGGCAAGACCGCAAGACCTTCATTCCGTTTTGGCTTTAGCCCAAGAAGTCGAATCTAATCACGAACGTTACACGTTTGCAAGCAATTATGCTAGGAGTATAGAGGGGCCCAAAGAAGCGAACAGAGGCAACAAGCCAAGGATTGATCCCGGCAGGTGAAAACGATAATACCCAACATTGGAAAAAACACATTTTAGTCAACGACAAGGACCTCCCAACGAACCTCCTCAAAAACATCAACAACCAGGGACAAGTTGACAAAAGACCAGGCAGTGACACTGCGAAACACCAAACAATAAATCATTGGAACCGAGATATTTCCCCACCTGACCAGGAACCTCTGAATACCAGACTGAAGCACACCAAGAGGTAGCCGATATTAACGATGACCTTGTAGAATTCGACCAGGTTAGTTTTTTATAAACCTGCTTCCGTTCATACAGAGAACAATCCCAGGGAGAAACATTAAATTTTTAATTGGCACCACTGCAGGAAAGGGAGTCGTAACAGAAAACAATACTTTTCGCGTAAAATCAAATCACAGTTACGCAATCTTACATTTGCCGGAATAATCGGACTAAACAGAATAAAACAAACAAACGAACAACTAGACTTCAAAAACCAAAGATTAATTAAGATTGACACGGAATCAGAAAGAATCCAATTTCTTAAATGTTCAGATATGAATTTCACAAAAGTAGAAAGTATTGAAGTTCCCCATCAATTACAGTAAAATTCCAAGAAATGTTGGGAAACCGAACTGATGTGTTTGTAGATCCCAATCAAAAGTTACCCTACAACTCAGACAACGTCCGCACTATCTAAACCGAAAACGAAAAACCTATCTGTGCTAAATTATATCCATATCCCATGGACGTAGCGGACTATGTAAATTCCGAAACGCTAGACTTGCTCAAAGACGACATAATCAGACCATCAAGGTCACCATACAACAACCCTGTATGGGCTGTTGACAAGAAAGGATCTGACGAACATGGGAATAAAAAGAAACGAATAGTAACAGATTTCAGAAAATTAAATTTAAAAACAATACACGACAAATATCCTATAAGAAATTTTACCTACATTTTGTCAAATTTGGGGAAAACAAAGTATTTAACAAAGTTGGACCTGTAGTCAGGCTTCCATTAAAACCTATTCGCGGAAAAGGATAGGGAAAACAGCTTTTTCAGTGGGGAATAATGGGAAATATGAATTTTGTAGACATTCTTAAATTAATTTTCACGAGTATGTGACGCTGTCAAGAAGGATGTAGTAAACGCAATTTTCCAATTTTACCCGTCGACGACATACCTTCCGGACATTCATGGTAACTGAAAATTTAAATAAAAATTAACAAAAGGAAATAGTTGTCACAGAGCACAATGGAGCTCATAGGACCGCTCAGGAAAACGTACAACAGATCCATCAAAATTATATTTGTCCTAAGATGATCCAACTTGCAAACGAAGTGATTGCAAATTGCAAAATTTATCAAAACACAAAATATGATCGGCATCCTCAAAAGCAGGTACTTGGAGAGACACCTATTCCGGGGAAATATAACACATTGACATATTTTCAACTGACAAAAAATATTTTCTGACTTGTATAGACAATCCTTTAAAATTTTCGATTGTCCAACCTATTGCATCCAGAATAGTAGACATACAATCAGCAATCTTACAGCTGAATGAACTTCTACAGTCACACCAACAACATATTGCGATAATGAACTTTCCATAAAAACCGAAACAGGATAATCACTTTTAAATAATCCACTTAACCTTCAAATTGTAAACGCCACACCGCTTCATAGCACGTCGAACGGAAGTAGTACTCTTGTTGAAATGAAAAGATGTCGGAAAGTTGAAAGAAATATCACTAAAACAGCCGAACAAATACTTTACGTAACTATAGAATACAACAGGGCAATACATTAATTTACAGGAAAACGACCTATTGACAAAATTCACTCGTCTCCCCCAGAGATTGACGCAGAAAATATAATAACTCCTTATATGGAATATATATCTGTAAAGGTTAAACGAAGTACCAGAAAATAGAAATTTCAAAGTAGGGGACAGAGTTCTCGTAATATCAAATAAGAGACTCGGAAATAATCTTTTACTATGAGGAAACAGTATATGCGGTCTTGGGGACCACACTTAAAGGGAGGGTGGTTCATAAAAATAATAAAAGGTAACTATAACATAAATATCTTCTCCTTACGGATACCCCAGGATCTGGACTATTTTACTTCTTGTCACAATGAGAACACCAAACTGATTTACTGCTCAATCGCGGACTACATCCCGATCATGGACGGAGACACGACAATTTGGAAAGATTTTCAATATTTAAAGCACTCGACTAATTTAACAATGTATGCGGAAAAGGCAAGCGCAAGATAGAAATTGTGAAACCATATTCACCAATCGCGCATGACAGATAGTGGACTCGGACATGAGAACACTTCTGACAATAATAGGTATTCATCATCGACATGCTAGAAGCACTAACCTGTTAGCTGGGACTCCGGCGTCTGACGACTTTAAAAATTAAAAACTGTCACAGCAGAAGCTCATTGAATATGCAAATAGATAGGTGATGATAAAAAAACATACAAAATAAGGTAACAGACGCAGTAAACATTCTAATTAAGATTCTAATTAATTAATTCAAAGAATAGCCAAATAAATACAGATCATTTATATTGCTTTCAAGAAATAGCATATCAGTTTCGGAAATTGAAACTTTAATGTTATCTGTTACACTTACAAAGATTCGAATTATTGACCCAGCAATATTAGACTCTAGCGATTTACAAAATATTCAATGCGCGTTCTACGAACATGAGCATTACTATACTTTTATACACTGTACAACACAATAACACAATCTTTAACATAGTCGATGAAAACATCATAGCCGACTGCGGTACTGAAATATTTCCAATTGGAAACTGCAGCACTACACTCACAATATATCTTTCTGCAGAAGATTGCCTTACACCACGTGCGCTCAACAACTACATTTTGGTTGCACAGCCCATTGCACCACTCGACCCCGCCATATCTTGTCATTCACGGTCATCGACGACGACGTCAATATCATCAATGACGAAATGGTGGCGATCACGACGATATAACGATATAACGAAGTAAAAATTGTATTAAACCTCTTGGTACTCACGAGCTCTAGGACTTTTAGTGCTGCAACAAAGCACGGTGTTATCAAATAATTAATTCATAATTAATGCAAGGAGGGTAAACTGTATGTAAAGACGGGGTTTAGGGTATCCCCTAGACAATTGGGCGTTGTGTTTCCATTTTGTGTTTGGGACCTCATTGTCGCTCGGGAAGTATTTTGATCAAAACTTAAAAGAAAGATTGCCAGGTGCGTACATACTTTAAGATGGGCTTTGTCTGATGCTGGCTGTGTGATGATATGTATCACGAAAAATGCACTGTGTTGGCTTGTGAATCTTGATGTTGAAAGGGAATGATGGGATTCATGAGGCGGACTTAGAGCTTTGGAGATATTTTCGGTCAGTTTAAAAAACTGTACGACGGGTCAACGTTCTGTCCCTACACAATGCTGACGTTCCTAACGTGTCCCTTGTAGGTATTTCACAGAAAAATCAAATCTTGGTTTCTAGGCTTTCCCCTGATACCACATCTGATGATGTTCAGGCCTTTGTTCAGTCCAAACTGAAAGTCATTACGGTAGAAAAATTCAAATTTTCGTGTATGTATTTGGAACATTTCAGCAAAATTTGCTGTAAAGAATTCTGCCTAAACCACTTAATCATTAAAGAATACACTGCGAAAAAGAAAAATCGGTGCGTTTGCACTTCCGCCTCCTGGTGTAAATCTAATCCCACTTGCAGTCACTGTTAGCACAAAAAACTAACATCCTCCCTCTCACTTTGCTATTAAAATTTAAGAGGTCTTTGTACTAAACTTAGTTATCTTCATCTTAATAGCCTATCCTTTCCTTTTCATGTCATTGCCTTCTCTGAAACATGGTTAAGGCCTGACATCCTCCGCTGTGAAATCCCTTCTAACAAGTTTTCCATTTATAGAAAAGATCGCACTTGTCGTCGCGGTGGTGGTGTGCTTATTGCTGTTGATGCTGATTTATTTTCAGAGATAGTAATAACTAACTTCAGTATATAGAATTTGTTGCCGTCAAATTGTGCATTAACGATGTCTGCCTTTTTATTACATGTTCTTATATTCCTCCTTCTTCAGATAATTCTGTCTATTGAATGTCTATCTCTGCTATACTTGCCGATCGTGATTTTCTTATAGTTCTCGGCGACTTCAATATTGCTGGAACTACTTGGATTCCTAGACCTAATTCTAGCGTGTTGACTTCCACGACTCAAAATGATTTTCTTGATAATTTATTTGGGATGTCATTGTGTCAAATCACTGCTATCCCAAATTCGCTATATAAAATGCTTGCCTATATCATGTCCGGAAGATCGCTATCACCCCACATTAGAGGTGTTGATTGATTTACCTGCCCGGGTGCTACACCCAAGTAGTAAGCGCATCTCGCCAATTTAAAAAGTCAAGGCTGTACGGGAAGTTCAAGAAATCTGGCTCTTTCTTGGATTACACTTGATATCTGATTGCTCGATCTAATTTCATTGTCCTAAATAGCTACTGTTATAGGGATTACCTTAGAAGTTGTTCGATACAGATCCAGTGGGATCCTAAACGGTTCTATAATTTCGTTAATGCGAAGCGCAAATCATCAACACTACCATCAACTATGTTTTTTGAAAAAACGACTGCTGACTCAGATCAGGATATTGCCGATTTATTTTTCAGAACAATTTATCTCATTTGCCATATCCTTATCATGTAAATGTTTCTAACTGTCATCATCAAATGATGCAAAGGTCATCAAGCCCGTATTTTCACCGGGACCTCATGGAGTACCAGGCTACGTGCTTAGGTATTGTGCTGAAGGTCTCTTAAAGCCTTTGTATAAACTATTTATTTAGTCCGTGGAGTTAAGTTCTTTTCCTAACATTTGGAAAGTATCATGTATTATTCCTCCCTTAAAAAGGAAACAAGTCTAATGTTCTGAACTATAGAGGTATTTCTAAGTTGTCTGCTATTCCTAAGCTGTTTGAGAATTTCATAACTTTTCAACTACAATATCTTTGCAGATCTATTATTTCACCCTACCAGCAGGGATTATGAAATATAGATCTACTACCACTAACTTATTGGAAGTCACGTCTTTAGTTATTGAAGGATTCGAAAGGAAGCCGTTTGACTCTGTTAATCATTCGCTTTTACTGCATAAGCTTCATATTCTGGAATTTCCAAATAACTTAATTCTTTGGATATCTAACTATTTATCTTTAAGAACCCAAAAAGTTTACTTTAAACGCCTTGTTTCTAAACCTGTTCAAATTACTTCCGGAGTACCACTAGGAAGTAAGCTTGGCCCGTTATTATTCACTTTGTTTAAAATGACCTTGCATCTGTGATAAACCACTCTCGGGAGCTGATGTTGCCGATGCTCTAGCTGGACAAAGTTTGCAGTCCGATCTTGACAGTTTGCAAACCTCGTTTTAAGTAAATTTATTGAATCTTTCTGTCTTTTTATAGACAAATGCCCTTTTTTAATAATTATTTACTTAATGGTAAAACTCTTGAGCGTATTGACTCCGTTAATTATTTGGGTATTCTTTATGATCCCAAGCTTGAATTTGGCAATCATATTTCTACTGCTGCTAATCGAACGTTTGGAGTTCTGGGGTTCATAAGGCACTGGTCTAAAGAATTTGACGACCCCTACGTTGCTAAAACTCTTTATACGTTACTTGTTCGACCAGAATTGAATCCGTACAAAAACAATTTCTGCTTTTTGCCCTCCGGGGTTTAAACTGGAATCCTAATTCTCGCATGCCTTCTTACCGTAGTAGACTATTACTAATAAATCTTCCCTCTCTTTCTTATCGTAGAACCATGCTATGTGTTATATTTTTACACAAACTATAGGGAAATTTATTTTTCCGAATTAATCAGCCAAATTAGTTTTGTGGTTCCGAGCAGAAATACAAGGAATTTTTTTTACCGCTTTCCCTTCAAATGTGTCATACTAACTATGCACAACCCATTTCGTATATGATGTTCTAGTTATAATAATCTTTTCCATGTAATAAGTAATGCTTCTTCTGTTCCTGTTCTTAAAATGTTAGTCCTTTGTCATCCGTTCATTTGTTCGCGAGCTTCGTCACCGCACGTTATGCGGCGCGCCCCTCGGTGGATTGTTTTGGAGGTGGGTGGCATTTGCCTATGTCCACGCGTTAACAAGCCCTTACTTGGTATCGTTGGGCTACTTGAATGTACTGTTCGTTAGTACATTTACGTCCACTAACAAAAAAAAAAAGATCGTGTCCAAAAATTCCGCTTTTGATTATTATAAACCTCTGGATAAGCGTCAACCTCGATTTGAGAGATGAGTTTTTTTGTTACACTCGATCTATCATGTTATAATCCTCCAAAAAATTGCAAAGTGGAAATATAAAGAAAAATTACAAGTGAGGAGGCTCTAGTCGGGAGCGTCTGACTAAGGGATACCCTAAACCGTCTTTTCTCAAAATTCAATCTTTTTGAATTCATACAGTAAATGAAACCACTCGCACATACACACACACACATGTAAACGCACGCCGCACGCTGTGAATAGCTGCTGCGCTTGGCCCCCGCTAGGTACATTAATTCGGAAATAACTTGTAAGCTAAAAGCATGATCTTAATGAAACTTTCAGGGCTTAACAAGAGCATTAAAATATATGTACAGACCAAAGCGCAATGTCGTAGTATTTGAATTGCGATTTTTTCACATTTTTTTATATATGTAACGAATTGGGGAAGGTATCTAAAATCAAAGTTCATATTCTTAATATGCGTATACTCCACGATAACATTTTGAACCACATTTGAACGATCTAGATCTTACAGTTTCAGAGATATGTTTAAAAAAAACCAGGTTAATAAACCAATACTTATCTATAAGACAACGAGAAGAGTTATTGATGATTTGAAATAAACTTGATCTGCGTATGATATACATGAACTTGAAAATTCCAAGTTCAACTTTCTAAATTTACAGTCTCCGAAATCGACGCGTTTACACAGACGGACGGACGGACGAACAGCCAGCATGCAGGACATGGCTAGATCGACTTGGCTATTGATGCTGATCAAGAACATATATACCTTATGGGGTCGGATACGCCTCCTTCTGCCTGTTATATAGATTCGCACAAAACTGCTGCCCCCTGTTATACCCCAATTCCACAATGCTCAACATATCTTCCATTTACATATTCTTCATATTGCGGTTCTATTAGCAAGTGCCTGCTGTCGGTGACATGTGAATGACAAAAATGGCACTTGCCTGAAATCAAGCAGCTGATCGATTTGTTTTAACTTATATTTGCTGAGCTGATCGCTACAAGTTTCTACTTCTACAAATTGAACAGAGTAGTAGGAACCCCATTTTAGTGACTATATATTAAATATTTAAGTTTCTCAATTTCCAATTAAATTTTAAAATTGCCACTACCCGCTGGTTTGTCAGCTGTTTGTGTTTCGGCACTCATATTTTTCACAGCATCGATACAAAATTCGATAAGGCATCGCAAAAATCACGAAAAACTCGGGGCGAATTGCAACATTTCTTAAAAATGTTGAAAATCGAAGAAATGTAAAAAATGTTGTTTCTTATGGGAAAACGTACAGGCAATATATTATACATTTTTAACATTTGCAAAAAATTTATGAAATGTTGATATTGTTGGTGGATTTGGGGTATTACCCATTTTCAATTTTCAAGAAAAAGTTTAACTGGATTTTCTTTTGTATTAAACATTATAGATACAGTGATGGAAAAAATAATAGTAAATAATAGTAAGTTTTCTTCTGTAAAAATTATTTTGATTCCAATGATATGTTTTATATTTAATGTTTACTCAAATATGTTAAAAAAAAACAAAAAGCATTGGCTTTACGATAATTGATATCGTCTCGAAAATTAATTTAATTTTTTGGGCCTGGAAAAAAATAGAAACAAACACAAGATTAAGACAAAATTTGTTTTTTCTTCAAATTATTGAAATAATTGGATTGTTTTAATAATTTGTTGTGGCTCCATGATTTTTTACCACTTTGGCGCACTTGGAATCGACAAGTTTGCCACAAATTGAGGAATCATTGGCCCCACCAATGGTACCACTCGTCCTGCACTGTTTTTCTATAAATCGTACTTATTTTTGGACTTGAACCCAGTAATTCTTTTTTTTAAAAGTCCCCATAGGTGTTCTATAGGATTAAGGTCTGGAGATTGTGATGGCCAGTCCATCAATTTTTAAAGTTCCGAAGAGTGTTAGGGATCATTATTTTACATATAATTCCACTTTAATGGCATTTCTTCCTGGGCGTGGCACACATCTTATCTTTTATACAATATATAGGACCAACACCCGATGGGAAAAAATATGCCCATAACATTATGTTTCCGCCACCATGGATAATTGCTTTAATTCTGTGTTCTGGATCATGTATAATATTTTTCCGGTGTCTTACATGTGGTTTTCCATTAGATTGAAACAAATTTATCATTGTTTCATCTGACCATAACACGTTTTTTCAATTTTTCCTCATTAAATTGTGTTTGCTAAAATTGATTCGATTTTGGATATTCTTTTTGCTAAGGAATGGTACCTTCCTTGCAGAATATGCTTTTAAATCGACCTCTATAAGATCATTTCGTATTGTTCGACTGGTAATGGTATATGGTATATGTAAGTCTTTTCTTAGATCCTGCGATGATAGAATTGGGTTTCTTTTTGACTGCCGCATTAGCAGATTGCCAAATTTGTTCAATGTTTCCCGCTTTCTGCCTCGTTTTTCTTATTTTAATTTGAAACGGATAGCGGAAAATAGTTTATTTTTGGAGCATTGTATTATTTTTGAAATTTCAGTTAAGGTTTTGCCATCACTTTTGAGTTTTATGATGACTTCCCTTTCCAAATCGGTCCAATGTGCCGATCGACCCATTTTGAATCCAATAACAATGCTAAAATGAGAACTTCGCAAAAATTTGTATGCCAACACATTTCTTTATGAAAAATTGTCAAATAGTACCGCATTTTCACTATTTCACGCCTTTCAATACGGTGGTACGACAAAATGTAATTGCGTTTCTTTTTTTTTCCAACCCAAGACCGAGGTGACTTAACAATCACGTCTCCGCAGCTAATATTTCTGCAAATATGTGCGCAAAAGAATAACTAAAATAAAGTACCATTGTCAACCAACAATGTACAGTGAGTTTCATGTATAAAAGTTGCTCACAAAGTTAACGGAATGGGTTGAACCGAAAAAATGCATGTTATTTCTATTATATTTTCCATCACTGTATATAACGTTGTTGCTAAAATCTAACTGCTTTTAGTCTTCCGGGCTTAGGTATGGAGCTTTATACAGCTGCCAAAAAAACTTAGTAGCTCAATACAAACAAGATTTTCATTTAATTTATATATTTTATCTTTTGAACGAGTTATGGGATTAGAATTTATGACTCATCAGCTCCAATACTTAAAAATTTCCTGCCGGCGATCCTACTGATCGCTGTTGTTTAGGTTTTAGGATATATATCGGCAATGTAGACATTTTGGCAATAAATAATTATTTCAAATTGTTATACAATATAAAAATTCTACTTACAGCGTCAACTTCTTCAGCGTCGTACCACACATTAATATATTCATGCCTTAAAGCTCTATCCACTGATATTCTCTGCTCCGGGTCAATAACAAGCATCTTACTGAGAAGGTCCCTTGCTTCAGCAGCCTTCCTGCGGCTATTTTGATTACTATCATTAGGAAACAGGCCATCAGGAAAGAGCCTATCAAATGAATATCCAGTATATCTTGGACGATTCTCTACGTAATTACGAACAGTTGGCTGCAAACGCTGCATAAATGATGGGGACGGGGTACCCAATTGCTCTACAATAAGTTAAGGACAATTATACTTTGTTTTAAATTTCAGTTATCTAAATTACCAATAATTTTGTTCCATTGATCTATATGATCAGTTCCAGGAAAAAGAACTCCGCCTCTTATCATCTCACCCATAATGCAACCTACTGACCAAATGTCGACGTTTTCGGTGTATCCCATTCCCAAAATGACTTCCGGAGCTCTGTAATATCGGGTTACGACGTAAGGAGTCATCATAAAAGTAGTTCCTGCCGTGCGGGCCAGTCCAAAATCCAAAATTTTAAGAGTACAATCGGCCTTAACAACTATGTTGGAAGGTTTTAAATCCTGTGAAAAACAAAATAGATTGATTGTAAAACTTGAAAAAGTAAAATTTAAAACAAGAGTGCTCTAGTCGGGATTGGATGAAAATCTGGTTTGTTTGTGCCCACGTTTTCGAGTATGAAAGCGTTGAGATAGTTTTCTGAAACTTTATGGACGTATTCCCTATTTTGAATCAAAAAATGTTTTCTTCAACTTTTCGAAAACCTGCTAGTTTGGAGGGAAAACGCTAAAAATCTGCCAAAATTAACACTGCAACAGTGATATACTTATGTATATCGGCGTCAAATAGTGTTAAGGTTTTGTGGGCCCACTGATGGCGTGGCAATCCGATCGATTTATCTCAGTTTTTAAGCAATGTGCATACAATTTTCACCGACAGATTATTAATAACCTCTTCAAAACATCGCAAAAAAAAAAACAAAACAAGCCTATGCAATCTTCAAAGTATCTCTTGGGTTTACATCACAAAATGTCATTTTGGATCTGAGGCCAACAAACATTTTTTAAAACATATAGCAGGCTAGAAGCACAATCAGACTCCAGACATATTAAGCCAAATTCTTCATCAAACTAGATATCATGCACGACCCTTAGAAGTTGACTATTGTATGTATTGTAAATCTGAAGTGGAATGTTTGTAAGGTAAAAGACCGTATCTTAACTAATTATTAAAAGTCGAAAGATTTAGGCAGTCTGAAAAATATTTGAACTGATCTAAATCATAAGGGAACCTCCAAAACACGTATTCATTTCCGTCGATATAGCTATAAAGGGCCGTCATCGCACACCATAAATAACTTTTCTCTCAACATTTCAACAAGAGAACCATCGTTTGGGCATTAATTTTTGATGCAAACAGTCTAATCTCATGCCGACATCCATATTCTTACACTTTTACACTTGCAGGTTACGTTTGAGGGCGGCAGCCATAACAGCTCACTGAATCAAGACATTCGAGCTCCCCACCTCGGCTGTTGCAGAAGACAGAAAGCTCACAACGGTGTGAAAATTACAGCACATCTGAAGAAACGGGCCCCTTATTTTGTTAAGAAACTATTTTCCGAGTGGCGAGCTTGCCTTTGGGGATCCTGAAACCGACCTAGTCCTACCTATTTATCTGATTATCCTACCTATTTACCTGGTATCTAGACGAAAACATACAATTTGCTTACCTGCCAACCCAACAGTACAGTAAAAGCTTACTAGTTGACTTGTATTAAACGCAGATATTTAGTAAATGAAGAAGATTAAGTGTAAATACACAAAAGTTAATAACTAAACACTTGAAATTAAGTCTTGAGCAATAAGTATTGTGCACATATTTGGTCATCACAGCTTTATAGTTAAGCAATCTCGTAGTAGCAAAGTTAAGTTAAGATATGTACATTATAAAGTTAACAACATTTAAGTTAACATTTCTCATACACTAATAAATTTTTATTCTATATACAAGGTGCATCCAGACACACAAGGAAATCAAATACACATTGTCTAATATTGTAACTTACGAATAGTATAACAATTAAGAGTTCTTATTAGTAGAAACTCTGAACCCAGCCCCAAACACACATGCTGTAATTCATACATTCATACATTCAAAATGAACTAAACATAATGCGTGCATCGCAAATAAAGTGTATCTAGAGGTATTTTTCTGATGGCGAAAAGTAGTTACCCTTGTGGCCATAAAGGAATTTGTCAATATACTTATTATTGTTCTTAGTCAACGGATGCTTGTATACTAAGCCTCAGTTTTCGACTGCTTAAAAGTATATAAGTATAGTATGGGATGTTGTTTTTGTACTAAATGAATAGTAAATCTCTGATCGCTAAGCTGTTTAAAACATTAAAACAAAAATGTTCTTGGTACAACTGATAATTTCTAACTAATTGTTTTTTTGTTAGCTACATGTGCGACATGTGTAACGCATGCAGCAAAAGTTGGATATAGAGCTTAAACTGACAGATCGATAAATAGAGAAATACCGAGTTAGATCATTGTCGCAATAAAGAATCTATATACTTCAGGAAATCGGACCACTAATGTTTCACGCATTTCATGGCCAAATTATAATATCCTCTTAATGGATATAACAATACTTAACTCTATGTATTATTCCAGCGGAATGCAAATGTTTTATTCCACAAAGCATTTGATAAAGCAAATAAGACATTCTATCATGATCCAAATCCATTTGAATGACTTGGCACAAATTAGCATCCATTAGCTCCATTACTAGGTAAACATCCTGAAATTCTTCCAAATTACGTTGAGGAGTGAAGGCGTTAAGTAAACCGATAATCTAAAAAAAATTACAAATAAAAACAAATGCAATTCGTATGACAATTTTGTTCAAACAGGTATCCACATACATTTTTATGGTTTACAAGCTTCATAAGCTTAAACTCTCTGTAAGCTCTTTTAGCATGTGTCACATTTTGGAATGGTCGAGATAACTTTTTTATAGCTACATGTTGCTCGGTAATGGTATCATAAGCAGCACTGAAAAGAAAAAATTTTATTTTTTTTAGTTATGAAATTATTTTTCACTTGCAGAGTGATTGCATTTAATTTAATTTATTGCACTTTCATCTACGGCCTTTTTTTTACCAAAAATCGAGGGTAAATTAGTGGATCTTAATCGCAATAAAACTCAAGTAAGAACGTCGCGTGTAACCGAGTTCGCTATACTCGTTCACAGTATAATAGCAGCTTAAAACAGTTGAATACGGTCTTAATTAATATTATTTTTTAAAAATAAACATTTTCGTAATTTAATGACTAGTAATTCTACCTCTTTAATTTTGGGGGTACGGATTTACCGTGGTAAACCTGCAGTTCTACATCTACATTTTCGAAAATTTCGCGAAAGGATATTGTCCTAATAGATTACAAAAATTCCATTAGGTCAAGAATAGATACACTATTTTACAGTCCGATTTTTGCAGTGAATAATCTCATTCCTCTTAACTACTTTTGTTAATAAGCAAAACTGACACATTTCTACCATTTAATATATCTCTTGCCAACTATTTAATAAGGACCTTTTCGTTCATATTGGCGATTTTGATCTTCCCGAAGTAGCCTTTTCAGATTCGAGAATTTTTGCTTCCATATATAAATATTCCAGCTGTCATCTAGTTTCGAATGCTAGCAGAGGTGTCTCAACTGCTATAAGGTTGAGTCCGCTTTTTCATCTGAATCCATTAAGCTTTCCTCTTTGGACATTGAGTTCATCAGAGTAAAAGTCTGAAAATCGTTGTCTGATATATCCATTTGCACAACCTTTCCGCCATTCAATCAATATCCGCCTTACTATCCGATAGGGACCTTTTGATTGTTCTAGGAGATTTTAATTGACGTGACTTTGTTCTCATCTAAGGATTCAAATTTGCTGTTTCCTTCCAAGACACATGACTTTGTTGACGGTCTCATGAAGAGTTGTCCCTAGCTCAGGTTAATCCAGTTCGCAACTCAGAACACAGATTTCTTGATTTGATCTTCGAGGTGGATTCGTTCAGCAATGTTGTACGCAGGATTGACCCACTTTTAAGACCTGAGGATTCTTTTCATCCCACTCTGGTTATGGTCATTGATCTAAGAACTCCTGTGCCTATTATGGTACTAAAACCTACTGATTGTATGCGTTGTTTTCAAAAGGCTGATTTTGATGGCTTTTTCCTAATATCCTGAACTCACATTTTCCTCTTGTATACCCGGTGAGGTCAAGTCAGCCTCCCTGGTTCTCACATGAATTACTGAGATTAAAAAATGTTAAGTCGAGGATATTAAAAACAATTTAAGAACGCGGGAAATCCTGCAGCTCTATTATTTCAACTGCACCAGATGGGTTTATGAAGCTTAGATCTGTAACCACTAAAGTTGTCTTCTCTGGTTATGGATGGATTTAACAATTGAGATGACTCTAGCCGGGAGCGCCCGCCCGCTCGGGTATACCCGCATACCCGAGATGACCACATGACCAGATGTTACCCTGATAGAGTTAGAATATGCTTTTCTAAAAAGAACTCAGCGTTCTATCTCTAAGATATTCTGAAATCCAGTATAAGATTTACTGGGAGGACGAGTTGGCATAATTTATGAAAGGCCTTGCTAAAATCAGTATAAATCTGTTCAGTTTGCATCTTGTTTTTATACCCTAGCCCATTGAAAACAAGAAAATTAGGGTAAAATGATTTTGTGCAAATGTATGTAACAGGCAGAAGGCGGCATCTCCAACCCCAGATTATATATATTCTTGTTCGGCATCACTAGCTATTGATCTAGTCATGTCTGTGAACGCGTCGATTTCGGAGATTATAGAAGCTAGAAAGCTGAATTTGGACTTTTTAGGTTCGTGTATACTATGCACAGATCAATGTTATTTTAAATCATCGATAACCAATCTAGTTTCCATATGATCGATAATTATCGATTTTTTGACCTAGTTTTTTGAGTATAAAAGAGCCACAGCCACCAAAATGTTCGTGTGACGGATACGCAGGTAAGGAATATTTCGGATTTTGGATACCTCCCCCCATACGCCCTATAAATGAAAAAATGTAAAAAAACGCAAATCAAATACTACGGACTTGGACTTTGGTTTGGTTCTGTGCTTTGCTGTTGTCAAGCCCTGAGAGTTTCATTATGATCATACTCTTAGTTTTAAAGTTATACAAGAATTAATTTCTATAGTGGGGGCCAAGCGCAACAGCTGGTCACAGCGTGCAGCCTGCGTTCACATGTTTGTGTGTGTGTGTGTATATATATGCGTGTGTGTATGTGTGATTCTGTGTATGTTTGTATGAACGCAAGAGGACTGAAACGCATGGAAACACAGGGTTCAGCGCATCCCCCAGTCGGGCGCACCTGACTGGAGCCTTCTCACTTGTTTTAAATTCATATATTGGCACTATACTATGTTTACTACTTATATATGATATTAGATGTGACAAGGGATGTATTCACAGTTTGACTTCCGCGGTACGTCGGTGCTTGGCGGCCATCTCAATCTTACATCGTCAATCCGTAGTTTAGTCACAACGACAGCCGCAAAGTCACTGCATACCTGTCAGTTGACGCTGTTCTCAAGCATAAGTGGCACGACGTTTTGCACCGAAGTGTCCCCCGCCGCTGACGTTAGACTATGAAAAAGGTGTTCTCAGCATCCTCAACGAAGCCGTCACCGCACCATGTGCAAGTGACGGCTACTTTATGACCAAAGCGGTGTAGATAGCTGCGGAAACAGCCGTGTCCACTCAGAAGCTTGTTGAGGTAGAAATTTACCTGACATATTTCCTGCTTATTCACGCATCAATGTTTGGGATGAGACGATATGGCTATCGCCCTTTGGTAGAAATATCCCAGCGCCTCTGCCATGTTTCCACAGTGCGGCATCTGACCGCGGTGCGCATTGCCATTTTGAGAGAGCTTGCGTAGGGCTGCATAGTTGCCCGTTAACGCTGGTTAGGAAGATTCTCTTCCACGGTTTCGGTCCCCGTGTATTCAGCATTAGCGGGACATGGCTCAATTGGATGTTGGGGCTTTAACACTGGCAAACACCATATTATTGCGGGAGCTGAGTCTGGTGGCTATCATAACTCCCAGCTATTTTATGGCCCTCTTGGAGAAGAGGGTTGGCCACTGTGAGGGTAGCTACTCAACAGACTTCCAGCTGGCGATCAGCATGTCTTCGGTTCTTTGAGGAGCTAGCTCAAGTCCAACGAAGGAGAGCCATTACCAGCAGAGGCAGAACCAGTCGGACAATTGAGCATTTAGGTACGCCTCCAGTCATGTGGTGCTCTTTAGTTGACTCGCTGCAGTCGTATTTGCGTACCCTGTTCTGGAAGTAGCTGTGTATTATCCGCAGCAAATATGCAGGTACATAGAAGTCTGCTAGTACCTCCATGATGCAGCGCCACATTGCCGTGTTGAACGATTTTTTAATGTTTATTATGGCTATCAGGCAGTATTCTCTGAAGCCGCTTTTTCATCTTGTTCCAACGATTGCACTGCGGTTATTTACTTTACGGTTACTTTACTGATAGCATCCATTGTGGAAACCCCTTCCCCCAAGAAATATCCTGCTTACGCCACTGAAATATTTTATTTTTTGTCTAGTTTGCTTGCGCCGACCCGCGACCTATCCCAATGTTATAAAATTAATTGCAGAGGTTGGATTGTAGAAATTTAATAACTTTAAGGCAGATGATTGAAATAAATTATTATTTTATTTGATATGTTAATACATATAATAAACATCAATTAATTACTCCAATTAAAACAACACTATCCCCAATTAAACATTACAATGACGTTTAGAAGAATAATTGATGCCCATACACAATTCTTGAAAAATATAAAAAATTGAATATTTTAAACCAAATTATTATTAATATTCAATATGAAGTTACATATTTTGCATTTCAAATTTTTAATGTTGCGCGCGCAACTCGATGAGACAAAGCTGGCGGTCCAAAAAAAACTTAAAAATTCGTTTTCAGGTAGCCAAAGCCAATGCAACCCCTAATACATGCTTACATGAAATCGGCAAGCCGAAATGAGAGCCCATTCTATTTTTAGTATTTTACGCTCTTTAAGTTGTGAGAGTCCAAGGGCAACGATTTCCTTTTTCGTTCTCAATTTTGTGAAAATCAAGCTGCTTTATAAAATTTTTTTGTTCAGTGTTACACATCTTAGTGTTTATATTGTCTTTGGTCAGGCCATAGTGATTCAGCTTCATCCTCCTAGCAGCGTGGATTATTTCGTCGTCTATGACCTTATCTTTAGGCGCTGCGATAGTCTCCGCTAGCGAAACGCGACTGATGTCTTTTCTGATGGGAAACAAGTGCTCTCCGATGGCTTTAAATGATGTGAAATCTGCTGGTTGTGCGCAGTTGGCATTGAATCTTTTTACAACAATCTAATATGCGTTTCCCACGGATCATGATCCGCCGTGTCGCAGAGCTCCAGAAAACATTTGTGCATGCTTTCTTTTATAGCGCAGTTAAGTCTTCTCCTGCTTGTATGCTTGTCGCCTTGTCAACATAGACGTTCGCCGTGAGCGCTGATAACGGTTTCTCTCCCGGATGCATTCCTGCCAAGCAACGACGATATGCTCGTTTCACCAATATACCGGCGCGTGGCGTTGGTAACTTCTGCGTCTGGCCATGCTAGCGACGCACGCGCGTTCAAGCTGCAAAAAACGTCCTCGGTCATGCGCTCTGAGCTTTCTCCAGAATTTATAGTCCCTAGATGAGCTGCAAAAGCCTGTGTGTCCAGGGTTTCCTCACGGTAGCTCTTCCATTAGTGAGCTGAGCGCAGTCGATTTGCCGTGCGCTCGCTGACTGTGCACCTGATAACTTCGTGGTCACTCGCATTTTTTGCATCGTCAAAGATCCAACGGGACGAAATAAACAGCGAGCTGCGGACGAAAGTCATGTCCACTACTGAGCACAATCCGACGCGGCTAAAACTGTATTGCAAGCCGTGGTTGAGAAGCCTGATGTCAAGCAGCGTGAATGCATCCGGCAGAGCTCGCTCTCTACCGTTGGTATAGGAGCTACCCCAGTCCACGGCCCACGCATTGAAGACGCCAACGATGAAAACCGGGAAGCGGCCTCTGCCGCATTACCAAGGAGTCGAGCCTGTTGGTGAACTCTGTGATCTGCAGGCTGGGAGCCACGTATACGGAATAGGCCCACATGTCGCACACCTTGGCCCGCACAAAACTGTCGGCCTGGTAGACACTGCCGAAGGGTAACATGGTGTTGCCAAAAATCACAGGCAGCTCTACCAGATTTGTCTGCAACCCAGTTTGGTCGTGCATCTATCTTATAGGGCACGCTCAGTACAGCGATTGTGACAAGTCCTGCGCCGCTGCGCAATAAATTATGTTGAGCTAGATCCATTGAATTTTGCTCGATGCAGGGGTGCGCTACTGCTGCACAGGAGGCATCTGTTGCTGCCTACCTGGTGGCCGGTGTTTGTACTGCAAAGTAAACATTTGGCAAGCTCGCTCTTGCAGTCAGCGGCCTTGTGACCTGCGTCGCCGCACCTGATACTGTCCACTAAATTCTGACATTTTTAAGCGGTGTGTCCCATGTCCAGGCATCTGTAGCATTTCCTGGGGGCTTCTCGCATATATACAGTATCGACCATCCAATTTGAACCGTTCGTAGTGCAGATATCTTGTAATCCAGGTTTGACGGAACTGAAAACGTGGCCACTTGGAAGTTTCTTCTGGGATGTTTGTGTGCTACCAATGCTGCTTCGATCTCCTGTTTGTTTGTGAGTTCATCAAGGTCTCTGATTGTATAGTGGGTTTCTTCGGTAATTGAGCGTACTCCTGCGCTGTCACCCAACACCAGTTTAATTTCTTCTTTGAGCTTCTGGGTGCATTCTAGACCCCCGCCGTTTAGTTGAAGCAGCAATATACCATTCGCTGTTGGGCGAGCTATTGTGACATTATATTGGACACGCCTTGCTTTCGCGTGACCATGGATAGCACCTCGCTATATGACAGCTCACCATTTGCGCTTATAAACAGCGCATCAGCTCGTGCCCTTAATGGCCTGGAAGGCTTCTTGGGCTGCATTTTTTTCCACTGTGCTGATCGTGGTGCTGTCTCCGTATGCTTTGCGGGGCCAGCTGCGCTGCGCTTATCCTGTTTGTTCTTCTTTGGCGGTATTGCACGTTGACTCTTTTCGTGGTTTCCACGCTTTTTGGGTGTAATGACGTTGGCTGGCCTTACAAAATAATTTGATGGCGTAGGATTAGCAGCTCTAGGCGTCATCTACGTGCATTCTGCCAAGCTTCATTAAAACAGGTGAGCAGCAGATTTGCATCGACTGGGTTGACGGAATCACGTGCTCGATGCAGTTGGCCTTCCTTTTATTGCTTTTACATGCGTGTGTGTGTATGTGTGATTCTGTGAATGTATTTATAAATGCAAAGGGATTCAAATATATAAAAAGACAGGCTTCAGGATATCCCCCAGTCGGGCGCTCCCGACAAGAGCCTTCTCACCTGTTGTGCATTGTTGTAGGGAAATATATAGAATAAATCGATTTTCCACAATCGCAGTGGGCGTAGCCAAAAAATATTTTCCGCGATTCTTAGAGGTCATCGGTAATTCGACTGAAAATTTTGAATCTATCTTTAAAACTGAGGGAAATATATGGGATTACATCAATTTGCCTGATTTCTGATGCGGGTAAACACGAGTATATATTCCAAGACTCTAGCTCTAGCTTCAATATAGGCGATAATTGCTTTTATACGGACTGGCCGACGGATACCAAGAAGGACATTACACACACCCAAACCAACAGCAGACAGCAGCGCCAATTACTAACGGCTTAAGATATCCAAGAATTATAAGAAATCGTTCAAACACTGAAAAACAATTTCTTCGAGTACGGAAAATTCAAGTTGATATTTAGGCTGCCGGTGCCTGCTATTACTTGCTTTATACAAAATAAACACTTAAAAGTATGTAACGACGAATTATCCGAGAAATGTGTTATGATAATATTAAACTTTTATCAATCGATGGAGCCGGTGTCTTCTTAATTACCGAAATGTTTAATCACTAACTTTATTTTACGTGTAATTTTTACCTATGTACTTGCAACGCAAGTATCATGCCTCTAGTCGGGAGCGCCTCATTAGACCCTGAACCCAACTACGAGCTGTCGCTACCTACATTGCATTCAAAAATACATAAACAAAATTATACACACATACTCACACCAGCACGCGCTTCAAGCTAGGCATTTTACTTAGCTGGTGCCCTTGGCCTTAACTACGGAAAACAAATTCTTCAATAGCCTAAACTAAATGCATACTACACAAATGCAAACAACACAAAAACTTCAAAGTACAAGTAAAAATGTTGCAGTCGGACATAACCGACTGCGTATACTCAGTACACAAAAGTTATTATTGCTATTTTAGAAAAATATTGAATTTGTATATATCGTAGGAACGGGGGTGGGCGTGGTCTATATTTTTTGGCACGATCTTAAGAGGCTCAGGAGCAAACACTGTCTGCCAAACTTCGTGAATCTAGTTTTAACAATGTGGGATGTAGATCTTCGCGATCGGTGGGGGTGGGTGTGAGCGTGGCCGGGAAATTACCTTACCGAGCTTTAAAAAAGGTGATCAGCCATCTACTTTTAAAATTTGGTGACTCTAGCTCTAAAAGTGTGGGAGTTATAGTCATTTCCGATTTTTTAAGCCGGTGTGGCTGGGGGTGTTCTAGTGGGCGTGGCCGGAACATCAAGAACAGCAATTTTTTGCTGAGGTCACCAGCAATCTATATGCCAAGTTTGATGTCTCTAGCTTTAAAATTGTGTGTATATTACATGTTACCGTTTTGAGCTTTCAAATATATCGGTTTTAGCGATTACGGAGGAGGGAGCGGGCGTGGCCGATTTTTGTTCTGTGATGTTTCGAGTAATATATATTCCAAATTTAGAGCCTCTAGCTCAAAAACCGTGGGAGATATAGCCATTTCCAATTTTTACGGCGGAAGCGCTGGGGTGCATTCTAGGCCAGACATTTTATACTTGTTCACGAAGTGAAAAGAGTATATTAGTTTTGTCTGGATGACCGCAATTTCGGCACTATTGAAGATGGACTTGACAAAAATTGCGATCTTCCGAATACGCCTACTAGAACGCCCCCATCTTAAAAAAGCTGAAATGGTTATATCTTTTCACAGTTTGAGGTAGAGGCTCCATATTTGGAATATTACTGGATAAATCCCCAAACATCACAGAAAAAATTTTCGGCCACGCCCCCTATCGCGCCCGTAATCTCTTAAACCGACATATCTGAAACCTCAAAACGGAGATATGTGTATAATTCACACAAGTTTAAAGCTAGAGACACCAAACTTGGCTTATCTAAAGATTGCGATATATCCCACAGTTTTTGAGCTAGAGCCACCAAATTTTAAAGACAGATTAGTGGTCACCCCTTTTAAAGAAGGGTACAAAAATATACAAATTCTATATATTTCCAAAATAAAAATAAAATCTTCTGTGTACTGTTACGAGTATTACCTCCGACTGCAACGTTCTTACTTGATTTTTTTTTAACTTCTTTTATCCCTTTTTTCTCAACAGAAGAAACACACACATTGATATAAAGTCGTTTCACAGTTTCTTTCTGTACAATTCAATTCAATTCCAGTTTATAGTATTGGACTTAAGTTGTGAGTGCAGCCACGCAGATTTCTAGTATGCATGAATGCAAGAGGGTTGAAATGTATGTAACAACAGGGTGAATGGTATTCCCAAGTCGAGTGCTCTCGACATATCGATAATAATAAAACGGGGCAGATTATCGATAATTCAAAATAAATCCTTTGTGTTTATGGTATGCAGGAACTTAAGCAAACAAACTTCAATGCTCTAGTTCTGATTGCAGCGCTTTTGGTTTCAATATATGTCTTTACCGATCTTGGTAAAACTTTTTGCAATATTTAGTGCTATATTATATTGAAATATATTTTAATCGACTCGACTAGTGATGCCGATTTAGAATATATATACTTTATGGAGTCGGAGATGGCTCAATTTCCCTGTTACATAAATTTGTACAACAAATTGGTCTAGAAGGATCGTTTGACTTTCAACAAAACAACCACTCAACCTCATTGTGGCTATTCCAGGAGTGGCTACTGTATAATAAAGCAGCTTACTTCAAAAAACAAGTTTAAGACACCACCGTCCTATCTTAACTCCATAGAGCATTTTGTGGGACCTCCTAGAACGCCAAATTAGAAAACAGGAAATTAGTAACGAGGATATTTTGAAAAAGTCCTTTTGGAGGAGTAGGAGAATATACCGACTTCAGTTACAATGAAACGGGTACAATCAATGAACTCGAGATTGAAAGCGATTATTAAGCAAAAGGAATATTCTTCAAAACATTACAAACCAATTTCATTTAAGATTTGTTACGTATATTATATAGTGATTTAGAAGTATACATTACACTTCTATACATACTTTTTATAAGAGAATGTTCAATGGTTTCTCCGCTTTTGATACCCGATTTAGAGGTAGGCTGTCTATTGGCCTGTTGGCCAATTGGCCAATTCACTTCCCTACAACATCCGCTTCAAAAGTTGCTTTAATAAGTCTTTCTTCCCTTCGCCGATATATACAACAAACCAAATGGTCAATCAACCCAGACAATAGCTGCATCGGAATTTTCTGCTGAGGTTCCCAAAAAAAAAAAAACAATTATGTTTCTAGGTGTGTCCTTCCCCTACATTTGATTATGTCAAAAAGTGGTGTCTGATTTTTTCCCTGGCTTGGTGTTAATTTAATTAAAGCTTCTTTCCACGACCCAAATTGGTTTTCTTTATAATTTATTTGAGATTGTGTCAAATACAATTACCCCATTTTAGAGGTATTGAGCGATTTACCTGGCAGGGTGCTAAACCCAGGTAGTAAGGCTCGAGTCCGAGCTCGTCAATTTCGACAAACCGATTTCTCTAAACTAACTCAGCTCTTATCGCAGACTGACTGGTATCGGCTTTAAATGTGTACGGGCATGGAAACTGCAATCACGATTGGTGTATTCCCCTTTAAACCATTTATTCGATACATGTGTTCCGGTTTCTAATTCAATTAGGTGTAAAAAAATCTATGAAATTTGCGCTTTCTTGGTTTATTGTCTATATCTAATTGTTCGACGGAATCTGTCCTAAATAGCCAATGTTATAATTATATATATAGCGCTAGATTTATTTGAGATTAAAATCTATGCAGCAGCCGAAATTAAGTACAATGCACAACAGAGGAAGGATGTCCATTATTTCTAGGATCGGACAACTATGTGTATACATAATTCAAGCATATAATAGAGAAAAGAGAGTCATATAGCAGGGCTTATATACGTTAATTTAACACAATTGAAATTAATACATTTAGCGTGCTTAACCCTACTTAAATTCTTTATTAATACATCGGTATATCTTCCGCACATTTGTATATTTCCCTCACAAAATGATTCTTAAATTCGTGTGTTTTCTACGGGAATGAATGATAGAATTCTTAGCAAGGCATTGTGCGCTTTCATATTCACCGTAAACCATTATGGGCGTCTTCGGTCGAAGCCCACCTCGCTGATCAGGTTTTTTAAATACGCCGCCTCTTTAACTCCTGTAGAAAAATCTAGGTATCGGGTATCGCACTTTATGCTCCTTATGGGGATCTGCATTTCTCTGTGCCAGTTTAACCAAGGAATGGGCTACATCTGGTCATTGCCTTTGCACTTGATTTAGAAACCAACTTCTACAGAAATTGCATTTGGCTTGCATATATTCCATACCACATACTCAAAGTAGGTCTTCGATCCGTGAACTTCGCAAGTATAGCCCTAACCACTTTTAATTCGTACAACAGTCATTTTTAGCATAGTGCTAATTTTAGTAGCCATTATTTTTCAGAAAATGGTAACTGCACCAACATATTTACACTTTTTTGAAAGGTTATTTAATTACCTTCAATTGCATACATAAGAAATGTAACAAAAACGAAAACAACAAATTATATAAATTTACAATATATGAGACTACTACATTGCTGTTTTTATAACTGCTTCTTTTCGATTTTTCATTGAATTAATTAGGTTTTGGCACTCCACAGAAGTATTCGAGTCCCAAATTTATTAAATTTTGGACTTTAAATCGCTAAGCGTGTGCTGTGGATCATTTCTGAGCTTTCTTTTCATTAATGCCCCGAGAATTTCTATTGGGCTTAAGGCAGGGCTTTATGGTGGCCAATCAATAACCCCAATTTGGTTTTGTTGACGCCAAGTTTCAGTTTTTTATCGGAGTATGCATGTTGCGCCATCCTGCTGAAATATATATTTACCACACTCAACTAACTATGGTGCTACCGGTAAAAGATGATTTTGTATTTTAAAGTATTTTTTAGCTTTTATGGTTCCATCTATAAAATGAAGTTTTCCTTCACTTTTCGCAGACATGCATCCCCTGGAGACTCCCGGCTGGAAACTTAAGCATGCGCTTTGGACAGTCTCTATTGTATGCCTCGGTTTTTTTTTGGACGTAGATGTACTAACGATCAGTACATTCAAGTGGCCCAACGATACCAAGCACGAGCTTGTTAACGCGCGGACCCAGGCAAAATGCCACCCACCTCCCGCCCAACCAATGGAATTTGGATTTTTTAATATATGGAAAAGATTGTCATAAGTAGCGCATAAGATGCGAAAAGGGTTGTGGATAGCATAGTTAGTATTACATATTTCAAGAGAAAGCGGTAAAAAATTCCTCGTATTTCTGCACGGAACCGCAAAACTAATTTGGCTGATTAATTCTGAAGAATCAATTTCCCCATTGATTAGTTTGTGTAAGAAGATTACACCTAGCATGGTACTACGATTAGAAAGAGAGGGAAGATTAATTAGTAAGAGTCTACTACGGTAAGAAGGCATGCGGGAATTGGGATTCCAGGTAAGACCCCGGAGGGCAAAAAGCAGAAATTGTTTTTGCACGGATTCAATTCTATCCTGATGAATCTTGTATTGGGGACACCATATACAAGATCCATATTCAAGAATTGGACGAACAAATTAAGTATAAAGGGTTTTAGTAATGTAGGGATCGTCAAATTCTTTCGACCAGCGCTTTATGAATCCCAGGACTCCAAACGCTCGATTAGCAGCAGTAGAAATATGCTTGTCAAACTTAAGCTTGGGATCAAGAAGAATGCCCAAATCGTTAACGGACTCAATACGCTCTAGAGGTTCACCATTTAGAAAATAATTATTAAAAAAGGCATGCGTCTATAAAAGGACATTAATTTACACTTACTGTAATTAAGATTTAATAAATTCAATTGACACCAGGTTTGGAAACTGTCAAGGTCGGATTGTAAATTTTGTCCAGCTAGAGAGTTTGTAGACGACAGGCAAAGTTTTACGTCATCGGCGTACATCAGCACCCGAGAGTGGTTTATTGCAGAAGGGAGGTCATTTATAAACAAAGTGAATAATAACGGACCAAGGTGACTTCCTTGCGGTACTCCGGAGGTAACATTCTTCCCTAATACAAAAGAGAAATGTCTGAGGGAATTAATCTCAAAAATTCTTTGAAAGACTTTCGACGTTTTTAGTAATTTCTGTACGCATATCTTGCATTTGGCATCTATGTTACACGCACCAGCTCACAGGCCATGAACCAGGTCCAGGTTTTGGGAATAATGTTCATGCTGTTGATTTTAAATGCCTGTACAGGTTACGCCATTTTATAAACTGTGCAGTACTTGTATTCGTTGCAAATGCGTTTTTATGGTATTTTCGAATAAAATCAAGTAATTTTTTTCTCCGCGATTAACACTGTTTTCCCGTAACTATTCTAAATCATACATTGATATGAAATTACATTGCAGATTTTTTACAAAAAATACGTCAAAACGTTTGATGGTTTTTCCTTGCGAAAACAACAAGCCAAAAACAATGTAATTCTCGCCTGCTAGTTTTATCTGTTTGTGCACTCGAAGAAAACATCGATTTGTCTACACACAAATGAGCTATGGCGCAGTCTAGACACCAAACTCTCGTTGTTAGTTCACTCACATTTGCACTACCAGTAAATGCCGAAAAAAACTTCTCATTTACTTAGTTTGCACTTGTTCTTAATGGATCTTCCAGCTTTGTCTTTTGATTTACACTTCGCGGCGACGTGCACACGACCAACTTTCGACATGTTTTATGTCTCTTTTCGACACATTCTTTTTACCGTTATCCTTTCCTACAACAATTTTATCTTGAGAGCGTTCAAGGATGGCAATGACTTTCTTTCTCACGAAGACTTGCCAACAGAATTATTGCGAACATTTCATCAGGCATCGACTGTTCGATTTTACATTATTTTTCCACCAAATTACAAAAATTATTTAAATGCTCACAAATACTTTCCGTATATGACATTTTTTGTGGAATAACTGCTTAAACAATTGTATATTTCGCGCAGGGCCACAAAAATAACCAAATAAATAAACGACAGCTGACTCAGATCAGCTTCGTAGATATATTTACTAAATTTTTCCAAACTATTTATAGTTTTCAAGATTACACTAGATAACAGACAGATTGCCATTTTGACCAACGCTACTTTTTCTGATACATATGGTGTCCAATATGCCGAAAAGCAACTTTAAAAATTTTTCTATGGTGTGATTTTTTTAAATTTTTAAAATATTGTATTTCTTAAGCTTTTTTCAGAGGTGAGGTGCATTATTGAACATTACTCGAGAATGCCGTCATTGATTTTAAAAAGCTTAACTATTACTGAAAGATAATGATTAGATCTATAAATCAGTCATACACACTTTTAAATTTAAATCATTGGTTTGGCCAAAATGGCCAGCAAAAAGTTGGATTTTGTTACATAGTGTTATTAATTGGGATTGTCTTATTCTTATCTCGTAAACAACTCAAAATGCACTTTGGCGCTTTGATCACAAAAAATGCATTACTCCAGGCTGTGCGTTTAAATACTCCGCTGAAGATCCCTTGAAGCCTTTGTATAAGCTAATTGTTATTCTGCTCCTTAAAAAAGGAAGTCTAATGTATAGAACTATAGATGTATTTCTAGCTAGTCTGCTGCTCTTAGGATTTTTGACAAATTAATAACTTCTCTGCCAACACGTGTTTGGGAATTAAAGATCTACCCCTAACTTATTGGAGTTCACGTCCTGTTTTTCTAAAGGATTCAAAAATAAAATAAAATCAAGGCTTTTGACGCTGTTAATTATTCGCCTTTACTGTATACATTTCTTCTGGGATTTAAAATAACTTAATTCTTTGGATCTCTAAGTATTACATTATTAGAACCCAAAAGGTTCATTTTAAAGACGTGGTCTCTAAGCCTGTTGGTTGACATTATATCCGTGATGAATCACTCGCCGTCTACTAATTTTCTATTTGGTTAAAGGTTGGTATATCTGATTTGCATTAAGTGTAAATAAATGTTTAATAAGCGAATGCCCTTGTTGAATAAACATTTTCTTAATGGTAACCCACAAGATCCCTATGAATCGGTTGATGATTTGGGTATCTTTTTAGATCCCAAATTTGACTAGTATCTTCTGCTAATCGACCAACCAATATAAGGTTCATCAGGAATTGAATCTGTAAGAAACAGTTTCTGACCTTTGCCCTCAGGCGTTGTACCTTGGCAGACTTCCACTAATAAATCTTCCCTCTCTTTCTGATCTTAGAACCATCTTCTTAGACAAACTAATTAATAGGGAAATTGATTCTTCCAAAAGATTCAGCTAATTTTGGTTTGCAGGTTTGAGTAGTACTTTTTTTTTTGAAATCAACAACGTTTACATTTATTAATAAACCTTAAAACGGCTGTACGACACAAATTACGTGAAATTTTTTTAACGACTTCTCTTCACATATGTTATACCAATTGTGCTGTACATAAATATGCTATACATAAGAAAAGGTTAATTCGAAATATAAAATCCGATAAAGTTATTAATGACTTATGTGTCATTCTCGACCAAAAACTTAAATTTGACTCAGGTGTTACGACCATAGTCAATAAGGCTAATACTGTGCTTGGTTTTATCAAAAGGTGGCCCAGTACGTTTGCTGAACCTTACTCGATGGACACTTTTTATACTGTGAACCACACGTCTTTTTCAATAACTTCCCTGTCTTAACTGATATTGATAAAACTTTTAGCAATAGATTATTTAAGTCCTATAGTATATTCGAATAATAATTTCAACCAAATTTCGTGTCTCTACCTCTCATAACTCACGAAATAATTTTTAAAAATTTGAAATTATAGATTTTTATTAATTTTAGGAATGCGAGGTAGGTTTCGATCTTTTGAAATTAAGTTGATACGCGCGTGCCATGGACGCGCCAATGTTTGAAACTTTGAAGTCTGAAACTCTTATACTTTCCGAGATCGAACGCTTTCTGAGATCGAACCAAATAAGAACAAGTAAGAACGTTGATGTCGTACGTAACCGACTGTGTAATACTCGATCACAGTACACAGAAGATATTGTTATTTGGCAAAATAACGGAATTTTTATATATAGTAGGGCCGTGGGTGGGCGTGGTCAACATTTTTCGGCTGGATCTTAAGAGGTCACCAAACACCGTATGTCAAATGTGGTATCTCTTACTTTAAAATTGTGGGAGACATCGATTTTCGCGATTTGAGGGGGCGGGAGTGAAAGTGGCCGAAATATTTTTTACGGATCTCTAAAGGGAATGACCAGTCATCTACCTTTAAAATTTGGCGACTCTACCTTTAAGTGTGTGATATAGGCTTTCGTTCCTTGCGGGGGCGGAAGTGGGCGGAAACTTTTTACCTTTATTTAAAGGGGTGACCTTACCTACCTTTCCAATTTCGTGACTTTAGCTCTAAACGTATGTGATATATGGGCTTTCGCGATTTGTGGGGTCGTTCTTCTGAGCGTGCCCAGGATATCAAGGTCGCAATCTTTGGGGAGGTCACTAGCCGTCTAGCCTTAAAATTGTGTGAATTATACACATCTTACAGTTTTGAGCTTACAAATATATCGGGTTTAGCGATTACTGAGTAATACATATTCCAAAAACGGAGCCTCCAGCTTAATAACTGTAGGAGATATAGTCATTTCCGATTTCTTAAGGCGGAAGCGCTGGGGGCGTTCTAGTGGGCGTGGCCGGGAAATAAGGTCGCAAATTTTGGGGAGGTCACTGGTAATCTACATACCATTTGGTAAATCTAACTTTAATATTGTGGGAAACATTTACCTATTATCGATGTGAATATGTGAGATTTTATAGATTTGGCAGCCTCCTAATGGGCGTGGAACTGAAATTTTAACACTTCAAACTGTCACACACTGTCAGAAGCAGCTAACTATATGTATGCTTCCAAAATTTCAATTCTCTATCTTTAATATCGTCGAAAAAAGATACGTTCATGCGGATCGATGAACAGAAAGCATGGCGGACATTGACAAAACCAATACACTCTTGTTATTTCATAAAAATAAATGGGTTCAGGGCACCGCCTGACACCGCCTAACATTGCAACATATTTTTCGAACTGTCGTTATTATATTTTTGAGATAGAACTTGGATTCTATATCGATAGACATTTTATTCGTGACGGGCGTGTAAAGATTGATAACGGCGTTTACCACAGCTTGTCTTTAGTATATATATATATATATATCTTATATTTCGATGATATATATATATATATATATATATATATATATATATATATATATATATATATATATATATATATATATTTCTTATATTTACATATCTTATATATATTTTCTTAGATATTTTGGGCATAGTAGATTATGAGCTATTAAATAAAAATAATCAATGGAAATGAGGTTTGAAATAAAAACAATGGTGCGTGTATGACAGTATTTAATTTGGCATTTCGGTACCCCAAAGATAACTACTGCTCTTGTTTCACTTACCAAACTATTCCTTGAGCACCAGATCCAATAGGCCTTAATTTAATATACCGGCTAAGAATTGTGAAATTAGTATCGCCAACTTCCACGGTATAATGATGTTGAGCGGCCATATTAAAAACGTTGTATTATTAACTGGGTTAAAAACAGCTATCGACCATTTCGACCTAAAATATACAAGTTAAAGCGAAAATTGAGTATCCTCTTTCGCTCTCTTAAACAGAAAATAAAATAAACAAGAGTACATTAGTCGGGAGCGTCCGATTAGGAGATACTCTTAACACAGCTGCAAACTGTCGTTACGTACATTCAAAGAGCACTCCGCGGGCTGCGCACTTTAATCATCGGCTGGGCCTGCACCCACTATGGAAACAGAATTCTTGAATACTCTTTAAACTAGAAGTATGATTGGTGAAATATTCACGACTTAACAAGTGTTAAGTGACTTGAGTGGGTATACCTTGAACCATGTTTTGACATACATTTCAACCCCTTTCATTCCTACACATATAAACATAATCACACATGCATATTTTCAATGGGTTCAGAGTATAAAAACCAAACTTGAACTCTAGCTCTTGTAGTCCCTAGTTCATTAAGACGGACAGGCATAAATCGACTCGGCTATTGGATTTTACCTACACTAGTGTACACAAAAGAAAAACGAAACAAGTAAAAACGTTGCAGTCGTTCGTAACCGAGTGCGTATATTCGTTCACAGTACACAGAAGTTATTATTGTTATTTTGGAAAAAGATAGAATTTGTATATTTCGTAGGGGCGAGTGTTAGCGTGGCCAACATTTTATAGCTCGATCTTAAGAGGTCACCCAAACACTGTCTGCCAGAATTGGTGACTCTAGCTTTAAAATTGTGGGAGATATAGATTTTCGCGATATGTGGGGGCGGGAGTGGACGTGGCCGGGAAATTTTTGTACTGAGCTTTAAAGGGAGTGACCTTTCAAATTTGGTGACTAGCTCAAAAACTTTGGAAGATATTGCAAAAGGCGGGGTGAGCTCACCAGAAATCTACATTCCAAGTTTGGCGTCTTTAGCTTTAAAATTGTGTGAATTACACACATGTTACCGTTGTGAGCTTTCAAATATATTGGGTTTAGCGATTACGGATGCAGGTGGGGGCGTGCCCGGAAAATTTGGGGGACCTTTCAAGTAATAAATATTCCAAATATGAAGTCTATATCTCCCACAATTTTGGAGCTATTGAAATTCAAATAGAGAACTTAGTCGATTGGTTGGCTTTTAAAATAAAATTACACTAAACGCCATTAACTATAAGAAAAATGCTGAAACACGTGGACGACAAGGAGCCCTAAGTCAGCTTTACGTCGAAGGGTTGATCCCCGAGAGCACAAAGCATCCTTTCAGGGCTGCATTTCAGCTAAAAGAAGGGCTTAATACAACTGCGACAGTGAAAACAGTTCACACATGTATCAACAAAATTTAAAAGCTTGCAGCCCAAAAAAATGCGTCTTTTAAACGCGAAACATGTTGCAAGCGCATGAAGTTAGCAAAAAAAAAACATATATATATAAATTGGACAGCCCAAAAATTGAGGAATACTTTATGGACTGATGAAAATAAAGTTGTTATGTTTGGTGGAAAAGGCTCTTTTTTGAACGTTTAGTATGCTTAAAACTCAGACCACAATCCAAAATTCACCACAAACACCATAAAACATGGAGGGCCAAACGTAATGGTATGGGCTTGTTTTTCTTATCAGAAGTAGGTCAAATACATTGAGTCAAACCCATAATGAAGTTTGCATAAATATTATAGATGCAGTGATGCTACCCTATGCAGAGTATAAGGTGGCACTATTATGGGTCAATGACCCCAAGAACGCCATGGAAAGCAGAGGAATGGTTCATAAGAAAATCAGTCACCAGGTCTTAATCGCATCGAAAATCTATAAGCTAATGTCAAAAAGGCAGTTCTAAACTTTCCAAACCAACCATCAACGGATTACTTTGGGAAGCCATTCAAGAGTCCTTGAGGAAAATTCCTCTAAAACGATGCCAGGACTTGGTTGAATCGATGCCAAGAGGTTACGGAGCCTTTATTTCAAATAAAGGCAACGCAACTATATATTATACACTGATATCTCCATTTTTAAGGGAATAAAAATTTAACACGCATATGTTTATATCCATGTTTGCGCTTGCATAAAAAAAATTGAGAGCTTTGTTAACTTAACATCAAAATGTATTAATAATCCATACGCAAGGATGTACTCTTTATTATACAGTCGCTCATAGATTATTTTAACCGGTACGTAACAAAAACTTAAAGAGCCATAAAAACTAAACTAGAAAATATATTAAAATTATATAAATGCTCAGTGCTAGTTTTATCTAAATAAATATGAATATTAATTTTTCTATATTTTATAAAAATAAAATCCATAAAAGCAACCAAAAACAAGTAAGAACGTTTGTGTCGGACGTAACCGACTATGTAATACTCGTTCATAGTAGACAGTAACTATTATTGTTAGTTCTTGTTATTGTTAAGTAAATTTTATTGCTATAATTTGTCATATTCGGTCAAGTTAATTTGCCCAAGAGTGTTTGCTTAATTAAATTAAATTAAATTAATTAAATTAATAATTAACAACAAATTAATAATAATATGTTTTTGTGCATGTTATGTTACACTACCAGTCGATTAAGAGCAAACAGCCGCGATTACAATTTTAAGAAACAGAAAACGTCTGTGGCTATGCAAGCCACCTTCTATCGGAAATATCAGCGGCAGTCAAGTGTGGCGTTATCGATAGTTTAAGAAACTATGATCAGAGCTTTCGATCATCTCTAGTGGAGATTCCATGATTTGCACTTTCATTTAAGAAGCTTTAGGCTCAAGTTGTCATTGTCTAATAAAGTATAACTGTGATCGACTATAACTGTTAATTCTTTGTATCCTCCATTAGCGCATACAAACACATGGCACATTATACGCAATAGTGGTGCCCCGACTATTTTTTTTAAAGAAAGAAAAGAACAAATAAAATGCAATTCACACACATAGTGTGTGACGCCACACACATACGCACAAACAATTTCACAACTTAATGCAAAAACCAAGTTATAATTTGCGATCGTTTAGCAAGCGTAAATTGGAGCTCATGGCGGACGAAGAACTGCCTGAAACTAGCCAGAGTGACCATGGAGTTAGAACGTAAAAACAAAATTCGGGAGCTACAACAGCCACTGGAGACATTGGGTTCTGACACTGAGCCACAATATCAACATATACAACAAAATGTGTCCTCGAACTACTCTCGCGCTCCAATAGGACGCACACACATTGTTTTCCCAAAATTCACACGCAGCAAACCGTACTTGTGGTTTGCCCAGATCGAGCGACTGTTCCGTATAAATGAAGTACTGGAAGATGTCGACAAGTTTGACTTATTCGCCGTTCAACTAGGAGTAATAAATAAATAAGCAATAAATATGAGTCGCTTAAGGCACGATTACTACAAAAATACGCTGAATCATCATGATCCAAACTTCGTCGATTACTACAGGGTGGCGAAACACAAGGATTAAAACCGTCTGATATTTTGAGTTATAAAGAGTTAAAACAGTTACAATAAGGTAACCGCGATGGAATCAGACCACCACGAACGCGCGATAGAGCAGGCAGGCAAACAACATGCAACGCTTTGTTATTACCATGACAAGTTTGGAGACAAAGCGCGTAAGTGCTACTCACCCTGCTCTCGGTATCAAACATTTGTGCCGTTAAACTTGTATGGCTATCGCCCAACACGCTGGGGGACGGTAGCAAACTATCAACCAGCGTCCCTATCAATTCTCCTGCCAAGGTAAAAGAAAGCCGACTACACATCAACGACATCATTTCCCATACTCGATTCCTAATTGACTTTGGATCTGTCGTCTCTGTAATACCACGCACTGTGTGTAAACAGAGAACCCCAAAAACAATCTAGTCTTATATGCAGCAAATAAAACTATTATTAATACATATGGTAATTATATAACCGAAATAGATTTGGGCTTACGTTGTAAGTTCACCTGGCCATTCATCGTTGCTGACGTCGAGGCAGCAATAATTGGCGCTGATTTTTTGACACACTTTAAATTGGTAATTGACGTAACAAACAAGTGTCTGATCGATTTAAACACAGGTTTAACCGCTAACGGATACCCTGCCTTTTCGAAACAACCTCTGGTCTGGTATCCTACACGAGTTCATGGACGTTACGAGACCAGCTAATAATAAACAAAATAACGACAAGAGCGACGTTTGTCATTATATTGAAACAACCGACAATCCGGTAGCAGAACGCCCACGTCGTTTGGCAGGGCAGAAACTGGCGGCAGCAAAGACTGAAGTTAACTGGGAAAAAAATTTTTTCGACGTTGGATTTAGTTAAGGCATATTACCAAATACCAATGGCCAAACAGGATATCAAAAAACTGCAGTTTGCACACCTTTTGGCCTCATTGAATTCGTTTTCATGCCATTTGGGCTCAAAAACGCCACTCAAACGTTCCAGAGATTTATGGACAACATTTTCCAAAATCTCGATTTTGTATTCTGCTATATTGACGATATATTAATAGCTTCAAAAGATGCAGACGAACACGAAAAACACCTCCGCATCATTTTCAACACTCTACGCAGACAAGGTCTTAACATAAACGCCAGCAAGTGCCAAATTGCATAAAACCGCCTTCAGATCGCGTAGATGCCATTAAAAATTATTCATTGCCGAACACCATTTGTGAACTAATCCGGTTCCTGGGCATCGTGAACTATTACAGACGCTGCTTGCCAAATTGTTCTCAAATTCAGGCGCCACTCACCGAGCTAACTAAAAACATAAAAAAAAACGACAAACGCCGAATTAAGTGGACCCCGGAACTCCGTGCAAGCTTTGAATTGTGTAAACGCAGCGTGGTTGATGCAACAATGCTGACATTTCCCTCACAACAAGCAAAGCTTGCACTGGTATGCGACGCTTCGGACGTGGCGATTGGCGCGGCACTCACCTCCAAGCCACCTCCTATCGGAAATATCAGCGGCAGTCAAGTGTGGCGTTATTGATAGTTTAAGAAACTATGCTCAGAGCTTTCGATCATCTCTAGTTGAGATTCCATGATTTGCACTTTCATTTAAGAAGCCTTAGGCTCAAGTTGTCATTGTCTAATAAAGTATAACTGTGATCGACTATAACTGTTAATTCTTCGTATCCTCCATTAGCGCATACAAACACATGGCACATTATACGCCATACGTGGCAGGTCAGCGCTACATATTAATCAATTTCAACAACACGAAATAATGTATAATATGAATTCAGGCGCTCCCATTGTTCATTTTATAAATATTATTATTCTCCGCACAAAGGTATGGTATGACTGAGTGAATTCTTAACTCACATTAAGATGTATTGACTATCGAACTATCACACCCCCAGTGTGCGTTGCCGATTTCTTTTAACACTTTATGTGACGTGGGTATACACGAGGATATATTCCAAGTTTCAAGTCTCTAGCTTCAATAGCGGCGAAAAAATTGGGTTCATACGGACAGCAAGACATGGCACAAACCCAATATACTCTTTTCACTTCGTGAACGAGTATAACAAAGTCACCGATTATTTTAACCAAATATTTCACAGCTGAGCAATGTTGCAAAATAGCGGTTTTATTTTCTTCTATGTTTTAGTTATTAAATTCGGAATAAGTTCATGTTAATTTCTAGTAATTTATGTTAGGATATCTTTCTGAAAAATTTGTTTTGCGAAATAGGTCTACGTACGACGATTGATCGGTGAGAACTTTAATCACTTCAATCACTTTAAAAGTGGACATTCGCGCAGATAAATTGGTGGGATGGTCGGACAGAGTTATTCCACAGTCCAAAATAGTATTTACACTAGTCGGCATAAGTATTTTGACGAAATAAAAATTGTACATTTTTGCGTTTAACTTTTAAATGGCTTAATAAGAATTCTTGTTTATTTTTTTCCCTTTTAGCTATAATTAATAGAAACTTAAAAATAGGCAAACACAAAAACTTAAAAAGATATAAATTCGTCAGTGTTTGGATTCAATACCGAGATGACTTCAATAAGTTATTGAAGCCAAAGGAGGTTACACATTTTACTAATTTCCTGTTAATTTCTTTACGTTTGTTAAGTTTAAGCTTTGATTTCTTAGTATTATATATTTGATAAAATATATGCCAACACATGAAATTACCAATGAATTTATATCTTTTTAAATTTCTATGAATAAATATTCGTTTGCCTATTTTTAAGTTTGTATTAATTATAACTAAAAGGGAAAAATAGACAAGAATTTTTTATAAAGCCATTTAAAAAATTAACTTAAAGATGTACGATTTTTATTTCGTCAAAATACTTGCCGACTAGTGCGCATTTAGATGTGTGTGTGTGTGATTCTATGTGTGTTGCGTATGAATGCAAGGCAATTGAAATGTATGAAGATAGGGTTCAGGGTATCTCCTAGTCGGGAGCTGCCGTTTAGGGAGTTCTCACTTGTTTATGTTTGATCTTGCACTTTGGTTTGTTTTTTGGATATAAGTTGTTATAATAAAATTTTATAATTTAGGAGTTATACCGGAATGAAGTGCATATATTGAGCACCAAGCATAGCCGCTGAACAAATTTCACAGCTTGCGATGTGTTTTTGTATGTGTATGTGTTCATACAATTCAGGGGGTTGAAATGTATGTAACAGCTCGAAGCTTGGTTCAGGGTATCTCCGACTTGGGCACTTCCGACTAAAACACTGTTGTTTCTAATTTGCATTCCTAATCCAACGTTAAACGAGAATATTAATATCTACTATGAAATTCAAAATATAAATATTTGAGCCAAACCCAGTACAGACGCCCTAGCAAGCCTATATAACTGAACGGCATAGGTTCAGGCATTTGGGTAAAAGTAACTGAGAGTAACCAATAATTATAAATACCTTTGACCTGTTTTTAGCAGTAGACTATAAACAAACAACTTGTTTGACAATGTTGGCAAAATTGTTCTAATAAAATGATAATACATACATATGTACATTGTTCACATTTGCAAAATCGATATATTATATGTACCTGGAGCATGGACGAATCTATACACTTAATATTTACATACAAAAGTATATGCATTTCATATCCGACTTAAAACGAATTAATAAAATTCTGTTATACACATCTACGTTTAGAGATATATTTGTAATGTTTGGTAAATAGTTATTTTTTACAGAGCCTCATATGTATGTATGTATAATGGTATACGTATATATAAACAATCATAATTCACGTCTTTTTATGTGTATATTAATTCACATGCGTTTTTTTACTATTGCCATTACAAAATGAATTATTATATATATGTATATAAACGCCAACTTCAATGTACTGCATAGGCAATCCATTATATATTTACCTCTAATTATTATTAGTCAAGAAATAAGTGTACTCAAACAGAAAAATCGATATTACTGTATTGACGAACCACGTGAAAAAGCACAAAGCGGTAAGTAATTTTCTATTTTATTAAATTAAGTTACTGGCAAAAGTATATGCATATAATGAGCAAGACGACTTCAATTCGTTTTATATGGTAATACAGTAGGACCGCATTCCAACTACATCAAATACTTAAATTACATATATTAAATACTAGAGATGTTAACTATCGATTATTAGTAAGTAAGTATTTATGGTAAGTTTCAAAACTATCGTTAGATTTGCCAATATAAGGCTATTACTATTACTATTATTTTTAAGTACAATTAGCGAAGCAAGACGAAGTGTGCAAAAAGAGTCAAGCAATATGTACGAGAAGTTTGGAAGTTTTGCTACGATAGTCCGATCAGATTGGTTTAGTTTTAATGAGATACAAAACATGCCACAACCTGTGATAGGTCATCTGGTTCATGAGATATAGAGCTTGACATGTTACGGCTGTGAGGGGACTTCAGGATGTCGTTCTGTCAGGCAAAAATTGTGTTCTGAATTCGCGCCGTAAGAGATTTCTTCAGAATCTTCATTCCAATTTCCTGTAGTACGTTCTATATCTTGTTTGAAAGGTATTTGTAAAAGTTAAGAGGCTTACCTTGGCATTTTATACTCTTTTCGAGAAGTTACCAGCAATGTACATACAAAATTTGGTGACTCTAACTGAAATATTGTGAGAAATATTTACCTTTCATTGATTTGCGTCCGACATGTTATCGATTTGCCAGCCTGCCGCTGGACCTGGCATAAAAATCTTATCCGTTTGTTTAACGCGGGTATACACGGGTTTATATTCCAAGTCTCTAGCTTCAATTATGTTAATGTGGACAGACGGACGGACTGCAAGACGGACATTGCACAAAGCCAATATACTCTTTTCACTTGTGAACGAATATAATTAAGATAATGCTATTAGTTTAGAAGTTTTTCACGAATTTAGTTTCCATAGTGGGGGCCAACTAAGGTATATGTTTAATATACCAATGGTAAATTCGTTTTTGCAATATATTTAGTGGAAAAAGTACATAAGACGACGTTTCATTTACTATCATACAAGTAAATTAAATTAATACAAAAAATTGTGAACGTGATATATCGGCCATGCCCACAAGAATGCCCAGCCACCCCTCCCACACGAATTGTGGAAGCCTATATCTCCCAGAGTCTCTGAGCTGGTCACCAAATTTTAAACGTAGATTCCTGTTCACCACCTTTAAACAAAGAAAATAAGGGTAAAAAAAATGTTTGCGACCACTCTCACTCCCGCCCCTGCAAATTGCGAAAATCTATATCTCCCACAATTTTAGAGCCAGTCATCAAATTTGGCACTCAGTGTTTGGGTGGCCTCTTCTTAAGATCGAGCCGAAAAATTTTGTTCACCTTCGCCCTTACAAAATATAAAAATTCTATATATTTCCAAAATAACAATGATAAACACTGTGTACTGTGAAAGACTATTAAACAGTCGGTTACGTCCGACTGCAACGTTCTGTCTTGTTTTTATTTTTATTTTTTATTTATTAATTTTTTATAATAATTAGTAATAAATTAATATTAATATATAATTATTTATTGATTCAATGTCATTTTAAGAATGTTGCTGTCTTTTGTAACCGAAAGAGCAATACCCTAGTGTATCCGAGACTTAGTAATATGTATATCTTATAGGACACTTAGAACTAAACGTTACGTGCATTTTCTGCATGGCAGGTCCCACAGCATTTTTGGTTTTAGTCCGCATTTCGTTTACTTTTTCAGGTCGTGCGAGTACGAGTCCGACATCTTCCACTTACATATTTAATTTAAGATGAGCGGTTTTTTATACCTTCGACTGAACTTGGACTGTTTAAGTTCAAATCATAGATAAATCACCACGTTTTTTTTATTATCAATAATTATCGGTTTTTTTAAGATATCTTAAAACCCATAAGAGCTAAAGCAACCAAGTTTGGTTCAAAATGTTCTCGTGAAGGATACGCAGGTAAAGAATATATCGCCCCTCATTCGCCCCATACATTCAAAAATGTAAAAAAAGACGGAATTCAAATACTACGGACTTGGGCTTTGGTTTGTACATAGATTGAAAACACAGGTTTCAGGGTATCCTCCAGTTAAATTTAATAAAATAGCAGTAATATGCCCAAAATAAAAAAGAATTGAATAATAATAATAATTTACTGTGGATCTTTTTTCATTTAGCCTGAAAAGCTCTGTGAATTGACCACATTGGCATGAAAATGTTGGATTTTTAGCAATGATTGAGAGTACCTATTTAAGAGTTGGTGTGTTTGCAAGAAAAGTGTTTCGAGATGAGATTAGATGCACACCTATTCATCTTTGTACATTGTTAATGTAATTACTTTATTTAGTATTAACGTATAATAAGTTTAAATTTGAATATTGATCATCGATAGAATTGAACATCTAATTACTTTATTTGCAACCTTGAAGAAATATCGAAAATTTTGTTATCATGTTAGTTTTACGATATATTTATGGACACACTGAAACGAACAGTCGAAGCGAACGGACGCAAGAGAAAAACTAATTTGAAACGACCGCACCAGAAAAGACATAATAAGCGATTAATATAGTACAAAAACATAACGGTTGGTTTTTGTCACAACATTTTTCAAATTATGTTTTAGTGAGTTCTCAAACTAATTGCGAGCCGTTTCTTATGTGGAAGGTGTCTAGAACAGTATATACAGTACATAGATGGTGAAATTCGTTGGCGACAGTGTGGCGGGACAAGTATAGAGGCTGCGCAAACGAATGAGAAAAAGCCAGTGGTATCGTATACAGACAGAAAAAGATTGACGCCATTGTAGAAAACGTTGCAAATGTCAGTGCAATTAAGTACAGAGTCGAATGAAGAGATATAATCTGAGAAGGACCAAAATGAGTTCTGAAGACGAAGTGGTTGAATTTAATAATACAGTATACCAAAAGGATAGAATGGATATGGACGACTTTAAAGAGCTATTAAAAAGTATGCATTATATTAAAAGTTATGCAAGAAATTAAAACAATGGTTCAAAGAAATACAGCAGATATTGCGCTGATACAGCAGACAATATCGAATACAGTGAACATCGAACAAGTACAGAAAAAAAACAAGATGAAAAAACAAAGATGAGCCAAGCCAGGTATCGACATTACCATGGACTAAATCTACGCCTGAATTCCGAGAACAGGTGTCGATTGAAGGAAGGGCACACCAATCAGTGGCTACAACAGGACAGACTTACACAAGACTACACGATTTGCCAGAGTATTCAGGAACCGCGGAAGATTGGCCTCTATTTATAGCTAATTTCCAGGATACAACAAATGCTTTCCAATACGACAATCGCCGAAACCTGATACGCCTGCATAAATGCCGGACCGGTGAAGCTAAGGAAGCTGTTGTTCCTATGATGATCTATCCGGAAGATGTACCTCATATTTTGGAGGAACTATAATTTCAGTTTGGTAGACCAGAATTACTTATTCACACACAGCTGAACAAAATAAAAGAAAATTCCGAGAATTTCTTATAATAAACCTGAACAAATTATAAACCTGTCAACAAAGTTCAGAGGAGTTCTTGCATTTGTGAAGTCTGCCAACCCGGGACAACATTTAGCCAACCCTAACCAATTACATGAACTGCTAGGTAAGCTTCCCAACGATAAACAATTGAACTGGTTGAAATATGCCAACACATTACATAGACTGCCGACAAAAGCTGATTTCTCAGATTGGCTTTCAACATTGGCTAGAATGGTGGGTCAGTTACCAGTGGTTATTGAAATGTCTAAGCAACCAATATCTAGAAGCTTTAAGCCAATGCTATGTACCAAGATGACAGTTAAGGAGCTAAAATGTGTCATGCCAAAAGGACCATATAGTAAGTCAATGCAAAAGATGGAAGGAAGATACGAGTATCGACGAACGTTGGAATATAGCCAAATGCAACGGTCTATGCTTCAGTTGCCTCAACAAAGGACAGTCAATACAGATGTGCCAACAGAAGGAAAGCTGCAGAGTTAAAGGCTGTACCCGAATACATCATCACAGTCTGCATCAACCAGAGTCAAAGAGTCTACAACATTCACAGACAAAGCAGGACGAGTGTAAATCAACATCCAACGACAACCAATAACTAAGAACTAAACAGTCTACAGACACACAACCTATTTTGAATTGTAAAAACAAAGCTAACAGTTTCTTGTTCAAAATGATAATGATAAATGGCAAGTTGGAGGCATTTGCATTGTTTGATGAAGGTAGTGCTGTAACCATGATCGATGAAGACGTAGCAATACAATTGGGACTTAAAAGCCAGAAATTTCCGTTAACACTCCAATGGTACGACAATAGTATTGCTACAGAAATGTCAATGAGAGTTAATTGCAAAATTATGGATCTTAAACAAAGTGTTAGCTACGATATAAAGGGGATACATACAGTAAAATAAAATAATAAAATAATCTTAGCTTACCAGCGCAATCTTTCAGACGGGAACAGTACGAACATTTAAAGAACGTACCAATTGAAAGTTATACATATGCCAAGCCAGTAATTTTGATTGCCCTAGATAATTTGCACTTGGGGTTGTCTATGAAGACAATTGAAATTGGAAACAAGCACCCAGTGGGTATCAAGACCAAATTGGGCTGGATTGCATACCTGCCATCCAGCAACGCAGTAATGTCAAGCCCAGTAATGTTATTGATAGGAAACTCTGAGCAGGATGAACTACATGAATTAATAAAGGAGTATGTCATAACAGAAAAATTTGGAATGAATAGCTTGCCCCTCATGGAACCAACTAACGTAGAACGAGCCAAGAAAATAGCACACCAAACTACAAAACGAATCAAAGAACGATTTGAAATAGGTCTCATTTGGAAAGAAAATGTGAAATTACCAAATAGCTTTAAAATGGCTGAAAACGGTTACTGGGTATCGAAAGAAAGATGAAGATGAATCCAGATTTTGCACAAAAGTATCAAACGGAGATGGAAAAATACTTGGAGAAAGGATATGCTAGGCGAATCTCAGAAAATGAAAAAAAGAATGAGTTAAAAAACGTATGGTATTTACCGCACTTCGCGGTACAAGCCGTACACAAGCCGAACAAGCTACGAATAGTCTTTGATGCTGCTGCAACAGTTAGTGGTATGTCACTAAATTCAGCACTACTCAAAGGTCCGGATCAAGCAAAACCATTAATCTCATTGCTACTTAATTTTCGTCTAAACCAATACGGAGTGGCAGCTGACATCAAAGAAATGTTTTCACAAATTCAGATTCGATCAGAAGACCAAGCAGCTCAGTGTTTTCTTTGGCGAAAAGATACAACCCAACCGGTAGAACAGTTTGCGATGACATCACTTATATTCGAATCCACTTGCTTCCCGTACTGCGCAGAATACATCAAAAACACAAATGCAATGGAATTTCGAGATAAATATCCGGAGGCCGTGCAGGCTATTGTCAATAATCACTATGTAGACGATTTAGTGATGAGCTTTAATTCGGAAGAAGACGCATTTCGAATATGCAGACAAATAGTTTATATTCACAGTCAAGGCGGTTTCGAGTTACGGAATTTCATATCGAACTCCTTTGCGATACAATACGCAATGAACACCATACCACATGCGAAAGTACAGTCAATATGGAAAGTCAAAGCAACAGCGATAAAATACTGGGAATTTATTGGAATACTATGGATGATGTCTTTCAATTCGAAACAAAATTCCATCGTATACCAAGCGAAGTCATGAAGGGTGAACGTGTACCAACAAAGAGAGAACTACTAGGAATTGTAATGGCTGTATTTGATCCATTTGGACTGATAGCTGACTTCCATGTATTTGCTAAAGTTTTAATACAGCGTACATGGCACTGCCAAATCAATTGGAATGATGAGTTACCAACTGAACTTCATAAAGCATGGACTTATTGGTGGTCTGAATTACAGAATATGCAACACTTCAAAATACACCGTTGGTACTCGCAGAAATTGAAGATAAACAACGAATTGCAGTTACATGTATTAGTCGACGCAAGTCAAAGTGCATTTGCGGCCACAGCATACCTACGTATAAAAAGTGAAAATTCTATAGAAGCTGAAGTAGCTTTCGTCATGGGTAAAACGCGCCTTGCACCAATGAAGTTGTTATCAATTCCACGTTTAGAGCTTCAAGCCGCAGTGCTCGGTGTACGCCTGGTCACCTTAATACACGAGCATCAGCACCTCAAGTTAAGTAAAACCACATTCTGGACTGACTCTATGACGGTATTACAGTGGGTGAATTCAAAGTCGCGCCGATTCAAACCATTTGTGGGTCATCGAATAACCGAAATACTTGCCGCTACACAGCAGAATCAATGGAGATGGATACCTACAGAATACAACACTGCTGACACAGCCACACGCCCTGAAAATATGCCTAGAATTGACCATCACAGTAAATGGCTATCTGGTCCTGCCTTTCTGAAGAAATCATCAACCGAGTGGCCAAATACAGTCGTGACAACGGTAACTGGAACACTGGAGGAGGAAATTCACAGTCATCCACTGTTAATGTGTCGGTTAAGTATACAGTTGATTGAATTTACTAAATTTTCTTCTTTTAAAAGACTCAAAAGGGTAAAGGCGTGGGTCCTACGCGCAAAAAACACTTGGTTAAAAACAACAAACAGAAAGTATATGGAAACAGCAACTGGTCCACTCACAGCAGAAGAGATACAAAGGGCTGAAAAGACGATTTGCCAATTGGTACAGCAAGAGAGCTGTGCGGATGAAATTACTGCATTATTGGAAAATGGTAAAATTCATAAAAACAGTACAATCTATAAATTGTCACCAGAGATTGACGATGAGGGACTGTTGCGACTCTCTGGGCGCATCGACGAAGCTGTCTATTTGCCATTCGATGCTCGTCGACCAATTCTGTTACCAACACAACACCGATTGTCTAGTCTTATCATGCTGTATTTTCATGAGAAATATCATCATCAAAATAACACGGTCATAATTAACGAGTGTCGCCAAAAATTTTGGATACCAAAGGCAAAAATGTTACTGAAGAAAATCCAAATCCGGTGTATCATTGACCGCAGCCAACCGAAAACACCATTGATGGGCCAGTTGCCAGCAGAAAGGTTGACACCGTATGTAAGACCATTTACGTACACCGGTGTGGATCTATTTGGACCAATTACAGTGACCATGGGCCGCAGACAATAAAAGAGATGGGCCGTAATTTTTACATGTCTGACTGTGAGAGCAACCCATTTAGAGATTTCTGAAAACTTATCAGCAGACGCATTTATCATCTGTCTACGTAATTTCATCAACCGGCGCGGTAAGACTTCTGTCATATGGAGCGATAACGGCACAAACTTTATCGGTGCCAAAAGGATATTACACAGTAATGGGGAATTATTCGACGTACAACGGGTGGCTGACGAATCCACAAACCAAGGAATTAGTTGGATATTTAACTGCCCTACAAATCCGGCAGCTGGTGGCTGTTGGGAACGGCTTATTCGTATTATAAAAAACTTCTTGGCCAAAACACTGCATGACATAGCTCCTCGTATTGAAACTCTTCGTGCCGCCTTAATTAAAGCTGAAAACATTTTAAATTCTCGTCCTCTTACAGAATTACCAATCACACATGAAGAGGATGAACCATTGACACCTAATCATTTTTTAATTGGTTGTCCCAACAACACACAGACTCTTAACGTAAGTACAAAAGCTATATGTCTGCGTAAACAATGGCGAATTACACAGGCTTTGAAAGACCGGATCTGGAAACGGTGGGTTACTGAATACCTACCCCAGCTAGTTTGTCGTCCCAAGTGGTATGATACAACGGAACCCATCAAAATAGGAGACTTGGTAATAATCATCAACGCCTCAACACAGCGAAGCCTTTGGAAGCGCGGTCGAGTTATTAAAGTTCATACTGCAAAGCATAAGCAGATTCGATCTGCTGAAATACAGACAGCGGGTACCATACTTCGGCGACCAGTGTCTAAACTGATCATATTAAAGTTGAATGTAGATCGTGAATCCTGAATCGATTCACAAGGAGGGGGGATGTTAATGTAATTAACGTTTTTTAGTATTAACGTATAATAAGTTTGAATTTGAATATAGATCATCGATAGAATTGAATATCTAATTACTTTGTTTGAAGAAATATCGAAAATTTTGTTATCATGTTAGTTTTACGATATATTTATGGACACACTGAAACGAACAGTCGAAGCGAACGGACGCAAGAGAAAAACTAATTTGAAACGACCGCACCAGAAAAGACATAAGAAATGATTAATATAGTACAAAAACATAACGATTGGTTTTTGTTACAACATACATTTTGTGGTTGTGCTCATAGTTTGATGATTATAGAGGCCTACATGGATACTTTCGTATTTTTGACTGTAGTTCGTGTAATGATTATTGGACATTTACCACACACTGTTCTCTTTGTATTGGGTACAAATGCCAAGAGATCGCTATTTGTATTCTTCACTTGGAATAGTGTACCCAAAATTAACTTATGTGTAAACTTAAATAAAAGCGAATGGAGAGGGTATTCTTAATACGGTCGCAGCAATATTAAATCATCAGCGGACCGATAGAAGTGATGCTTTGCCGTCTTGACTGCTGCAAAATGCGAAGAGTGAGGGCGAATGGAATGCCAATCGGTGCTATCTGGTAAGCAAAATCGGCGAACTGCTTCCAATGGGGATTATATTTTAAAAGTTACTCCAACTTCAACAGCTCGTTCTTGGCATCGACAAAGTTTGTTGCATTTTCGAACCAAATTTGACCAGACCAGACCAAACGAGTGTGAACCGTTTGAGGGCGATGAAATATTATACAGTGGACAAATCCTTGACGAGTTCCATATGTATTGCTTTACTTGTGAAAGAGATAAATAAAGCTATGTACTACTTTATGTGCGGTCTGGTGCGAGCTTCCGACTTGTAGAAAAAGGGTCCACAATAATCAACTCCAAGTGCCTTCAAGTGTTTCGGTAGATTTCCCATGATCGGCTTCATAAATTTAGGGTTGTCTCTGAAGACTGTCACGCATAGACCCTCAACCTTGGAAACAGTTTTTAAACTTCCAATTGGCTAATACTGTAACCGAAATTTGACCAAAAGCACACACGGTCCAGCGGTCCAGTTGACCTTGACAGTCAGATATGCATGCAAGCCTGATTGGGTCGTCACCCGTCACGACATGGCAGGATAATCGAATATTGAGCATCCTATGCAAGCGATGAATTACTTAGCTGACCACCAATGCGAACGACTCCAAAATCATCTATAAATGGTGACAGAGATGGAGCTAGATTTCTTAACAGCTCCATGCAATCGTAACACCTTTATGTCATCTCACAAATTTGCTCAGCTCGCAGGAGAAGTTGAGTGCCTCGGTGCACATCTGCAACTGTGAGATTGTGGTGTTTTATGCCCTTTATAAATTTGAAGGAAGTGTGGAGGAAGAGGAGTTGGTATATTTACATACAAGCGTAATATCTTGGTCCGGAGATCTCGCAGCAACACATTTTTTCGTAGTTCAAGAGTGAGTTTATCTGAAGGGCACGTAGCAGGCCAATCGCCGCGATTGCTTTTAAGGTACGATAGGCCACAAAACCAAAACGCAGATTGAGCCTACACCTCTGAGGTTTCTGAAGGTTTCGAATACACAGGATTAGTTTCGAATACATTGAACTTGTAAGGCACATTTCTCCAGGACAAAACCACCGTAGAGTCACTACAGCAATAAAATTGTCACCTGAAGATGCCTATTTCCATGATCTCATGCATGAGTTTGGTTCTAGCTTTAGAACTGAGAGGATTTTTAATGGCGCGACTCTGGATGTCAAGCTCAGGAAATAACTTCTATAAACCACAAACACGCAAGCTACATTTCTAGAAAAAATGAGATTGCCAATGCTATGGAAGCTAATACATAGCTCATTCCAAGCCGCGCTCCGCACCAAGGGTAAGCTATCATCTCAATTCAGCTTATCATTGTTGAACTGTTGCAGAAATATTTTCACTTTGGCAATAACGGGTCCTAGCGAACCAAGTGGATCATAAAATCGAGCAATTGTGGACAAAACGGAACGCCTACCGGCTTTGGAATGTGTTTCTATGGGGGACAATGAAAACAACAGCTGGTCGGAGATAGGATTCTAAGCAAGACCTAGAGTTTTAATAATGTCGCTGCCACCATCAGTAAGTATGATAAGGCGAAAATCCTCTTCTGATATACCAACAAGCACTTTTGGATGACTAGAACACCACTTTCAAAGTTTAAAATTGCTACGAGATAATAGGCCAGCAGTTTGATGCATTTCGATAATAGCCTCCGCTACGGAATTTCCCCCAGAAATGAAATCATCTACATAGAAATCCTCTTGCAGGGCAATTGAACCAATAGGGAACGATTGTTTTTCATCAAGGGCCAACTGGTGCAAACAACCAGAAATGTGCCGGCTTTTGTGTCATATGTTACTGTATCCAACTTGTAGATATGCAGTTCTTTATCAGGTGCATATTGCCGTAATATACATTGGAGGTAGTTATCAGGAGACTTAACTCTAATGCTGCGATACATTTTGCTAATATCTCCGGTTAGGGCAACGCGATGTGTACGAAATCGAATTAACATTTGAATTAATATTGGTTGTATTACTGGTCCCATCATCAAAATATCATTCAGTGCATAGTCTGAAGAAGTTGCAGCCGAGCCATCAATCGCAACCCGAAGTTTTGTTATTGTGCTGTTCTCCTTTAATACACAATGATGCAGGTGAAAATATCTGCGGACATTAGCCGACTCAGAGTTACCACGAGACATATAATTTAAATCAGGGTACTATTTGATAAAGGCGGAATATTGCTCCTTCAAATGCGGACTCGTCTAACAAATCCTCGTTGAGTTTCAAAGGGAATCCAATCGCTTATTCGCAAGAAGAGAACCAACTTTTCAAGATTGACATCCGTGTGAATAGCGTCATCTTCAGACGTGCTGCGGGCTGCTAAAAGTGCTTCATTACTTGGCAATCTTGGCAAGAGCTTAATTTGCCCAACACAAAGAAGTTCATAGAAAAGATCCACCCCAATGAGATGATCCACACGCTGGAGTTTGTTGAACGCAGGGTCTGCCAAATTGATGTTGGAGGGAATATTCCAATCGGCGGTATTAACAGCAAAGCTAAGCAGGCTATCGGTAATAGTTGGTGCAACAAGAGCAGTAAAGGCAGTCAAGTAATCTGAAATTCTAGACAGCATAAAAAAAACAACCGTGGAGCCGCCTATAGAGATGCTTGTATCTCCAACACCTGAGACAGTAGCTGAAGTTATGCTCGCACTTGATAGTTGCTCTTTTACGTTAAGTGAGTGTTTATGTATTTATAAATAAAACATTTTTTTTAACCGAACCAAAATTTAAGTTAGTTTGGTTTGGTTTAGGTTCGGGATCGGTAATCTTTTTTTAAAGGGGCTCGGTTTAGGGTTCGGTTCAACATTTATAAGTAATGGATGTTCCTGCTTCGAACAGGTTCGGTACAAACCCAGCTTGCAGCCTTGCTTTGAACTTCCAGAGCTACACGATAATTAGCACTGGAAATTTTCAACGATCGAACCGAATCCAAGGCCAACCCAGATAAGCAGGAACGTAGAAGTTGAATTTTTCAATATCGGCCAAATCTGGATCCTTGACGAACATGGAGTTTATATACTTTCCATTGCACCCTCAGTCGAGATTTCATTGTGGACTGTCAAACTCATCCCTTAACTCACTGCTAATCTCGGAATAATCCAGATCCTCCAAGCCATTGTGGGCTAGATTAAAAAATTTCTCCGTTAGGCCAACTAATTCCAAACGAACCTAAAGCTCTGCTGTGCCGAATGCGCTAAACTTTTCTTTATTTAAAGAAGCTTCCAGCCTTCGCGCACTTTTATAAATTGATTCAGCCATGCGTTTCAAATATTGCACCTTATTTTCAGCTGGTACACATTTTTTTAACCGGCACTGTACGTTCGTTGGCGCCGAGCATGATTTGAAATCAGCAAGCTTGAACTGTAAGCGCAATCAAAGAACACATGAAGTATGAAGCGCCAAAAGAATAGCGGTTTGCCGAAAGTGCGGTGCTTATGTACAAATATATGTCTTTGTTCGTACCACGGCACAAAGGTTAACGATATTTAAACAGAGTGGCTAAATATTTGCAATATCTCGTAGGGTCGTCCAAATGCTGAGCTACAAAGCTTTTTTAGCAGCTGTATAAAGACCGAAATCGAAGCCATGCACAGACAAAACGCAAGTTTAAAATTAGCAGCAACATGGTAAAGGTTTATTAAATAAATATGAATATGTGGCTGTGGCGTATTAGCGTATGCGATAATAGATTAGCGACGTCCGACGGCTAGCTCAACACCTAGCTAGCAACAATGCTGGCAGCGCGACAAACAACATGAGAGAGAGCGTTGCCGATGCCAAGTTTACATGTTATGTGTTATGTTATTTAAAGAGCGATACCAATTTCAAACAAGAAATATTCGTTACGCTAATGAGTATATTAGAATTTAAATTTAAGTTATATTAAATTATCTGCTACCAATCCGAACATTTGTTTTAAATGTTCTTAATGATTGTTCAAGAAAATTGGTTTAGGCTTTCTGCTCCGAACACAAACTATCCGCTATATCAAGTGAGGCGTATCGAGTCGGAGCGCCTGACTAGGGGATACTCTGACCCCTGTATTTTCATACCTTACAGTCTCCTTGCATTCATACACACTTACACAAAATCTCACACACTAAAAAATTCATGCCGCTAGCTGTGCGCTTTTCTCATAACTTCTCAACTGAGAATATGATCTTGATGAAATTCTTAGGGCTTATCAGGAACATTGAAATCTATGTACAAGCCAAAACCCAAGTCAGTAGTATTTGAATTGCGAATTGGGGCGAATAGGGAGAGGAATCCAAAATGCGAAATGTTCTGAAGCTGTGTATGCTTCACGTGAACATTTTGAACCAAATTTGTTGGCTCTAGCTCTTTTTCCAGAGAGTTTCTCAGATATGCTCAATATTATTATTAGACGTAGATGTACTAACGAACAGTACGTTCAAGTGGCCCATCGGTACCAAGCAAGGGCTTGTTAACGCATGGATTCAGGCAATATGCCACCCGCCCAACGGACTGAGGGATGCGCCGCATAATGTGCGGTGACGAAGATGGCGAACAAATGGACAGATGACAAAGGTCAAACATTTTAAGAATAGGAACAGAAGAAACATTACTTATTTTATGGAAAAGAATATTATAACTAGATCATTGTTTAAAGATGTCAAGCTTTTTCAACATCTGTTTGTTTTTTTTTTTTCATAAAATTTATATTATTTTCATATAGTTTTAATTATTGTTATTATAAATTCTGAGGCTGTGTGTTAAGTTGCGATCAAACCGAATTATTATTTAACGGTACAGATAATGCTTGGCCATTTTTACGGCAGCCTCCCATAAGCCGCCAAAGTGTGGTGAACGGGGCGGTATGAAGCGCTAGTCCAATCCACTGTTGAGACAAAAGGCGCGCACTTCTTGGCGATGCTTTTCGCTGCTATATAGACGACGTAGCTCTTCCAACTCGTTTTTGGCTCCGACGAAATAAAAGACATTGTCAGACCAGATACATCTTGGCACTCCCGGGTAGCGATAAATCGCTTGAGGGCGCTTAAAAACGAAGCGGTTGATAAGTCCCTCATGAGCTCCAACCAAACTGCCTTGGTTTAAAGGAAGTCTAGTGCGGACATCGGTTTTGTAGGAGAATGGCCCGCAGTAGTCGACGCCAGTGACCGTAAATGGACTGGAATCTTCAATACGTTCCTTGGGCAGATCAGGCATAATGTACTGAACGAGGCGAGGTCTGGCTCTGGACACAATTGTCTGCGCAATAACTGCAGTAATACACGCTGCGAAATCAGAAGTCCGTGATTTTAAGTGGATTTCAGCAGAATATCCGTCCGTTGCGAAGTTGGCATATCCTATGCCCGAAACGGCAGTTAGAGACATGGTTTGACGAAGCTGCAGTTGGTTAGCGAATCGAGTGGTGACGAAATGCAATTGCGAACCGGAGTACAGGCTGGGAGCTTGGGAGAAGGGGCGAAACTGTCGACATTGCTGCCTTGGCGTTTGACGATAGCGAATTCGATGGTGCTGCTATGGTTTCAACGACTGGTAAATGATTATAATACAACAGAGTGTGGGTCTTCGATTGGCATGTGCGACAAGCTCTAGATTTACAATCCCGCATGTGGTGGCCCTTCTTTAGGCAATTAAGGCATAGGGCGAGTCTTTTTGACCCTTTATGGCGAGCATTTGTAGACAGGTTTACAAAACCGGGACAGCTGTCGATAGAGTGGTTTATTCCCTTGCAAAGAACACAGCGATTGGCCAAAGGGCTTGAGGAGATAAATGACTTTTTCAAACTACTTACAGTTTTAATCGACTTGCCAATCTGACCATCTTGCGTGCATATTGCATGCTCCACATTTTCCATTGTTCTGCATCGCTTGTCCAAAAATGTTGACAGTTTATTCCACGATGGCAGCTCGTTGATCGGCGAACTCTCCTCCAATTTCGATCAAGTTGTCTTGTCAAATTTTGGAAGCAAAACTAGCACAAGTAGATAATCGCCAAGTTGCCAGTGATTGCAATGTTCGCAGGTGTGAGTTGATGTTATCCGGTAACTCGCGTAGCTTGCCTACCGATGAATCAGCCCGTTCAAGCCCCAGCAAGTTTCTGATGTGTGCCCGTAAAATAAGAATTTGTTTTTTAAGAATGTCTGTAGCAATTTCATAATTATTGTGATTGCATTGGGCAGAGGCTCTACACTTGCCAAGCTCGCGCTAAAGTGTGGTCCGCCACCGTAGCAACGAATCCTCAAACCTGCTAGGTAGTTCTCCAGAAATGCAGTCGAAACTAATTTCCTCCAACCTGGTGTGCATAGTGTTGAAGCTAGACTTTAGCTCCGCTAAAACTAGATATGCCTTTATCTCGTATTCGTCCATGCTTCTCAGTCGCCCAGCTTCAATGTTCCCTTGCACACACTAATAAAATGCAGCAGAGTATATACAAGTCAAAAACCACGAAATTTATCGATTAAGCGAACGAATATTTTCCAGCTCTGTATTCATATGCTGTGCACAGAAAGCAAATGAAAGGTCGTTGCCTTTCTTTGAGTCTGCATGGGCGCGTACACGTAGCCAGCGAAAGGAACGAAAACTATTGCAGTGAGAACTTTAATTGACAAACGAGATTATTTATTGTTCAAAATTGCAAATAACACAACAGCGATCACGTCGGGGTCACCAATGTTTAAAGATGTGAAGCTTTTTCAACACCCGTTTGTGTTTTTTCATAAAATTTATATTTATTTTATGTAGTTTTAATGTTTGTTAATATAATCGATCGAAGCGATAAGCGCAATTACAAAAGAAGAGGACAGATTATTGTGTGATTATTGAGCCGCACAGGGCTCGTTGCGTGCAGATATGAAGAATGCCAAAAAAATGAGTGCAATTAAATATTGAGTTAAATGATGCCGCACAGGGCAAAGGAATGCTTATGAGTTCTCAGCTGCTGCTGCGAACAATCATATCAATCGAAATGGGTTCTGAATAGCATAGTTAGTATGAAACATTTGAAGGGAAAGCGGTAAAAATTGCTCGTATTTCTGCTCGGAACCGCAAAACTAATTTGGCTGATTAATTCGGAAGAATCAATTTCGCTATTGATTAATTTGTGTAAGAAGATTACAAGATTACAAAGCATGGTTTTACGATTACAAAGAGAGGGAAGATTTATTAGTAATAGTAAACTAAGGTAAGAAGGCATGCGAGAATTGGGAATACAGTTAATACCCCGGAGGGCAAAAAGCAGAATTTGATTTTGTACAGATTCAATCGTGATGAACCTTGTATTAGGCACACCATATACAAAATCCATATTCAAGAATTGGACGAACAAGTGAAGTATATGGAGTCTTAGTAACATAGCGATCGTCAAATTATTGCGACCAGCGCTTTATGAATCCCAAGACTTTAAATGCTCGATTAGCAGCAGTAGGAATATGCTTACCAAATTTAAGCTAGGAATCTAGAAAAATACCCAAATCATTAACTGACTCAATACACTCAAGAGGTTTGCCATTAAGAAAATCATAATTTTTAAAAGGGCATTTGTCTTTAAAAAGACATTAATTTCCATTTACGTAATTAGGATTTTATAAATTTACTTGACAGCAAGTTTTAAAACTGTCAAGATCGTATTGCAATCTTTGACCAGACAGAAAAAAAAATTAGTAGATGACAGGCAAAGTATTACGTCATCGGCAGACATCAGCATCCGAGTGATTTATCACAGAAGGAAGGTTATGAACAACATGAATAACAACGTACCAAGGTGACTTCCTTGTGGTACTCCGGAAGTAACTTGAACAGGCTTGAAATAATACCATTAAAGTAGACTTTTTGAGTTTTTAAAGTTAAATAGTTAGATATCCAAAGAATTGAGTTATTTAGAAATACCAGAAGACATAGTTTAGCGAATGATTAACAAAGTAAAATGCCTTATTAAAATCACTATTATTAACATCTGTTTGCACTTAACTTTTGATTCCATTAATAAGAAAAGACGTAAATTCTAAAAAGTTCGAATATTTCATAAACCCGTGCTGGGAGGGGGAAATTGTAAAATTGTTATAATCAGGACTAAATTTCCAAGAAGTTCAAGCAATGTTTAGATGATCGGAGACAGAGTGTATCACAGAAAAATGCTAAGAATAGTCAGAATTATCTGAATATGGATCGATAATTATCGATAATAAGAAAACAAGACGAGTTATTGATGATTTGAAATAAACTCGATTTGCGTATGGTAAACACGAACTTAAAAAGTCCAAGTTCAGCTCTCTAGCTTTTTGTAGGTCCCGAAATCGACGCGTTCATACTGGGCTAGTAATGCTGATCAAGAGTATATATACTTTATGGGAAAGGAGACGCCTCGTTCGGCTGTTACATACATTAGCACAAAACCATTATACCCTGATTTACTAATATTCAATGGGTCAGTGTATAATAATCATGGCTGCAAACTGAACCGAACCGGTTCGAACCCGGATCATCCAATGTATTTTAATTTTGAACTGTACCCTGAATCGAAACCGAAGCAATCCAAATTTATTTTAAAATGGTTTGGTTCATCAAGTTTTTTTAATTTGAAAAATTTAGTTTTAGCATATGTACATCTATACATACATAAGCATGTTGTAGCACGCGTCTAACAGTTTTTGGTTAAGCAACTGGAGCATCGTTTCTTACAAGTAGTAGGCAACTGTTTTTATCCATTTTAAGTTTTGTTAGTGAAGAAATTAGAAATTAAATAATTTAAACAAAATAAAGGCGCCGAACCCAGGTTCGAACCAAAACCTGAGTTAATAAATCCGAAAAGACGGGTTCATGTGCCGAACCCAGATGTGACACATAGGTTAGAACCGTGAATCGAACTAGCAACATTTATTTGGGTTTTCAGCCCTGATAATAAAACTCTTTATTCCAAAAATTAATTAATAAAATGCATAAAATCAGAAGCATTGCCCGCCTCTTTCTTCAGTGCGCTACTTGATTGAAATAAATGTGTTCACATATTTTAATCATATTCATACAAGCACAGTTTTTAATACACACATTGACACCCTGCTTACATAATAATTCCCATTAAAATGCACACATATCGATAACAATAATATAGTAAAGCACACACAGTGTCACACACTAGTAGGTATGTTATATACGTTGTACTATCCCGCGGTGAAGTTGGTGTTTCCGACGTAGATAATGCTAGTGGATTGTTAGTTAGCAATCCGGCGCAAAATGTATTAACGGTAAATTATGATGGAGAGTTGTTACACTCTCGATTCAGAGGCCTTGAACCTACTCCGGCTATGAACCAGGCCTTGTGTGACTCGGCTAGTGCCAATTCTTATTTGATTTCTTGGATAACATTCAAGTTGTGGTTGTTCCAGTGAAGTGAAGTTGTGGTATACACTGGATCATGCTTGATGATGTTTAACAACGGAGATCCTGCTATGCCTGGAGTTTTATTAAGGGCCTTCTGCTGGCTTCCGTTTATAATCACTGACCGCTGGAAAGTGAGAAGGTCAATTTCATTTGTTAAGATCTCTGGCCCATCATCTGTGCTGATCTTCGCTACGCTCTCGTTGATGATCATGATACCGTCATCCACATGCGTGAAGATTTTCAGGTGGCTAGCTTGCGAGTGACAAAGAGCTCTGCTACCGGCATGTAGTGCATATGTGTAGGTGTTGTGTGTTGCTAACTTGCAAACTGCAGCGTAGCTGGTTCTGACTAATATGTTATCGTTGCATTCATCTTGTAGTTGCAATATGACGTGTTGGTGGGAAACCGAAGAACAGTAACCTTTCGACAGATGAATTTGGCTCTAGGGTATGCTATTAGTATATGAACGATATTCTCGGACTGCAAAGTCTTAATACTAGATGCTTCACTTTGGCTTACTATTTGAACTTCTACAGAATGTTCTGCTAAAATGTTCTGATCAAAAATAATACGATTTATAATATTAGGCTTAGAAAGTGATCGTGAGAATGAAATCTTGGATCTCGGTTATTACCATTCTATTTCTTGCCAGTAAGGCTTTATACAAATGCGGGTCAACTAATTCGATTTTAATATTGAGATGATTGAAACACTAAACCTGTAAGAGGTGAAACAAGTGAAATGAATATGTTGTGCATTTTAATTTATATTCTTATCCCATGCAATTTTTCTGCTTTTTAAGCCACCACTAAATAAGGTTGTCCATATGGAGCAACCTCCCCTTAAGGAGAGCGGAAGTTCCCAATTCTGTCTGTATTACTTTTTTGTGCATAATGGGGTTAACTTTTTCACTTACTTTAAATATTCGGTTGAGACTGTCCTGTTGTGCTTTTGCAATTTTGTTTTTTACAGTCTGCAGCCGTTCGCGTAGATTTGGTTCGCGTACCGCTAGACAGGGGCAAGTAGTGTCTTTTATAGCAAGGTCTTATTGCGCAAAGATACTTTGCGGTCGGCCTTGAGAGCCCACATTATTTGTTTCAGTGTTTGTCATAGACAATGTTTTTCATCAGCGTTTTGTTCGATATAGAGATCATGGCGTTTAATGCGTTCATCCATTGTTTAGGGAAGTGTCCGGCACGTTGCATTCTGTTGAAGATGAGGACAATAAAGAAAAGGCTGTGAGCCTTTTTGATTTTAAGAGCTTTGGCTTGACTTTCAACCTCCTGAAGTGTCACAGGAGTAGTGGGCAGGTCAGATTGATGCGATGAACCAAGGATACTGTCAATGCTATCTTCGTCGGATAAGTGTGTAGGGTCAAATAGTTTCAACCTCTATTCAAAATGTATGGCGAAGGCTTCGCCGCGTTCGAGGCTCAACCTGGCCCAAGAGCCGTCATCTATTTTAATCGGAGTCTTACGAACGGTTGCCTTTTTAAGTTCTTTGTCAGCTGCCAGGGGTTATATTTTGTGCCAGCATCAGGAGTTGCGTTTTTGAGCATGGTGTTAAACTGTTGGCTATTTATGGCTGTAAGGACCTTCTGTAGTCTGTTTGAAGTTCTTTTGAATATCCTGTTCACCATAGTGTCACGGGTACGCCCGAATTCTTTGCGCAGTCGCCTTTTCATTGCAGTAGCAGTTTTTTCTCTCGCTGGTGAACCGAACTGGTGTGAAATGTGGCCAGTAGGGGAAGATGGTCCAATAAGAGCTCAAATTTGGTCTCGATGGGAAATTAAGCACCAAAACGTTAAATGCTGGCCAAAGTTGGTAAATCGCAATGTATTGCGTTAACAGCATCCGCAATGATAAGCAGTTTAATTATCTCGAATAGGGCGCTTTTGTCTGTGAAGTTAATTAGGTGTCGAATTTTCCTGCCAAAGAGTATGACATCTTTAATGGGAATGGAATGAAAGATTTCTTTTGTTGTTTGCATTGGTATTTCTGTTTGAGACAGCGAATGTAAGTGGTTGATGATCGGTAAAAAGTGTAATTTCTCTTGTGCCGTATTAATAATTTTATAACTTGCCTAAAGCCTGGCGTAGTGAGATCAGCTCTGGTTTAATGTGCGCGAAATCAAGGTAATTAGTCTACCCCCTTGAGAAAGGACCGCTCCAATACCATTCACAGAAGCATCGGTAGTCAGGTCGAAAGGTTGCTTAATGTCTGGGTACATAATTTTAACACCTTCCGATGCCAAAATGTTTCGTAGATTTTCGAAAGCATTGCGTTTAGTTTCACTAAACTCAATCTGAGCCCTTACATATGTTGACATATGTTACCCTATTGATCCATATTCGTCTTTAACAATATTTCTTAAAGGTTTCGCTATTGATGCAAAATCTTTAATAAATACTCTATAGTAACTAGCTAGGCCAATAAATTATCGAAGACAGAACAGATTTTTCGACTCAATATATTCTCGTATTGCCCTACCTTTTTCAGGGTCAGTCACCAGAGGAGGGGCTAATCCTCTGGTTACAATTAAGCCCAACGTTCAACGTTCCCTTTAAAAAACTTCGTTTTAACTTGCGCAACTCTCATGTTACCATTGCACAAGCATTTGAGTACTGAGTCGATATGTCGAACATGGTTGGCTTCATATTCGGAAAAGATTATTACGTTGTCAACGCACACGTAACATATCTTTCCTATTTGTTCGTCAATGGTCCTTTGATACTTTGTGAATAGCCGACAGAGTTCATATTTTCGGCAATTTACCAAGAATGACGTTTTTTTGCAGTCTTGTTCAGCGGGGTAAGTTTTGTGGCACACAGAAGTTAATGAAAAATGTTGCCTGTTTTAAGTTAGCTAGAATCATAGGAATGCTGGGCATTGGGTAACGATCGGCAAAAAGAATATCGACATAGCCCGAAGCAAACAGACGCGCCTTCGTATAAATTTGCTTTCGCGAGACAGCCGTTGTTTTTAATTATATATTTTTATATTTTTATTAAATTAATTTATTTATTTTAATTGCTGTTTGTTTTCCGTGGTCGTGTCGCGAGTGCATGCGGTGTAAAATTCAAATTTATGTGTGCAAATTTTTCGTTCGCCTTTTTTTTCTTCCGTTTGTGCTCGATTTGTTTGAGTCGAATTTGTTGTTCCTTTTTCTCATTGGGTTTAACTTGCATGTCCTGCGTCTAGCTGTCTTGCTGTTTTTGCGTTACTGATTTAGCTATCTTCGCCGTCGTCAGCCTCAGCTTTCCCTAAATCCACAGAAATTTTTTAAATTTCCTAACAAAAATGGCTGTTCTGCCTTGTAATTCCTGCACCGGCACTGCCCAGCGCAACAAGCTGAGCCAACGGATCGACAACGCTACAAAGAGTGCCCAACATATAAGCTCGTGAGAGCATGCGCAGCAATTGCGTTGCCCAGCAGTAGAGTATGGCCCGTAAAGCCATACGTCAGATTAGGAAAGAGATCAATGTTATGATCGAACTAGACTAGACATAAAGAAATAAATTAAAAAAATAATAAAACACAATTTAAAAAAAATAAGAAAATTAAACATATTAAGTAAAGTCGTTATTCAAAAACAATTTTTTTTTATTTTTGAGAAAATATGTTTTAAAAAAAAGGACAAATAATTTTTTCCTATAGATTTTTTAGATGTATTGTGTTGTATGTGTATATATATATGTATATATGATTATGGTTAAATCGTTTTATGTCTGAATATAAATGTGGCTCAAATATATACAAATAAATAAATAAATAAATAAATATATATATATATATACATATATAGATCGTGGTTATTAATAACACAATGGGCGGAAAGACATCAAAGGCAGACGATAATACGGCCAACGTAGTAAATGTTGAAGAGGTCGTGGATACTACTCCATATTTGCAGTTGACTAATAAACTGCTAACAGTTTTTGTTTGTTGCATAAAGCTTTTTTTATGCAAACATGAGGCTTCAGGTCTGGGCGATGTTTAAGCAAGTTTATTAATATTACTTTTTGGATTACAAAATCTGCGCGTAAATGTTGAATGTTGCGAAGTAGAACTTGAACTGGTTCGTTCACAAATATATCGATATTTACATTCTGGTATTTACATAAGTGAACAAGATTTAGCAGAGATGCTGTACAGAATCGATAATTAGCATGTTAACAGCGAATAAATCAAAAGATCGGTATAATCGAATTAGTTTGACCGAACATCCCGGCCTCCTTGAAAGGATCCGCTTTCAATATAATCAAGTTTTCGTTGGCAAGATTGCCAGCTTATGCACTGGTCGACAGCAGCCACCATTGGCTGGGCGGAGATAAACAACTCGAACATGACCATCCTTTCCGGGCACAAGTGAATTGTCCGAGCCTCCACTGTTGCGGTGGAAGGTTGCTTTTCTGGATGATGACCATGGACCCAACAGCGATGTTTGGCGTCGACGTCGTCCACTTGGTTCGGGAACGAACTTCTTTGATCTAGTCTGTTGACCAGCGGCCTCAAAATTGTTGTTTGGCAGCGGTTACGATGTCAAACCATTCCAAACTTTTGAGATTAGAGGTGGATACGACGCGTTCAGGTAGCGCACGCAGAGATTTTCCAACCAGCAAATGTCCCGGAGTGATTGCTGAAAGATCACTAGGATCAGACGACATAGGAGACAAGAGCCGAGAGTTGAGAATAGCTTCGATTTCTGCTGTGATAGTGCAGAGCTCCTCAAACGTTAATCGCGTATTCGCTAAGGTCTTGTACAGCAGCCCCTTTGCGTTTTTGACAGCTACTTCCCTAGTCCGCCAAAACTGGGTACCCTGGGAGGGATAAAATGAAATGAAATAAAATCAGTAGCACAATACGTCGTGATTGCATCTTGCGTAGATCGATCGAAAAATAATTGTTTTAAATCGTTGAGGTGAGGTCGCGATAGATATATCCGTTGGCAGTGCTCACGCCAGGCAAGAACGCACGATTCGACACGCTAAGTCCCTGGAGTTTACAATCCAGCATTCTAGCCGAATGAGTGCGACTAGAGCTTTGGGTCCAGCATGGCAGTTACGACGATGTAGGCGACGCACATAAAGCCAGACGAAATGTGATTTGCGGGCGCCTACTCTAATCAGTGGATATCCTGTGGAACGATCTAGAAACGGATTAAGAAACTTTAAGTGGCATTTTAACGGTTGAGATTTTTGTAATTGGCGAAAGTCGACGGCGAAGAAGAATTGCTGAATGTTCTAAATTAAATTATTATTATTATGTTCTAAAATTATAAGCGATTGTGCGAATACAGTGAACATATGAGCTGATATTCTCCACTTTATCTAAGATATAGTTTAAAGATATAGTGCTGACAAATGTACTTTTCCGTTGTTCAGCGTTGATCACCTGCATGTCAAGAATGACGATACTCCTTGAGACAGGCCAAAGTTCACACTGTTAGGTTAGGAAGGAAGGTCCCGAGATCGAATGTTTCAATTCGGATGTGGTGGCGCCTCGAGAGACGATGTCAGCAGGGTTAAATGCAGTTGACACGAATTTCCACTCCCCAATCGAACTCAAACCCTGAATCTCAGATATGCGATTTCCCACAAATGCTGACAATGTCACTGAATGTTGTTTTAGCCAATGTAAAATAATTTATGAATCCGTCCACATATACGCAGCATATAGATTGCTGGCGAATATCCCCTTTATCTTGTTGTGAACTTGTGCCAACAAATGTGCCCCACATTTCTTTTTGACTGGAGCCACCCTGGACTTGGCCGTGAGTAGGCGTACCACAACGTTTCATAGGCCGTCTCCGAACGCACGTAGATACAACAGCCATACGCTCGGATTAAAGCGTCGCAGAATCCATCAACTTGAAGGGATACTGGTTTGATCTGGGTGCAATAACGAGGGACAGCAAGCGAGGAAATAGTTTGAAATGATTCTAAGCACCTTTTCTATGCCACTTTTAAGTGCTGTTGAACAAATTCATCCCATGTAATCCCTGCGAGCCAGAGTTCTTGTATGATGATCTTTGAGACGATTATGAGCGGCGACACCAGTCCAAGAGGGTCGAACAAAGCTGATGCAATAGACAAAATGCTCCTCTTGGTGATGGCTGATGAAACGATTTCAGGTTTGAAGTCAGAATGTTGATTCCAGCTAACGCCAAGTGCGCTGGTTAAGCCATCGTCACACGTAGTGAAATTCTTGGATAGCGGAAAACTACCATGATGTAAAATTTCTGTGACTTGATCCTTGATGATGCGAAGAGTTTGTATATCATCGGCTCCAGACAACAGGTCATCTACATAGCCTCCATAATGCAGGCTGCGTATTGCTAAGTATGGTGCGGAGGCTGTACCATACGTGACCGTGTTGAGTTGATAGGTGCGCAGTTCGTCATCTGGAAGAGCTCGCCAAGTATGTACTGGTATTTGCAACCATTTATTTCAACATTTCCTTGCCTGTACATTTTGGTTACATCAGCTGTAATGGCATAAAGATGTAATCTTAAACGCAGCAACAGCAAGTATAAATCAACTTGAAGAGTCGGGCCGACCAGCAGTAGATCGTTCAGCGACTTTTGATTGGTCGTACAACACGAGGCGTTGAAGACTACTCGAAGCTTGGTTGACTCACTACTGGGCTTGAAGACGCAATGGTGGGTTATGTAGTAGTGAGGTTCCGATAGATTTGGTTTTGCCACAAGCGACATATGTCCCAAACGTTCATACTCCTCCATGAATTGACAATATTGTTTGTGAATTTCCGAACAGTTTGTAAGACGGCGTTCTAAACTGAGAAATCTGCGGCGTGCTGTATCGAACGAATGACCGAATTGGCTGGGATTATCCTTGAACGGGAGTTTGACAACAATGCGACCGTCTGTGTTTACATATGTCGATTTTATGTAGTATTTCTTGCAAGCACTGTGTTCTGGGTTTAGCTGACTACTTGGAACTTCAGCTTATTAAATTTTCCATAAACGTTTAAGATGATCATCGATGTCCAGCTGATAAGCTATATGCGAGGTGATGCAGAGATCCAACGATAATTGAAATGATGACAATCGATATTTTATTGATGCGGTGGTAAGAGAAGTGACGTCCATATGAGCTTGACCAATGCTACGAAATTGCATATTATGTTTCTCCCTTTGTAGACGAAGCCTTTGAGCGAAGGCCTCGGTGATAAAGATCACTTGAGAACATGAATCCAAGAGAGAGCGCCCCAGTCTGTAAGTGCCACTTGCGTCCTTGACTAGGACCATAGCAGTTGCTACGATGATTTGAGGCCGATTGTGAGTGTCGATTAGCGAATGCGTGTGTGTCACTGCTTCGTTGGTTGGCGATAAACATGATTGTGGTTGTTTGATAGTATGTGCATTGTTGTTATGTAACAATGTATGGTGCGAACTATTACAATGACGACAACGATTTGTTGAAGGGCAATTAGCCATTTGAAGACCTTTGGATAGACAATTAAGACACAGTCGGTGCCGTTTTACGACATAAAAACGTTGCAGAACCTGCAATGCCTTAAATTGATCGCACGCCATTAGCTTATGCGCTGAGTTTGCGCATAGCACACAAACACCAAGAGTATGACTCATCGATGATGTATGTCCCTTGCCGTAAATGCGATTCTGCTTCGACTTAATCTGGTTCAGTGTTGGTCTACTGGGTTGCATAAACTGACAATGACTCTCCAGTACTTGCATGCTCTGAACCCAAGATGGGATTGTTGAATAATCCAAGAATGCGCTCCATATATTCATGGTCTCTTGGTCACATTTCTTCAAAGCCACATAAATAAGCATAACAGCATATCAGATATATCAGCATTGGAACCTAGGGACGAAAGAGAACTGAATAATGCGGACGCATTATCGATTAGCGAACGTAATTGATTGGCGTGTGAAGGATTGACTGAAAGTAACTTGAAAATGGATGATACAGTTTCGGTAAAGATTAAAGCTGGCTTGTCATACCGAGACTTCAACCTATCTAAGGCCTTGGCATTGTTTTCATTGGTCACTTGAAATGCTCTCACATATTCCAACGCAGCACGTTTCAAACAGTTTTTATCTGCTCTCCATTCACGAGTTGATTAAAGGAGCAAATGAAACGGGAGGTTTGAGAGTGATATGAGGCTGGTGGTGTAGTGGCGTCCATGACTGTATTGTTTAAGTCTTCGCCGAGCAAATTCTGCATAGTCATTTTAATGTGCACATAACTATCTTCTAATTCTGCACGCCCATTATCATTAGCATCCAGGAGTTCGATTTCCGATTGTACATCTATTGATTGAAGTTCAGCCGGTGATATTTTGCAGTCCTCTCCAGAGTGTCCTTCTACCAAGGTTTTAATCTGCGAAATATTCCTTCTGATGTTTGCCCTCTAGCGTTTATAACCTTCCAAAGACTGTGACATATTCGAAGAAAAATGTACAACGAGGTCGTAACGAAGTTAGATATCTTGCTGGAAGTAACTGTTGGTACGGGACCTAACCTCTGCGTGTTCCAGCAAGAACAATGAAATGTAGTGTGTGTATGTATATAAGTTCCAACGGCTTTGATCTCCGCGACAGCTCTTCTATGAGCAAACGAAGTACGAATTGGAACAGGCTACTAATGGCAGTGACTGAGGCGGTAATTGCGAACAGATCACTGGCCGTAGTAGTGGCAGCGATGAGTGCGACGAGTGCAGCGAATTATGGAGATAACGACGATGGAAGCGACGAAAGGATTAAGTGCAGTGGATAGCGAATAACGAATGCAGTCAAACGAAAAGAGAAAGTTCTGTACGTCACGTAGGCATCGAGCGCGCAAGAACGGTGGACCCCATTAACCGTTACCTCAGATTATATGCAGGTACGTGTACATTGCTGCTGGATTTTATGACTTGTGCGAAGAGATTTGTTAACTATTTTAACAATCACTGTTAGCTTATTATTATTAGCATTGTAAGCAATTTGAATTCGAGTCCTATAATACGTTTATGTGTGCATGGACATGACAATGTTGAAGCAATCTACAAATTATTAATAACTTATTTAAATACTGCCCCACGTTGGACGCCAAAATGATAGTTGCATAAAGCTTTTTCTGCAAACATGAGTCTGCAGGTCTGGGCGGTGTTTTAATAAGTTGATTAATATTACTTTTTGGATTACAAAATCTGCGCGTATTTGTTGAATGTTGCGAAGTAGAACTTGACTGGTTCGTTCACAATTATATCGATATTTACATTCTGGTATTTACATAAGTGAACAAGATTTAGCAGAGATGCTGTACAGAATCGATAATTAGCATGTTAACAGCGAATAAATCAAAAGATCGTTATAATGGAATTAGTTTGACCGAACAGTCTTAATCGTTCTTGCCTCAGTTGACGTACTTATGAATGTGTACCTACTTCACAAGAAATCCTTAAGGAGGCGTGACATGAGCAGAGCAAACGACCTAGACAAGGTAAAAACAAAAATGCCTTGGAATAGGCACAAATAGCTGGCCAAATAGTAAAGAAAAGAGCAGAGATCGACAAATCATATAAATGCTTAAATAAAATCATCCCTATATCGACGTCGACAATAATTAAACACACTGAAATATAAGTGCAAACGTACAATGAAATCAGAGAGTTAATAAATGATAATAAAAGTAGATTTACAAACCCCCACCTCACTCAGACAAATGATGTTATCCAGCTCTTAAGAGCAAACCTTGTAAACGTCAACGAGAAGCATAATACACAGCTATTTTTACAGTCTGTATTAAATACATCGGTTACCTTCGATCCTTCCTTGCTGCTACAGCCTTTGGAAGAAGAAAAATCCGAAATACCTGACTTAATGTTACCTTCTGTGAATAGCAAAGAAGGCGATTGACAATCGGTAATGGCTCAAACAAATATTGAGTTTATTAACACTGCATCTAAACTTATTTTAGAGTTTGATGGCAGAGCGGGAAACCTTCAGAGGTTTTTGGAAGTCCTTAAATTAATAGACTCAATAAAGGGCCAACATGAGGTACTTTCAGTTTGAATTGTTAAAACAAAATTTTTAGGCCATGCAAGAAATATAATAAGTAATGAAGGTACACTAATGTGTAGTAGTAATTTGGTAATTTCAACACTGAAACCCAATATAAAAGGCGAGTCAGTGGAAGTATTGACCACGAAACTAATGATTACGCAATATACAACTGCAATACAAAAGAAAGAAATAAGATCGCAAACTTAAACACCAATGAAATAGAGCAACTAACAAGAGCTCTTGAAGGTGCATACATTTAAGATAGTCTTTCCTTAGAGCTTGTCCGAAAATATTCGCCACCACAACCGGTAAAGACAATAATTATGAACAGCTCCATTGAAAAATTAAAGCTAATGGAAGCTGGACAGTTCACTAATATGAACGACGCTTTTGCCAAATTCGTTAACAGCTGTACAGAGGCTACTGGCCGACCAATGCGGTGGCCGCAATCAAAACTACCCCAATAATAGCAACCGAACTGTAAGGAACATACATTCGGAAAACGCTCAAAACCCCTTGAGCGAAATTCAGTTGTAAACTTTTTTAAACTAATTCTCAGTCTTAGCATTTTCATTCACGTAAAAGCTTAATATAATATCCCACTAATTTTACTTGTAGACACAAGTGCTGACGACTCTCTATTAAGATTTAAAAATTTAAAAAATACAATTATATTTTGGATTTCCAATCTAATCAAGGCTGCTTCACAATAAGACCCAATAATTTTCCCTCATGTATTTATATTCCTATTATTACCATCCAGGTCTGAAGTAATCCGAAAAATTAGGTTACTAATTGACGAAAAACAGTTGTGGCACTGATTCGTATAATAAATACAAATTTTGAAGATGCTGTAATAAAAAGCACAAAAATCAAATACGAATCAGTTGAAAACTATGAAATACAGTGAGCACCTAGCATACAAATAAACAGAACAAAAATAATTCTAAATAAATTAAATTTCTCAAAACAGTTCAGTGATATTTTCGGCCTTGAATCAGAGGTCATCACAGCGAACAATTTTTATGAGCAACAGCTAAGACTGGGAGATAAAAATCCTGTCTATATAAAAAATTATCGCATACCTGAAGCGCAAAGATCTGCGATAAACAAGCAGATCGACAAACTAATTATAGATGGAATAGTAGAACCATCTATATCTGAGTATAACAGCCCACTTCGCTTGGTTCCCTAGAGGTCCCTTCCAAATTCTACAGAGAAGAGATGGCGTTTGGTAGTATACTATCGCCAAAATAATAAAAAACTCTTGGCGATCAAATGCCCCCTTCCAAGAATAGAAGATATTCTTGATCAATTAGGTCGAGCCAAATACTTTTCATGGCTCGAGCTAATGTCTGGATTTCACCAGATAAAACATGACAAGAGGTCAAGTTACATAATGTCATTTTGCACGGCCAATGACTTACGGGCTAAAAATAGCACCAAACTCGTTTCAACGTATGTTGACTCTTGCTTTCTCGGGCGTAAAACACTCGCAAGCGTTGTTCTATATGGGCAATCTTATAGTAATTGGTTGTTCTCAAAAACACATGATGAAAAATGTAACAGATATTTTCAACCTATGCAGACAACACAATCTAAAACTACATCCAGAGAAATGTTCTTTCTTTATGATAGAAGTCACATATTTAGGTCATAATTGTACCTATAAAGGTATACTTCCAGATGACACTAAATACGATGTCATTAAAAATTATCCAATCCCAACAGACGCACACCGTGCGAGATGTTTTGTCTCGATCTGTAATTACTACGAACGTTTCATTAAAAAATTTTCAAATTAATCACTCCACATAACGAGGCTTTGTAAAAAGATCGTCCAATGGACCCCAGAATGCAACACCACAACCAAACATCGTGCCGAGAAGTCGTTTTTACTCACTTCAGCACATAGCACGTAGATAGTTTGTATCGTTTTTTCTTTTGTACTTCGCGTCTCGTGTAGTACGTTACTATACTACGGTCGGCTGGGTGGGATGTGAGATGCTGCGCATAACATCGGGCTTCGCTTAGGAAGAAAATCTGTTCCTTTAGAGTGCTGAAGTCGATTAACAATCGCTTTCAAGACCTTGAACCCATTGAAAATGGTTAAATCAGGGTATAATGGTTTTGTGCAAATGTATTTAATAGGCAGATGGAGACATCTCCGACCCTATAAAGTATATTCATTCTTGATTAGCCGAGTTGGTCTAGCCATATCCGTTTGCCTGTCCGTCTGTAGGTACGCGTCGATTTTGGACTGTACTGACCTTGGACCTCTTAAGTTCGTTCAGATCAAATTTATTTAAAATCATCGGTAACTCATCTCGTTTTCTTATTATCGATAGCTATCGCTTTTTTGACTCGGTTTTTTGAGTAAGTCTTAGAAACCATAAGAGTTAGAGCCACCAAATTTGATTCAAAAAGTTCGCGTAAAGCATGCGCAGGTCAGGAATAAATGCGCAAATGTGAAAAAAGCAATTAAAATACTACGGAAGTGGGCTCTAGTTTCTATATAGATTATAATGCTCTTGTTAGGTCCTGAAATTTCATTAAGATCATACTCTTAGTTTAGAATTTATTCACGAATTTAATATCCATAGGGACCAAGCGCGCGTATGTGCGTGTGTGTGTATGTGTGTCTATGTGTATGTGTCTTTATGTTTGATTCTGTGTATGTGTGCATGAATGCAAGGGGACTGAAATGTATGAAAACGCAGGGTTCAGGGTACCACCAAGTCGGGCACTCCCGATTGGAGCATTCTCACTTGTTTTTGTTGCCATTGGCGCCAGTCCCTTTTCTAGCACATTTCTAGTACATTGGGTCATTGTTTATAGCACGGATCGTAGGTGTTAAAGGCAGTGGTGCGGTAGAGGTTGAAAACGCATTTATCTTCTTTAGTATAATATCCTTGAACTCTCTTTTAACAAAAACCGGTACCAATATATCATTAATGTCAGTGAAGTTTACGCTAACACAGTAATGGTATTTTAACTGTTCAGATTTATTATGGCAATTCAGAGTTCTCTTTTGTAGATTCAATGTCACCGCTGTTTCCGTTAGCAAGTCGAAGCCTATTATGGCGTTAAATGAACTGAGCGTGTCTAACAAGCAACAAGTGGGGAGATACCGTGAACCCTATTTTTTCATACATTTCAGTCCCCTTACATTTATATACACACACATCTAAACACACGCTGCACGCTGGAAGCAGCTAATAGGCTTGGCCCTCCCTATGGAAACTAAATTCGTATATAATCCGTGTATAACTTCTAAACTAAGAGTAGGATTTTAATAAAAATTTCAGGGCTTAATAAGATTTTAGAAATCTATTTACACAGCAAAGCCCGTTGTATTAGAATTGCTTTTTTCACATTTTGCATATATCAATAATTTCGCATTCGTATCGGGCGTGTTTGTTTTTTTTGCGCCTTTAAGTAGTTAATTTTTACCGAACTTGCCCTCTATTTTGCCCTCTAATTATTATTGTGACAGTGTGATACATCGGTTTTGTGAAACTCATAGTTTTGGCCTTTTTATATAAATAGTTCTATATTGAGTTTTTAATACAACAACAAACAGCAGTACAAGCATACTGTTTGACTTGAACAGTTGCTATTTTTGCTCTTTGCATACTTTTCTTATCTTTTCGCGCTCTCAAACGTTACCATTGCACTTCCTGATCTCTATTCTGTCCGCTTACATTAATATTGTTGTTGTGGGTACGAACAAAACAGTTTCAATTGAATTTAACCATAATGTATTCATATTTTGAACAGATTGCTTTTGTATTGTGCAGTTGATTTACTTGTATTTTCTTTCTTAATTTTAAATTTATATTTTGTTTGTCCATCAATTAAAAATAATTAAAGAAATGTTTGTCTGCTATAAAAAAATTGCCAGGTGCGTGCAAACGTCATGGTTTAAAGAACTGTTCGACGGTTTCTCCGCTATGCATAGTGACTTCAAAGCTATGAAGCTTTTGAATCAATCTCAAAGGCGTAAAAAGGCCAATTTCAGGCGGTCTATTGGTCCTAACGAACTTTCTTTCCCTTCACAACTGCCCACAATATCCGCGCCTAATTTAGAACTTAACAATTTTTCTTCCCCTTCTTCTCACATAAAAGGTGGAATTGACGAAAAAACGTCGTATCCATGGATGGTGCTCCTTCTGACTCCGAACCTTTTTTTGATTCTGAAGTTATTAGCTCTGGTAAGACTGATCAGCATTCTAGTGGTTATAAACCGACCGAATTAAATGGTCAATTAACCAAGGTTATTGCTTCATTGGAAGCTACTGCTGAGGTTCCAAATGTGACCCTTGTAGGTGTTCCACTAAAAAAACATATCTTGTTTTCTTGGCTTGCCCTTGATGATGTCGGGGCCTTCGTTCTTGCCAAACTGAAAGCCAATATTACTGTGGACAAATTCCAATTTTCGTATATTCGGGAAATTTCTTCATTTAAATTAAGTGTTCTGGCCGCAAATTTCAGCAAAATTTGCTGTACAAAGTTCTGGCCAGACCACTTAATCATTAAAGAATACACTTAATGTGGCCAGACCACTTAATCATTAAAGAATACACTGCGAAAGAGAAAAATAGGTCTCCAATTGCACTTTCGCCTTCTGGTGTAAATCTAAATCCACCTTTTGCAGTCTCTGTTAGCACAAAAACTAATATCCTCCTCTCACTTTGCTATCAGAATGTAAGAAGTCTTTGTAGCACTCTTTGTAATAAATAGCCTACCCTTTCCCTTTTAGGTCATTGCTTTCTCTGAAACAGGGTTAAGGCCTGGCATCCTAAATTCTGAAATACTATTTAACAAATTCTCTATCTATAGAAAATATCGCACTTCTCGTCGCACTCACAATAAGGCGTGCTTATTGCTGCTGCTGCTGATTTATTTTCGGAGATATTAATAACTAACTTTAGTATTGATATATAATTGGTTGCCTTCAAATTATACATTATTGGGGTCTGCCTTTTTATTACTTGTTCCTATATTCCTCATTCTTCAGATAATTCTGTCTATTCTATGCACTTCTCTGCTTTGCATTCTGTCTCTGCTAAGCTTTCCAATCGTGATTTTCTTGTAGTTCTGGGTGATTTCAATATTGCTGGAACTACTTGGATCTCTAGTCCCGATTCTAAAGTGTTGAGTTCCACAACCCAAAATGATATTTTCGGTAATTTATTTGGGATGTTGTGTTTTTGTTTTGGATCACTCCCTTTAATCTGTTTCTCATATTGACCCTTTATCATCATATATGCTGAACGGTTTGTGATTCAATTATGTCGAAAAAACCTATACGGGAATTAATCAATTTGAAGAATAGAAAGTCAAGGATGTACGGAAAGTTCGAGAAATCTGGCTCTTTATTGGATTACAATTAGTATCTGACTGCTCGATCCAGTTGTTCTATCTCCAAAAAAGAATGTTATAAGAATTACTTAAAAAGTTGTAGGATACAGTTCCAGCGGGATCCTTAACGGTTCAATAACTTCGTTAATGCGAAGCACCAATCATCAACACTACCATCAATTCTATTTTTTGAAGAAACGTATGCTGACTCAGATCAGGCGTTTGCCGATGTATTCGACAATTTTTTTCATACAGCTTATAGTCCTCAGAATTATTTTCCAGTTTTGACATATCCTAAGGGTCATCAAGGCCGAATTTTCACCGGGACGTGATGGAGTATCAGGCTGTCTCCTTAGCCATTGTGCTGAAGGTCGCTCAAAGCCTTTGATTTGATTCTACCGAATTAATCAACCAAATTAGTTGTGCCGATCCGTGCAGGAACACGAGGAATTTGTTACCGCTTCCCTTCTTCTTGGTCTACTGGAATGTACTGTTCGTTGGTATTGTGAATACGTCTTTCTTGGTTCCGAGATGAGTCTTCGAGGTTCAACGTATTTATTGCAAATCGAATGGCGACTATTCGGAAACTCACAGCGCACTTCCAATGACATTATGTTCCGAAAGCCATCAATCCCGCTGACATTGCTTTCAGAAGAGCAACTCCCAAAGAGCTTATAGTATCAGATACTCTGGTCATGTGGTATACATTTTTGATAGGTTCACTAGAGTCCTCTCCTGTGTCTTGTTTTCTTGAAAAGCCAATTTAAAAGGGTTGTCTCTGGGATGATATAAGGAATGTGCAGTCAAAGCGTTTGGACCCTCGCTATTGCATTCTGTCATCATTATGGCCATTTTGGATGTGTTTGGTATTCTTCGCATTGGTCAAATAAATAATGTACAAAGCACAAAGAAATGTATATGTATATATATATATATATATATATACATAGCTAGCCGGACAGGCAAATGAAATACCACCCTCATCGTGTCGGTGGTGTTATGAGAATTGTTTATAATTTTCTTAGGCTTAGGCTTTTAGCCTGGCTTAGGCTTAGGCTTAGGCTTAGGCTTTTTGCCTGTCCGGCTAGCTATGCCCGTAATCACAGGTATTAAAAAATATAATAAGGAAAGTGAAGGAAGCAGTTTCCTTAATTAATAATAATAATTGTTAGAATTAAGTAGATACATAAGAGGAAAGCGACAGTGACGGAAATCACTGACCCGATGGGGGAGAGATTTAGCCCATCCGGCAAGCTGTGCCTCTGCTCACAGCTGAGGGTGGTCAATGATTTCCCGAAGATAAGCAATGACTTTATTAGGGAAAGGGAGAGCTCAGAGGAGAAAAGAAAAAGAAAAAGAGAAAAGAAGAATAGCATAGGCATAACACACGAAAAGAATTATGCAATGCGTAATCTGTCGTGCATGTTGGAAGGAATAAGGGAAAATATCTTCTGGAAGGTCTAAACGGAACCGAGAAGTACAGGCGACCCAAAAGAAAGGTGGAATCTATGTCGCCATTGATCAACTTGTGTAGGAATACAACACCAAGGTTAGAGATGGGAGATTAAGAAGTAAAAGCCTGCTGGAGTAAGATGGCAGACGAAGATTGGGATCCCACTTTAAGCCACGTAAGGCAAAGTGCAGAAATTGCTTCTGGACGCACTCAATTCAATCCTGGTGGATTTTGTACTGCGGACTCCAGATACGTGTGCAGTATGCCAGGATTCGGCGTACAAAAGATACATAAAGAAGTTTCGTAGTAAAGGGATCTTTGAACTCTTTCGTCCAACGTTAAATAAACCCAAGTTCACCCTTAGCTACGTTTACAATAGTGTGTATGTGAATGTTGAAGCTCAGCTTTGAATCCACCAGGCAATTTTACTGTTAGTATAAGTTTCAATGGAAAATTATCTATTGTATAACTAACCGAATGTGGCTTAGAACGAGAAAAAGACATAAACATACACTTTGAACAATTAAGGTGCAACTGGTTGACCGAACACCAACGCTGCATAGAGTTCAGATCGTCTTGAAGACGCGTGTAATGTTGGGGATTAATGTAAGAATAAATCAGTTACACATCGCATACATAAGTATGCGAGCATGTGAAACTATAAAAGGGAGGTCATTTATAAAAAGAGTAGAGAGTAAAGGTCCAAGATGACTACCTTGGGGTACACCTGAAGTAGTATGAACTTGTTTGGAGGTTGTGGATCTAAGTAAAACTGTTTGGGTTCTTCCCTTCAAATAAGACAAAATCCAAGCCAGGAGAGAGGAGGGAAACCTATAAGGCCAAGTTTCAGCAGTAAAAGTTCATGGTGCAGTAAAAGTTCAGAGTCAAATGCTTTACTGAAGCCGGCGTAAATGACATCAGTTTGCTTTTTTGTCAGGAAAGCATAATTTACCGTCGAGGTGAATTCAAGCACGTTGGTCGTAGTTAACCGACCCTTTACAAAACATGTTGAGTAGGGGGTAAAATTGATTTCCAGAGATGCTGCAAAGTGGAGGTAATTATCTTTCAAATAGTTTAAGAATAGCAAACAGTGTGGCAAAGCCCCGATACTTCAGACCTACCTCATTTTTTGTGGAGAGGAATTAATTAATAATAATTAATAATTCATTCCAAAGGGATGGGAAAGAGCAGATTCAAGCGAAAGATTAAAGAGCTTTAGCAAAGGGCGAAGAAGAGAAGCGCTACACTCTTTAACTACACAACTAGGACTGTTGTCAAGCCCAGGAGAGTAAGAAGTTTTTACAGAATTAAGAGCAGAAAGAAGGGAGGTTTCGGAAATGATAGGCACAAAGTCAGAATTGGAAGAAACAGAGGAGTAAGTGGACTGAAAAGAATTAGCAAAGAGATCAAATAGTTTGCAAAACTGTAAAACTGTTTCGGGTCACTAGCGAATTGCATTTAGCAACGGACAAGATAATTTTCATAGCACTGAGAATTATGAATACAATAGTTTGACTTGGCTATGGAATATTTCGCCGTCTTTTTAAACTTTTTAAAACATTTAAATTTAATGTTTTTTAAGTTTGCTAGTCTAGGAGTAAACCACGGAGATTTTATAGAATTAAGCACAGGTGTGCAATAAGGAATACACACTTCTAAGAGTGAGCTTACTGTTTTATAAAAAAATGTGATAGCCTTATCTATAGCCTTATCAACGCCGTCGAAAAGAAAAGAACAATCGGTCGTATAAATAAGTTGCCTTTACAAAAGCAGCGGTGGAGCTTAAGAGGCGTTATCGAATATATATTTTGCTATTTGCAAACTGTGCCACTTTAAGAGCAGGATAGTATATATCCTCAGGGGTGGATAGAGGGGATTATCTGGAGACGTCTGCAATACGATGATCGTTGATAAAAACTAGATCAGGTGTTCTAGTCAATTGATTAGAACTGGAATTGATCTGAAACAACGAGTCAAGCATACTATCTAAAAAGTCATGACAGGCAGATGGCACAAGGTAATTTGTGGATGTGAATATTGACCATGAATTGTACGGTATATTAAAATCACCCAACACAACAAAATAGTCATTATCACGCACATGAGAAGAGACCTGACTAATACGGGCCAGATGTTGCAAATAAGCCTTAAAATTTTAAGAAGGGGGTATATAGGAACAATTGATGAAAATAGCACAAGCTGGGAGACTTACTTTTACAGAAATATTCTCTGCATCAGTAGGTGCAGTGAAATCAAAAAGTTCAGACTGGAGTGAGGATTTAACTGCAATTAATAGCCCGCCACCACGACGATTTGGACGATCGTGTCTATAAACCGTAAAATTATTCGAGAACACTTCACAATCAGAAATGGTAGAATTTAACCAAATTTCTGAAAAAGCAATAATGTCAAAAACAAAAAAAGGGCTACCCATAAAAAGAGTTTTGAGCTTGGATAGGAGACCTCTGACATTCTGATATAGAATTGAAAAATTGTAAGAAAAATAAATTTTTTTTTAATCCCAAACTAGTAAATGCTTGCGATGGATGGAAGGGAAGCAGGCGAAGGCTGATTTAATTTTTTGGGTCGCAAATGGTTGTAAAGGAATTCTGAGGTACATTAATTTTAATTGATGGAATTTATGGAAAAGTGGAGAAATTGAAATTAGTTATTGTAACTTTAGCAACGGATTTGCTCGCAATATAAACTGCCAAAGAGTCACAAGTGGTGTCCGAGGAAAGTCTGGGCAGAAAGACTTGTTTACGAGGCAGAACAACAGTTAGAGTCGGAAATAAGGGGGAAGCAAGGACAGCCTGATTGCTGTCAGAGGCCGGTGATAGAATGTGTGCCGGTCTACCTCTGCCACCAGGAACTGCATGTGCATTACCGTAGATAATAGAAAGAGCCAGTTCAACAGATGAAATGATGGGCAGTTTTTCAGGAGAAGCTAGAGGAGAAGTAATCGGAGTAATCGAAGTAATCACTTAGAAATGACGAAAGTGATGACATCGGAGATGTATCAAAGGGTTGAGGTGAACCCAATACAGGAGGAAACCGATGGATAGGTTTGGGGGAAATGAAGGGCGTACAATAAAAAATTGAGATTCTAACTGGTGATTAGGGGTGACTCAAATTGAAATTGCTAAGCAGCTGAATGCTCAAGTCAAAATCACTGAAAGCTACTTAACAACATAATTAAGTTTTAGAAATTGATTTCTCAATAGAATTATACATTTGGAGAAATCAAATTAAATTTTAATGCAAACTGGGCACGACCAGCGAACTCCACCGCTGTCTTTTTTTAGGTTAGCGGATATTTTGTCCTTATTACGTCCAGTAAGACCTGCACATTTCGCATGCATCATTTTCGCGCACAACTAGCAATTTAAAAATTGTGGTGGTGCACAATTATAAACTTGCTTGAAATTACAGGATTTTTTGCAGCACGACATATTGATTATAGGGGTCAAACGGTTTCAAATTAGGTGGGAGAGCGCATAGCAGAGAAACAACGGCAAACGAGAATAGCGGAAGAAAACGCTCAAAACAAAAAAGTTTTACACAAACAATGCAATGTAAAGCGCAAAATAGAGATAACCAAAACAGACACTAGCAACAACACAGCAGTGACACCGCGTTAGTAAATTAATAAGTGTAATAAAGGTATTAAAATGCACAACAGAAGGCACTTTGCAGAGCAATATACAACTTTTAAAATAAAGCCCAATATAGAATAAAATGCTGAAAAAAAATCAGTTTATTACCGCAAACATAATAAAAAGTTTTGGAGCACAAATAAATCACGTCAATAACACTCAAGCTGAGATCTCTCTCTGATTTCCGCTAATGAGACAAGCTGATGCGAACAAGTTAAAAGCCCTATACCAAAAGTATTAAAAATTTATAGAAGATTAAAAATTTATAGAAGTGGACCAAAAGTCATAACAATCACACATACTGACAAAGATAAAAGCTTTACTGATGTTTCATTTTTCTTAATAATGAAGGTCGTAGACTTCACGTGTTGACGTTAAGTGGAGATCTGCACAAAAACGCTCAGAAGCACCTCAGTAATTCAAACTATAAGCTGACTATAAGCAAATAAAATTGTACAATTCAAAACATTTTCCATTGCAATTAATGTCAACGTTACAATTCACCCTTTGCCCAACCATACTTAGAGATTCATCTACTTAAACGTACTTCCTGGTATTTCTGAAGAAGACATTACAAAGGAGCTCACAAAACAAAACGTAGTAGAAGTGCGCAAAATCCCCAAAATCATCACGATGGAGCTTCATACTCAAATGACACATAACAACACAATTAACAACAACATCTTTCAACAAATAGCACAAGCTGACCAAACTCCGACCAATCTGATGATAAAAAAACATCAGCTAATAAACCAACCAACAGCATCTGCTAATCTTTACATGACACAGAGCTTGATCTCCTGGGGTTGTGCTTGATGTCACTTTGTACAGTAGGGCTGTAATTCGCACAATCCCCGCGAGACCAAGACTCTTCATACAAATCACAACAAATTATAGTTAAAAATAGTGTGATCTGATCACACCTTGCTTATTATTACTTACATACTTACATATATTATTACTTACATATATTAATCTTTTCATTTAATTTTAATGTGCCTTAAAACATAAAAGGAACATAAAAGGCTACGCAAATAACTACAGTGGACTGCCAATAATAATTGATAAACATGCCCTGCATATAATCTCCCTCCAAGAAACCCACATTTAAGACACCAACAATATACTTATAATTTTACACTTTTCAAAACTATTGCAACAAACTGATTTTTTTCGGTTGTTCTACACTACATAATATATACTACATAAATCTATCGAATACTCAAAAATCGGTATTATCACTCAAATTAAATTTAAACAAAACACCCTTCCAGCTTACATTTCCCCAGCACCAACTTAGCCAACGTTATTAAAATACACTTCGCACCGTTAATTTCTACCGGGGATCTCAACGATTGGCACGGGGACTGGGGATCACTCCACCCTAACAATAGAAGAAGAATTAAGGCAAAAATCATTGACATATCACTCTGCTCCCCCTCACTCTTTCCTTTTATACTCTGAGCCCATTGAAAATGGGTAATGGGTCGTCCTTGATCAGGACGACGATCTGAGTCGATCAAGCCCTGTCCGTCTGCCAGTCTGTCTGTCCGTCTGTATGATCGCAGCGTTCTCGGAAACTGCAAAAGCTAGAGACTCAAATTAAACGACCATAGATTTTTTTCATTCAATATCCAATACGAATTTTTCATTTTTTATCGATATTTTGCACCATTTCACTGATATCGATAAAAGTCGATTGTAATACTTAATGTTTTTTTAGTTTTCTTAGCGTATCTCTTAGACTATAAGAGCTAGAGCTACCAATTTGGTTCGGCATGTGCACGTGAAGCAGACGCAGCTTAAGAATATTTCGGATATTGGATACCTTTCCCCATTCGCCACATATATGCAAAAATGTAAAAACAATCCAATTCAAATACTACAGACTTACTACATACATAATACTACAGACGTCGTGAATTTGTCTGAGTGTGTGTTCTTGTGTATGTATGTACAAATGCAAGGGGATTAAAATGTATGTGAAGACAGGGTTCAGGGGCGCTCTCGACTAGAGCCCCTTACTTGTTCTTTGTGGCCGTGACAACTTCCCAATCTTAACATCAGTGTTCACACAACACGCACCCAATAACATTCGCCGACCATTCTTTAAAACAATCCAGGCCGACTGGCTTAAATTCATCACACTAACATAACTAACTATCTAACTAATAAACAACAAATACCCGAACTCCACAAACATTAATAAAGAGACAGCCTCTATCAACAAAATTAACATACAAAGTGCACACCACACTATCCCTTAAACATCACCAAACTCTTACCCACACAAAGTCCCCTGGTGGAATAAAAATCTCTCACAAGTACACTTAGTAAATAAACAGCATGGAAAATCATAGGTCGGAACATCACCGCTAAAAGCATCATTAATTTTATCACTAATGCTCTCTTCTGAAGAAAGCTCAAAAAAAAAACAATTAGGAACGTTGCAGTCGGACGTAACCGACTGCGTAATACTCATTCACTGTACACAGAAGTTATTACTGTTAGCTTGGAAAAATATAGAATTTTTATATTTCATAGAGGCGGGGGTGGGCGTGCCCAAAATTTTTCGGTTCGATCTTAAACGCAGGTCACCCAAACTCTGTCTGCCAAATTAGGTGACTCTAGATTTAAAATTGTAGAAGATATAGATTTTCGCGATTTGTGGGGGTGGGAGTGGGCGTGGCGGATTTTTTACGGATCTTTGAAGGCGGAGACCAGCCATCTACCTTTAGAATTCTGTGAAGTTACGTGCGTAAGTCCAAAATTCGCATTTAAAAAATATAAATAATATGGTTAAGCGACTCGGGCATTTATCGAGTGTTAAACCGAAGGCTAGCCGGAAAAACGGTGAATGGTCAACTTCATTGTGAAGTAACAAATATAAAAATCTAAATTTGTATGTCCGTTATTATTATCCGTTTAAACTTGTTCGTCAATAGACGGGGAGGATCATCAAGCCTCACATGTTGCTGCCACAACTGTCATATTTGCGTAACAGCAAAGAAGAGAAGCGAGGCCAAGATCTTCTGAACCCGAAGCACTTAAAATGGGTAGTCCCAGAGTGGATATTTTAAAACCACTTCTGCATTACCGTTTGTAGAAATGGTCATTTCTTTTATATTATATACCTGAGAATCTAGCTGCAACTAGAATTTGGTCCGAGCAGTTGACCGCATATGGGTGCCAATGCATCGTTGACCGGTCTAGGAAGCAGCCTAGTATCAAAGTAAAATTTCCACAGCCCAGCAGTTACTCAAGAAGAGGATTAAGGAAGGACAAAAGCAATAGTCGTCCCATATATGTTTACGAAGGTTTTTTGAGCTGTAATAACAAAAAAAAAGGAAAAAAGGAAAAATGTAACGTAATAATGAAAAATTTAATAAATAAAAAATAATTAATACAAAATAAGGAAAAAATTATAAAGAAATGATCTTGGTAATGCCGAAGCAAAAACGAGAAAAACATACTCTTCATCGTTCTTTTCGTTGGAGCATAAAGTATATTCGGGATGGAGGATCTAAGCTTATGTCCCCGTTAACCAGCACACAGTCTCGATAAATACAGGCGGGCTACCAATCGCAGCTGCAGGACACGATGCAGCACGCAGGCATGAAGAAGTCACAGGATTCAACGATCGATTCCACATCGTCAGTGCTCCCAGCAATTCACATTATGGCAGACATTACCACCTCAGTAGCAGCACTTATACTGCTGAAAACAGCGGCGATTCCCAGCGAGCACCTTTCTGCCATATGCATGGCTCTAAACTTTGTCAAAGAGACCTATCCAAATGCAGTGTCCAAGGAGATCACGGCACTACATAAGCCTATGCAGGAGGACATGGTGCAATTCATGAGCCTGATAAATAAATGCGTCGTGACCATCCACCCTAAGACTTTGACTATAGGCTTTTGGAAACAGCCCAAAGGGCACAGGCGAACCCAGTGAACTGGTTGGGTGGAACATTCCACGAGCAGACGCCCGAGCAGAGCCAGTCGGCAAGCCACCATAATTACAATTGTCAGCCAAGGTCGGAGGTAGTCCAAATTCATCGATGGGATCTTGCGTTCGATGACGGGGTCAAAAATCTGCCGGCAGTTGAATTTACATTCAGATTGGAGCACATGCAATCCCCTTGCCCTGAAGAGATGTCTTACGAGATTTCAATGTGATAGTGGAGGGCCCGGCAAAGGAATTGTGCTGGATGGATCTGCGAACATCCAGAGTTCCTGACTAGCCCAATTGGGGAAACGCTCAGTTACAGTAGTTCCAGGCAAGGAGGTCCTATAGTGTGTTTGAGCAGTAGTTGCATGATCGAAGGCAGATGAATGGCAAAGATATTGAAGAGTACCTTCAGGACATGATGGAATTGCGGTCCCGATTGACGACTCAGTTCACAGACTACGGCTTAATCGAAGTCATCAAAGTGAACGTGATGCAGTCTCACGGATTTTATATTCAATGCACCAACCGCAAAGGTTGCGGAAGGAGTGCTTTGATGCCGAGAGGATGCTGACGTTGCGGTGGATGCCGTCCAATACTGCAAGAACGACATGACCATTCCAGAATTGGCACCAAGTAACTGAGGTTTATGCGTCGAATCGGAGGAATAAAGCAACAAATGTGCAGGAGGAGCAAGTCGACGCTATATATCGACGTCGGAAGGGTGGCGGCGATAAGCAATGCCCGACTTGTTGGAACTGCTCGGAACATATTTTGCGGTCTGGCTGGGTAGCATTGCCAAAGTGTCACAAATAACAGACGGGAAAGCAGCCGATGGACCTGACGTCAGGGAGGAGTCGCGCTCCAGGTCAGCAGTCCAGTAATAAATATCTCCTCCTATTTCATATTAGCTTCAAGGAATAACAAGAAATTGAAATTACTCACAGATGCTTAATTTGTCGCGACCTCTCCCAATCGAAGTTCGAGCGGTCGAGTATTAGAGCGTTCGAGCTTGTATCTTTGGCAAGGAGTATGAAGCAGGATTTGACAGCGCAGCTAGCAGTTTCAGGGAGTAGTGAGCGAAACCCTGTTTTCACCGTAGGCAACAGGAACGGAGGTTAATGTGTGCCAACATAAAAGCCGCTATGAAGACCAGTTACCGCGCCTTTGCAGAGGTCCAGATCCAGGAGCACTCGTCTGCTCGATACGGGAGCATCCGTTAGCTTACCGGGGAAAGGTGGCCTGGAACTGGCAACTAATATCGTAGTTATAGAGGAGAGAACATTGGAAGAGTCTTAGTATGTCCAACTGGACGGCATGGTGCCGTTCGGCTTGTGTACCGCCGCACAGCAACTATGCCGATTGATGGGCCGTGTGCTATTCCAACACTTGCGAAGCACGGTTTTCCTGCATTTGAACAATCTCCAAAAGAGCACTTGGAATTATTGGCAGAAGAGGGCAGTAAATCCCAGCATAAGCTTGCAAAAATTTAAAATTTTTCTTCAAGTATCTAAGGTATCTGGGTTACTTCATCGGACCAGGGTCATTACGCATAGATTCTCGTAAAGTAAAAGTTTTAATTCAGATCCCAGTATCGATATTGGCCAGCTTCTTGGGAACCGCAGGGTGGTATTGCATAATCAGTTGCGAAACTTTTTAGTTTATCAGCAGCGCTTACGTGTGGTCCCGATCTGGTCCATCCCGATTTTAAACGGCATTACTTCATCCAGTGCGACTCCACTCCCTACGAGGGGCTCAGTTGAAGGTTACTGAAAAGGAATGTTTAACCTCAGTTAAAGCCATTGAGCGATTACTTCCGAACGTCGAACTGATACAGCATACAGTGGCTCATGACGCTTAATGACCCAAGTAGCAGGTTAGCGAGGTGGTCTCTGGTATTACAAGCCTGCGATTTTAACATCGGGCACCAGCACTGGAAGGATAATATCGTTGCTGACGTGACTCTCGAGGGCGAGAAGAGGATACAGGGTAGGATGGAGATGTCGGCGAGAGTGAGACAATTTTATTACTGGCCAAGGTTGGATGTGCAGGTCCGACAGTTTCTGAGGGGCTGTGAGATCTGTAGGGAAATGATACAGAGCGCTCAAATAAGACGACCTCGAATGCAAAAGGAGGTTCATACCGATCAGCCACTACAAACATTGTATTTAGATTTCCTTGGAAAGTATCCTCGTTTGTGTTAGACCAGCTGACCAAGGTCGTATGACTCAAGTCAATGTCGCAGGAAACAACAACAGCTGTATTTAAGACATTTTTGCACTCTTTGGGTACCAGAGGTCGTGCAGACCAACAACGGGCAATAGTTCACATCGCGGGAATTCCACGGACTCACGCAGCATTATGGATTCATGCACCTGAAGACTGGATACTATGCGACCCAGGCGAACGGGTTTGTGAGCGTTGACCAAACAATAACATACTCCTGCATGGCAGCGACTATGGCCTGGGTCGCAAACTGGGGGCCATAAACGACGCAGCTATGCAGCCATTGGACAGGTACGAAAAACGGCAAATTTACCGTGACCGAATTCAGATTTGCATTGAGCTTACGAGAAGGTGGAGAGACGCTACAAACTGAAAACACATGACATACATTACGTACCCGATCAAGAGGTGTACAAACGTAATTTTGTGCCCAGTGACTTCAATAGAAACGATGCCTGTCTGTCTCAAAAAAACGTAAAATGCAGAGTCGTCAAGCCCATCGGGAACAGCCTCTATTTGTTGGAGTTACTGCACGGAATGTGTTAAATGTGTTAAAATCGAAAGTGGAGTGTTGCTTTTTTTTTTGATTATTCATATTCATACACACATACATAGAAGCACACAATTTTCAAACACAAATTCTTCAATCGCAGGAGTATAGGGATAGTGTCATTGGCATACGGCACACCGCAGAGTTGTCCAAACAAAATTGGATAAAATTTTGAAATTGTTCTCATTGAGGGAGTAATGCACTAACGGCGATGTATTAGATGTGATATCCACAAAACTGATGGAAATCCTACAGAAGCCCCCCTACGCTTAGAACGGCATACCCTGTGATCCAGACGCTAGCATCCTTTCCCATGGAATTGGCAGACCACCTGCTATCCGCCGAGAAGATCCATATAGGATGGGTTGCATGTCGAATCCGGTTAATAATAGTACCAAAGCTTGAAATGGCTAGACTTCGGGAAAATCGCTTCCAGGTGCAGAAGTAGCCATTATTCTTCGGGCCTATGCTACAACTGCGGTACCACCCAACATATAGCAAAAACGTGCAAGGAGAATTCGGCATGCATCCAGTGCACACAAGCGAGTGCAAAAATACGGCACGCAATACCCTTAGCAGGGCCTGCCCATTATACTTGAAAGCCACCAAGAATGCTTCAAATTAAGTTTACACAATTTAATTACGGTACGAGTGCTATGAGCTGACGTGGCAATGCTCAGCGAGCTCTACCGTTCGATGCCCAACGCAGCCTGGGTCCAAAACCCAAAATTGGGGCCCAGCCATCTGGAAGCGAATCATTAATCGACCTGATCTTTGCCAATCCCAAAATTGCAAGGTGTACAAGCTAGAAAATTTCTCTACTGTCACCTTCAAGCCATCATTGGCCACATGGGAGGGCACCTAAACTGGCCTGTCCGCAATCTGCCCCATACAATCTGGTGTCCTGCGACTCTAGACGAGGACTCTCTAATCTACTTGTTTAACACCTAATTGTTACGCGTACATGGAAAGTGAGAGGAAGGGCGCTACAAGTCATAGAAATCGAGGATGCCCGTGGAGATTGTCACTCAGCAAGATATCGGCATCATCGTGCCAAAAGACGTGCTAGGCAATCAATACTGGCCCGCCCGCTGCTGCAAAAACAAGCAGAAGAAGCTAGAACTGCAAGTCTTCACAACAGCATCCGACACCGAATATTCCCGACCAAGTGGAAGTTGCAGAACCTGGTGCTTCTTTCCAAGTCAGGAAAAGCTCATGGTGACCCCACAGCAGGCAGACCACTATGCATGCTAGACGTCACCAGCAAATTTGCTCGAGCGAATACTCTGCAATCTACTAGAGCATGAGTTGGGCATTCCTCAAGGACTCTCGAAGCGCCAGTTTGGTTTCAGCAAAAAAAAAGAAGCATGGTAGGAACTATAGAGAGCACTAAATTGCGTGGTAAATCGATGAAGTAATGCCTAGTAGACATACGTAAAAAACAAAGATACTCCACGAGTGATGTGCGACGGTGTGCTACGATAAATACGCCACCTGGCAACAGCATCATAGACTTTTCCGATTAACATTACCATCATTATGGTGGCACCATGCAAAGCACCATGTGGAGTGTAACACCAACTAACTATAAGCCACGTGATTAGCCGGTTAGCGGAGAATGGCCTCAACATGGCAACGCATACAACTGAGACGGTCCTGATTGGTAGCAGGGACTGTCAGAGACTGTCGGAATCTAAGTCGAAGGCACGGAGGTCTATTGCAGCCCGCAATAAAGTACTTGGGCACTCTCACAGACCGCAGGCTGAGTTTCAAGAAGGCATATATCGAGATGTACGCCGATGACGTAAAACTTTGGCTGTTGCCTACTACTTTTCTATCTGGCCAAAGTTTGCAACAAGACCTTGACAGTTTTCTAACCTGGCGTCAAGTAATTTCTAAATCTTGATTGCAAGCTTTTGTTTGACAAGCATATTTTTACTGCTGCAAATCGAGCTTTGAGTCCTGGGATTCATAAAGCGCTGATCGAAAGAATTTGACAATCCCTACGTTTCTAAAACTCTATACATTATATACTATATACACTTGTTCGTCTAATTCTTAAATATGGGTGGTGTGCCCAATACAAGGTTCAGCCGGATAGAATTGCATCTGTACAAAAACAATATCTGCTTTTTGCCCTCCGAAGTCTTAACAGACTTCGTAATTCCCGCATGCCTTCATATCTTAGTAGACTATTACTAATAAATCTTTCCTCACTTTCTAATTGTATAACCATGCAAGGTGTAATGTACTTAGAGAAACTAATCAATGGGGAAATTGGTACTACCGAGTTAATCGGCCAAATTTTTTTTGCGGTTCCGAGCAGAAAAATTACAAATTTTGTACCGCTTTCCCTTCAAATGTGTCATACTAACTATGCCATTCACAACCCATGGGTTTGAGTTAGAGGCTCCATACATGGAATATATATTACTGGAAAGCTCCCCCAATCATCACAGATAAAAATTTCCGGCCACGCCCACTACCGCCTTCGTAATCGCTAAAATCGATATACCTGAAAGCTCAAATCACTCAGTAAACTTTGAATGTAGATTGCTGGTGACCTCCCCAAAGAATTGCAATCTTGATGTAATTAAACAGTCAATGCACGCATGTAATTCATCTATAATATTAACTATTTATGAATGCTGTAAGACGAACGTTGTAGAATAACAGTATTGGGTCAGTCGTTAATAAACTTGGTTTGCTTATGGTTCGTATCCGCTCTTTTACTGACCCAAAATATAAGGATTTGATCCAACAGGTAATTGGCCTAGGACACGGCCTAGTAGGATTGTAAAGTTTATTTAGGCGATTTCCAAATGGTAAGTCCGACAAGAGCACATATGTATATGTAACTCGTGTCGCAAAAAAGAAAAAGTGAGAAGGCTCTAGGCGGAAGTGCCCGACTAGGGCATACCCTGAACTCTGTCTTTCCATACATTTCAAACCTCTTGCATTCATACATACATACACAACGTCACACATTCACACACATACACACACATATTCACACACGCATGCAAACACATGCTGCACGCTGTGAACAGCTGCTGCGGTTGGCCACAACTATGGAAACTAAATTCGTGAACTTCTTAACTAAAACTATATGTTGAGCCAAATTTGGTGCTCTTATAGTTTCTAAAACATGATAAAAAACCGATTCAAATAACCGATAACGAGTTATCGATAACTTGAAATAAACCTGATCTGCGTATGGTATACAAACATAAAAAGTCCAAGTTCTAGCTTCTGTGGTCTCCAAAATCGACGCGTTCGTACAAACGGACGGACAGCTAGATCGACTCGGCTATTCTTAATAAGCTGATCAAGAATATATATATTTTATGGGGTCGGAGATGCCTCCTTCTGCCTGTTACATACAAAACCATTATACCCTTTTTTACCCATCTGCAATGTGTTCAGTGCATAAGTGCATTATATCAAATAGATAAGATGCAGAAAGCAGAAGTATGACTCACGGAGCGTTCAGATGCGGAATGTGTTGGTGTTTCTATGAAAAGGAGCGGCAAGAAATTTACTGGAGTTAAATGTCGGTGAAGAACTTAACTGGAATGCCTTGAATAGTAAGACATTGGCAAGGATCACGCAGTGTGCAAACCCATCGCAGTTGGAATACATCAAGAATTGTGCAACGTCGAATAAGGCATGGACGAAATTGCGCAAAGTCCATCAGCCGATTAGGTCAGTTTCCCGCTATATAACAAGTTGCTCAATTTATGCATGGCAGATGGGCAGAGTATGGCTAGTTATCTGAACACTTTTCTCTAAAACTGTGGGCCAGCTTGTCGCAGTTAGAATAGCTATAGTTGACGAGCTCAAGGATATTACTGCATTTTCCAATCTTCCAGACGGTTATGAGACTTTCGTTGTCGCCATCGAGTTGCGTGACCACAATTGAAATTCTAAGCATAAAGATAAAATAAGAAGGTGATAGGAAAAAAATGCAGTGAAGCACATCGCTAAAGACCTGCTTTACAGTTAGGCACAGGCATAATACCAATGCGAAGGTCGCAACAAAGAAGACACTGACAAGAGCAGTATGTTATAAGTGTGGCGAAGAAGGGCACATTAATGCGAATTGTCGCAATAAATTTGCCAAATACAGGACAGGCAGAGAGGCGCAGAGAAAAGCGTGAAGCGAAATTGCAGCCTACTGAACGCTGAATGCACACAGTTTTAACCGTTCAAAGTGGTATTCTGATAATGGGCCTACGAGCCATATGTGTGGCAATAAACATATGTTTACTAAATTTGAGCCATATGAGGAAATGATCGGTATGGCGGATGCCGGCTTCTTGCAAGCAGAAGGTAGAGGCAAAGTTAAACTGAAAACCGATCTGTGTACGCTAGTAGTAAACAATGTGTTGTATGTGCCAAAGTTCACAGCAAATTTTTTCTCTACAAAGAGTACAACAATTATGCAAAGTAACGAATGTATACTCGAGGTCAAGCGAGTGGGCTGTTTGTACAACGTAAATTCCATCGAAGGTGACTTCACATCTCGGAACTGATCAAAGTGGTGCAAATGAATTTACAAGTACAGAAAAGGGCGAAAAACGTATTGAACCCGGCAGACCGAAGTTGATAAGAGCGGGTAAACCCTGTCACCCAAGGAAGCAGTACAACGTACTTAGCGCAATGGTTACAAGCGATGTGCTCATTTCAAACTTTTTCGAGGAGGCGACGTGCAGATCGCATGCTTCACATTGGGGCGAAGTAATGCAAAACGAGTGCGAGGCTTTGATTATGAATCAATCCTGGTAGTTGGTAAACTCACCAAATGATCAACGAGCACTTGGTTGGATGTACAGCTTGAAGTGCAGTGCGAACGGCAAAATACAATGGTTTAAGACACGATAAGTGGCAAAATGATACAAAATTATAAGTGGCAAATGGTACTCACAACAAATGGATGTTTGTATAACGTATCTAAACAGTGATCTCGTGGACACTGCGTACATAAAGCAACCGCAAGAAGTAATCAGGAAGGAAGTGGAGAAATGGAGAGCGCCCGACTGGAGGATACCCTGAACCCTCTCTTTTCATACATTTTAAACCGTTTGCAAATTGTTAGCGAAATAGAGCAACAGAACCTGAAAGAACAATAAAGTTAACTCAAAGTAATTGATTTAAATAAATAAGTAAACCCCTTTAAAACTTCAGAAGTGGGATTGCAAAAATTATTTGGAAACAAGAAAATGCAAACCAAATAAGAACTAATAAATTAGTTGAGTTGCAACAACGTCGCATTTGACAAGAATGCGCCGCACAGAAAACTCCGCAATTTGGAATCAAAGCTGTTCGGCTCAGCAGACAATAAATCTTTATTTTGCTTTTGTCTATTTTTGTAACTTGCCCTGTGAGGCAAACAAACACCCTATATCCTTATTTGGAGCTTCTCGCATAACACACCATAACTCAAAACTACCATCTGTCACCTATCTAGCGCTTCTCGCATTACACTCAATTGTTTGCCTATGTTCGCTCAATTTATCACTCTTATCAAGTGTTTTCAGCGGCAAGCGCATCAATATCAGCGACGTTTCGCAAGCAATAAAAACCTTTTTGCTGTATTAAGAATCTCGATCGTTGTTATTATTTTTGATTGTCGCTTAAAATCGCAGCGTTAGTTATAGAAATTTTGTTCAGTGTAATTACAAAGCATTAAAGTTTATCATATGTAGCTATCGTTGCTCAAATATTTACTTTTGCAACTAAACCTGCATATAAAAACTATTTCTCGTTTTTAAGTGCTAACAAAAAAGCTTGTTAGCCCAACATTTTGGTGACCGCGACGTGATCTATTGTTTTTTTGCATAAAATAACTAAAAATTATTCGATCGGTCAATTATTTGATTCGGCGGCAACAAAACATACTTATATACAAGCAAATGTCGTGCGATAAATTTTAAAACGGAGTCTGTACATAAACATACATACATATAGACGCATTGGCTCTCGCTATTCTTGCATTTGTGCAATTGTGTTCGGGTAACTGTTACGCACGCGCTTTCAAGTACAGTGACAGTCAGTCAGTGAACTTTGCCCGCGTTTGTGCACATAAGTACATATCGAACTATTTTGCCGCACTATTTGTTAATTTTTTTGGTTATCATGGAAATTTCGAGCTCGGATTCGATCGCCCAGCCAACAAACACGGTGTTTTTTTTAATGCACAAGGTGGCGTCTTCTTATGAGCGGTTGCAGGCGTTACAAACTAACGTCAACCAAACACTACTTGCCAACATCGATGAGATTTCGTTGTCGGTGATATTTAAACGGATTGAGAAGATGGAATCTGCATTTGAAGAGGCTCAAAATATATTAGAGGAATTGGGTTTTACCGAAATCGCCAGTGAGTTACGAGATGCATTCGATTAACTTGCAGTCACATTGGAAACATCGGTTCGGTTTGAAATCGCCAAGCGAAGTAGAGCGTTGACTTCTTATTCTACACTTTTAAGTGATCTTCTTACTGGCGTTGCCGGCGTTACCCCCAATTAAATTGCCGACGTTTTCTGGTGGTTATACGGAGTGGGCAGATTTCTTTTCCATGTTCATAACTGTAATCGAAAATCACCCCGAACTAACAAAAATTGAAAAACTGCAGCATTTGCGCATCTGTTTAAAGGATTCTGAGGCTCTTTCTCTCACTTTCTAATTGTATAACCATGCTTGGTGTAATGTTCTTAGAGAAACTAATCAATGGGGAAATTTTGCAGTTCCGAGCAGAAATATGACGAATTTTTACCGCTTTCCCTTCAAATGTGTCATACTAACTATGCCATTCACAACCCATGGGTTTGAGTTAGAGGCTCCATAAATGGAATATATATTACTAGAAAGCACCCCCAATCATCACAGATAAAAATTTCCGGCCACGCCCACTACCACCTTCGTAATCGCTAAAATCGATATACCTGACAGCTCAAATCACTCAGTAAACTTTGAATGTAGATTGCTGGTGATCTCCCCAAAGAATTGCAATCTTGATATCCCAACCACTCCAACTAAGTCGCAACCCAGCCACCCCGTTCTCACGAATCGCGATAGCCTATATCTCCCAGTTGTAGAGCTAGATTCACCAAATTCGAAAGTTAGATAAGTGGTAACCCCTTTAAATAAGGGTACAAAGATCTCCCGCCCACACCACTCCCACTACAGCCGTCCCCGCAAAGTGCAAAAGCCCATATCTCCCACACTCTTAGAGCTGCCAAATTTGGCAGACAGTGCTTGGATGTATAATATTAACTATTTATGAATGCAGTAAGACGAACGTTGTAGAATAACAGTATTGGGTCAATCGTTAATAAACTTGGTTTGCTTATAGTTCGTATCCGCACTTTTACCGACCAAAAATACCAGGCGCTCACGAAGGCGGGGATTTGATCCAACAGGTAATTGGCCTAGGACACGGCCTAGTAGGATTGTAAAGTTTATTTAGGCGATTTCCAGATGGTAAGTCCGACAAGAGCGCATATGTATATGTAACTCGTGTCGCAAAAAAAGAAAAAGTGAGAAGGCTCTGTGGTCTCCAAAATCGACGCGTTCGTACAAACGGACGGACTAGCTAGATCGACTCGGCAGTAGTATGGAGCTGTATGTTCTGTGACAGGAAGTAGCTGTCACTTTTTGTACCCTGGGGTGAATAATTAATGATTTATGACCCTACGTGCAGGTACGTGACCCTAATTAATATGTAGGTCCCCAGGAACGTGACCCTAATTAATATGTAGGTCCCTGACCCTTTTTATGGTGGGAGTGGGGGGAGCGACCATATAATGGCGCTACGTGAGCCCTTTTGTGGGGGTGGGGTGAGGGAACCGATCGTTTTATGGGCGCAAGTGACCCTTTTGAAGGAGAGGAGGTGGGGGGAGCGATCGTTTCATTGGCCTATGTGACCTTTGGTGGAGGGGGGCGTTGAGGAAAGCGGCCGTTAAATTTTATTGCCTCTCCCTTTTCGGCTGTGGCGTGGGTGCCCGAACATTAAAATTCGGATTAGAGGTGTGAGGGCTTATGAGAACAAGTGCGCACAAGTGCACGCATCGGCTTTTTCGGCTACTTTTTCGGGTGTGGCATAAAGGACGATCACGTGCGCACAAGTGAAAGCATCGGCTTTATCGGCTTCTTTTTCGGGTGTGGGATAAGGGTCCGATCAGCCACGTGCGCAGACTTATAAATATTTAATTTACTCTCCCTTTTCTGAAGAGTGTTAACAGCCCATTTTTCTATACGGTGTGGGAACCCAAGGGCGATGCACAAAGGTTCGATCGTAAATTTCACGCCGATAGACACCTACTGACAAGGGTGGGTGCGTGTATGGCAGGGCTCAAGGAGTAATCATGTATGCAAGTAATGTATGGATGGGCTTCTGGATTTGTTTTCTCATAATTATTCTAGTTTTATGACTACTGGTTTACGTGTCAATTTTTAATAACAGGCTCAGTGATTTCCAGGGTATCTCCTTTCTTCGTTACATTGTTTTTGTTGTTTTATGAATTTGAACGTGCATAGTAGACGCACTGTATTGCAGGTGCACCGGATCGTGCCCTATGCCCTTTGTCCTATGCCCTATACCCTAAGCCCTGTCAAACCTGTTGAGCCTGTGATTAGTATTCTGTAAGCAAATATAACATTAAAAGCAACAATCCCTCGTCTATAAAGGCTCCTTACATTCATTAAGCCAGTATCAGTAGTCTGTGTACTATCGTGTCTTAAAAACCTCCAATCAAATCCTCATGAAATTGAACAAATTTTTTTGTGTTTAAACAAAACCTTTGTGTGTGCTTAAACAATTCATTGTGAATTTAAAACAAAATATTTGTGTATTTAAACAAAACCTTTGTGTGTGCTTAAACAATTCATTGTGAATTTAAAACAAAATATTTGTGTATTTAAACAAATTCTTCGTGTAAGCGTCGAAAAACAAATTCTTGATAAAATTTAAAAAATGGTTTCTATTAACAACAACAACATCATCTCCAACGTTGCCTCGGGCAACTACGTCAATGTCAACAACAACATGGATCGCAACGTCACCCCCAACTACTTTAACAATGTAGTTTATCGGGCCAACGGACCTACCGCCACCGCCGCTGCTAACCCCACCGCCACCGCCGTCGCTAACCTGACCGCCACCGCCAATGGACCTACCGCCACCGCCAACGGGCTTACCGCCATCGCCGCCGCTAACCCGGCCGCCACCGCCAACGGACTTAACGCCATCACCGCCGCTAACCTGACCGCCGCAGCCAACGGACTTAACGCCATCGGATTTACCGCCGCCGCTAACCCAACCACCATCGCTCCCCCCACCGCCACCGCTAACGAACTTAACGCTAGCAGACCTAGCTCCAAGAGAGCCTTTACTACCGCCGCCGCCAACGCCATCACCGCCTCTGCCACCGGACCTATCTCCAAACGACTCCTCACCACCGCCGCCGCCAACACCATCGCAGCCGCCTCCATGACCGGAACTAGCAACGCACTCGCCCCCAACGCCAACGCTTACGTCAGCAGACCTCCCACCGCCAACCTCATCTCGGTGCCTACTGTATACTGCGCCGCTTGCAATTTACATGTCGTACAGGCAAAATGGAGCATGCACATCAGATCGAATTCACATAAGCTCAAAGTTTTCACGCCCGAAAATGAGCATGTGAATTTAATTTCAAGCGGCTTCAAAAACCGCATATGTACTTACTCCTTTGCCAATACCAAGGAAGAAGTGATGGTGCCTGAGGAGTTTATGGATGATGCGGCTCGGGCGTTACTCCCATTGCTAAACAACATTTCAAATTTCCATACCTCCGTGAAAGCAAATTTTGAGCTGTTCGCGGAATATGTGAAATACGTTGACGAAGAAGTTGTCAAGTCTGTGAAGTCCCATCAGACTGCAATTGGAGTTATAACGCGGGCAATGAGCCTTGAGGATGTCTATGCGGATCATTCGGCTCAGATAATGGTGCAAGGAATTCTGGCCTGACCACTTAATTATTAAAGAATACACTGCGAAAAAGAAAAATCGGTCTCCGATTGCACTTCCGCCTCCGGGTGTAAATCTAAACCCACCTCTTGCAGCCTCTGTTAGTACAAAAAACTAACATCCTCCCTCTCACTTGGCTATCAGAATGTAAGACGTTTTTGTACTAAACTTAGTAATCTTTATCTTAATAGCCTATTCTTTCCTTTTCATATCATTGCCTTCTCTGAAACATAGTTAAGGCCTGACATCCTAGATTCTGAAATCCTATCCAACAAGTTTTCTATCTATAGAAAAGATCGTACTTCTCGTCGTGGTGGTGGTGTACTTATTGCTGTTGATACTGATTTATTTTCAAAGATAGTGATAACCAGCTTTAGTATAGATATTGAATTTGTTGCCGTCAAATTGTGCATTAACGGTGTCTACCTTTTTATTACTTGTTCTTAAATTCCTCCTTCTTCTGATAATTCTGTCTATTCAACGCACTTCTCTGCTATACATTCTATTTCTGCCGTGATTTTCTTATAGTTCTCGGCGACTTCAATATTGCAGGAACTACATGGATTCCCAGTCCTAATTCCAGCGTGTTGACTTCCACGACTCAAAATGATTTTCTTGATAATTTATTCGGGATATCATTGTGTCAAATCAATGCTATCCCAAATTCACTGCATAAAATGCTTGACCTTATTTTTATTTTGGATCAATCTTTTTTGTCTGTTTCCTGTACTGAACCAATATCATGTCCGGCAGATCCATATCACCCTGCATTAGAGGTGTTGATTGATTTACCTGCCCGGGTGCTAAACCCAGGTAGTAAACCTCCAGAGCGAGCTCGCCAATTTCGGAAAACCGACTTTGCCAAGCTAACTCTGCTCTTATCCCAGACTGACTGGTCTCTGCTTTACACCTGTAGGCACATGGATAGTGCAATTGCGATTTTTTATTCATCTTTAAACCATCTTTTTGATGCATGTGTCTCGGTTTGTAACTCAATTAGGTCTAACAAACCTGTTTGGTTTACACGGGAATTAACCAATTTAAAAATAAAAAGTCAAGGATGTACGAGAAGTTCAAAATATCTGGCTCTTTCTTGGATTTTACTCGATATCTGATAACTCGATCTAATTTCATTGTCCTAAATAACCAACGTTACAAGGATTGCCTTAGAAGATGTAGGATACAGTTCCACGGTTCTATAACTTCGTTAATACGAGGCGCAAATCATCAACACTACCATCAACTATGTTTTTTGAAAAAACGACTGCTGACTCAGATCAGGTTATTGCCGATTTATTTGCTACGTTTTTTCAAACAACCTGTAGCTCTCAGAATTATTTATCTCATTTGCCATATCCTTATCATGTAAATGTTTCAAATTGCATTTTTGGACCTTTGATCACAGAAAGTTTACTACTAAATGATCTAAGGGTCATCAAGCCCGTATTTTCATCGGGACCTGATGGAGTACCAGGCTGCGTTCTTAGGTATTGTGCTGAAGGCTTTGTTTAAATTATTTAATTTGTCCGTGGAGTTAAGTTTTTTTCCTCACATCTGGAAAGAATCATTTATTATTCCTCTCCTTAAAAAGGAAACAAGTCTAATGTTTTGAACTATAGAGTTGTTCTAAGTTGTCTGCTATTCCTAAGCTGTTTGAGAAGTTGATAACTTTCCAACTACAACATCTCTGCAGATCTATAATTTCACCCTACCAACACGGGTTTATGAAATATAGATCTACTACCACTAACCTATTGGAATTCACCTCTTTTGTTATTAAGGGTTTCCAAAATAAAATGCAAACAGATGTTATTTACACTGATTTCAGAAAGGCGTTTGACTCTGTTAATCATTCGCTTTTACTGCATAAGCTTCATATTCTGGGATTTTCAAATAACTTAATTCTTTGGATATCTAACTATTTGTCTTTAAGAACCCAAAAAGTTTACTTTAAAGGCCTTGTTTCTAAACCTGTTCATGTTACCTCCGGAGTACCGCAAGGAAGTCACCTTGGTCCGTTATTATTCACTTTGTTTATAAATGACCTCCCTTCTGCAATAAACCACTCTCGGGTGCTGATGTACGCCGATGACGTAAAACTTTGCCTGTCGTCTACAAACTCTCTAGCTGGACAAAATTTACAATCCGACCTTGACAGTTTCCAAACCTGGTGTCAAGTAAATTTATTAAATCTTAATTACAGTAAGTGTAAATTAATGTCCTTTTATAGACGTATGCCCTTTTTCAATAATTATTTTCTAAATGGTGAACCTCTAGAGCGTATTGAGTCCGTTAACGATTTGGGCATTCTTCTTGATCCCAAGCTTAAGTTTGACAAGCATATTTCTACTGCTGCTAATCGAGCGTTTGGAGTCCTGGGATTCATAAAGCGCTGGTCGAAAGAATTTGACGATCCCTACATTACTAAAACTCTTTATACTTCATTGTTCGTCCAATTCTTGAATATGGATCTTGTATATGGTGTCCCCAATACAAGATTCATCAGGATAGAATTGAATCCGTGCAAAAACAATTTCTGCTTTTTGCCCTCCGGGGTCTTAACTGGAATCCCAATTCCCGCATGCCTTCTTACCGTAGCAGACTCTTACAAATTAATCTTCCCTCTCTTTCTAATCGTAGAACCATTCTATGTGTAATCTTCTTACACAAACTTATCAATGGGGAAATTGATTCTTCAGAATTAATCAGCCAAATTAGTTTTGCGGTTCCGTGCAGAAATACGAGGAATTTTTTACCGCTTTCTCTTGAAATGTGTAATGCTAACTATGCTATCCACAACCCTTTTCGCATATATTAACAATCTTTTCCATATATTAAAAAATGCATGTTCTGTCCCTGTAATTAAAACGTTAGTCCTTTGTCATCTGTCCATTTGATCGCGATCTTCGTCACCGCACGTTATGCGGCGCGCCCCTCGGTCGGTTGGGCGGGAGGTGGATGGCATTTTGCCAGGGTCCGCGCGTTAACAAGCCCGTGCTTGGTATCGTTGGGCCACTTGAATGTACTGTTCGTTTGTACATCTACGTCCAAACAAAAAAATTGAACGAATTCCAAGAGAAGGAAAGTGGCTGGAGCCTTTCCAAAATTATTCGACTGGAGTTGAATATTAATAAATACACACCATTAAAAGTATCCAGCTGGATAGAATAGCCTAAACAACTAAAGGCAAAAAAGGAGCTCATAAATATTAGAAACAGCGATGAGTGTTGTTTCAAGTGGGCACTGATTTCTGCCTTAAAAACAGCGCAAGGCAACGCGAACAGGTGTGCGAGCTATGGAATAGGAGACATACAAGCCGCCCATATTCAAATAAGCGAGCACCTTAATTTTGAGCACCTGGAGTTTCCTCTCGCTTTGAAGCAAATCAAAGTGTTTGAGAGGCAAAACCCCAGCGACAGCATAAATGTGTTCGGGTTCGATGAGGAAATTGGACCGCTGATCGGCCCACTCTATTTGTCGGAGGAGGAGAAGGAGAGGCACATTAGCCTATTGTTGTTGGCGGAGGAAGGTCGCGCCCATTTCGTATGGATAAAGAATTTGTCGAGGTATGTATTCAAAATCTATTTACATTTTTTTCAATAATGACAAAATACTTATACATTTGTTTATTTTATTTTACAGGCTTGTGCGCAAGCAGTTAACCGGACATACGGAGGAGGCCCATAAATTCTAGGCTTAGCGATAATGTAGTGGCAGCTAGCGAACACGTTCCCATAGCGTTTTCGTATCTAATTAAATGCGCCTTTAATTCTGCCCTAGATAAATTTGTCTTAGAAACGGACGATAACGCTGGTGTAAATTTCGTTAAATCTCTAATTACAAACGTTAACGAAATTTATACCACTTATCTGGCAACAATTAAGCCAATAGCAATGAGTCCGATCGAGGAAAATAGGTTTAAAATCGCAATCAACTGCCATATTTGTGATAAACCATTAGGAGCTGATCGTGTCAGGGACCACTGTCATTTAACTGGACAGTTTAGAGGCGCAGCGCATAATGCCTACAACATTAATTATCAAATTGCACCTTGTGTTCCCGTATTCTTTCACAATTTCTCGAAGTACGACTCACATCTATTCGTTAGGGAATTAAATAAAGTTGAGGGTGAGATAAAGGTTCTCCCCCTCAACAAAGAATTATATATTTCGTTGACGGAATACACGCACATTGCCTCCCACGATAATAATCTTGAAATTAGATTTCTTGATACATATCGTTTCATGGCAAAAAGCCTAGATGCACTAAGTGCAAATTTAGCCATTGACAAATTTGATACATATCGTTTCATGGCAAAAAGCCTAGATCCACTAAGTGCAAATTTAGCCATTGACAAATTTGAGTGCGTCAGACGTTTCTTCCCCCGTGACAATGAATTTAATCTTGTCCGTAGGAAGGGCGTGTTTCCTTATGAGAGCGAGAGCACTTTACCTCAACGTGAAAAATTCTTTTCTTTAGGACAATCTGCCAAAAAATGTACAAACTTGACCCAGCTCATTACTACACGACACCTGGGCTGTCTTGGGATGCAATTCTCAAGACAACAGCAATTGAGCTACCTGCAACTGACATAGTCATGTATAGGTTCATACAGAACGGTATTCGCGGTGGCTTGGTGCAGTGCTGCCAAAGGTACTCGAAAGCCAACCATAAATACCTGAGACAGTATTACAGTAGCAAGCCATCTGAATACTTAATGTATTTAGATGCAAACAATCTCTACGGGTGGGCCATATCACAGTATCTGCCCTATTCAGGATTTGAGTGGTTGTCCGAAGACGAAATTACATCATTAGATGTAAAAAACATTTCTCCTACCTCAGAATACGGGTACATTCTTGAGGTTGATTTAATGTATGCGTCGAGTCTGCATGACCTGCATAATGATCTTCCGTTTTGTCCGCTGAACCAAAAGGCTACACCAACAGCATAAGTAAATAAACTTATTGCTGACCTAAGGCCAAAGGTTAAATATAGCCCTTTGTCCTATGCCCTATACCCTAAGCCCTGTCAAACCTGTTGAGCCTGTGATTAGTATTCTGTAAGCAAATATAACATTAAAAGCAACAATCCCTCGTCTATAAAGGCTCCTTACATTCATTAAGCCAGTATCAGTAGTCTGTGTACTATCGTGTCTTAAAAACCTCCAATCAAATCCTCATGAAATTGAACAAATTTTTTTGTGTTTAAACAAAACCTTTGTGTGTGCTTAAACAATTCATTGTGAATTTAAAACAAAATATTTGTGTATTTAAACAAAACCTTTGTGTGTGCTTAAACAATTCATTGTGAATTTAAAACAAAATATTTGTGTATTTAAACAAATTCTTCGTGTAAGCGTCGAAAAACAAATTCTTGATAAAATTTAAAAAATGGTTTCTATTAACAACAACAACATCATCTCCAACGTTGCCTCGGGCAACTACGTCAATGTCAACAACAACATGGATCGCAACGTCACCCCCAACTACTTTAACAATGTAGTTTATCGGGCCAACGGACCTACCGCCACCGCCGCTGCTAACCCCACCGCCACCGCCGTCGCTAACCTGACCGCCACCGCCAATGGACCTACCGCCACCGCCAACGGGCTTACCGCCATCGCCGCCGCTAACCCGGCCGCCACCGCCAACGGACTTAACGCCATCACCGCCGCTAACCTGACCGCCGCCGCCAACGGACTTAACGCCATCGGATTTACCGCCGCCGCTAACCCAACCACCATCGCTCCCCCCACCGCCACCGCTAACGAACTTAACGCTAGCAGACCTAGCTCCAAGAGAGCCTTTACTACCGCCGCCGCCAACGCCATCACCGCCTCTGCCACCGGACCTATCTCCAAACGACTCCTCACCACCGCCGCCGCCAACACCATCGCAGCCGCCTCCATGACCGGAACTAGCAACGCACTCGCCCCCAACGCCAACGCTTACGTCAGCAGACCTCCCACCGCCAACCTCATCTCGGTGCCTACTGTATACTGCGCCGCTTGCAATTTACATGTCGTACAGGCAAAATGGAGCATGCACATCAGATCGAATTCACATAAGCTCAAAGTTTTCACGCCCGAAAATGAGCATGTGAATTTAATTTCAAGCGGCTTCAAAAACCGCATATGTACTTACTCCTTTGCCAATACCAAGGAAGAAGTGATGGTGCCTGAGGAGTTTATGGATGATGCGGCTCGGGCGTTACTCCCATTGCTAAACAACATTTCAAATTTCCATACCTCCGTGAAAGCAAATTTTGAGCTGTTCGCGGAATATGTGAAATACGTTGACGAAGAAGTTGTCAAGTCTGTGAAGTCCCATCAGACTGCAATTGGAGTTATAACGCGGGCAATGAGCCTTGAGGATGTCTATGCGGATCATTCGGCTCAGATAATGGTGCAAGGAATTCTGGCCTGACCACTTAATTATTAAAGAATACACTGCGAAAAAGAAAAATCGGTCTCCGATTGCACTTCCGCCTCCGGGTGTAAATCTAAACCCACCTCTTGCAGCCTCTGTTAGTACAAAAAACTAACATCCTCCCTCTCACTTGGCTATCAGAATGTAAGACGTTTTTGTACTAAACTTAGTAATCTTTATCTTAATAGCCTATTCTTTCCTTTTCATATCATTGCCTTCTCTGAAACATAGTTAAGGCCTGACATCCTAGATTCTGAAATCCTATCCAACAAGTTTTCTATCTATAGAAAAGATCGTACTTCTCGTCGTGGTGGTGGTGTACTTATTGCTGTTGATACTGATTTATTTTCAAAGATAGTGATAACCAGCTTTAGTATAGATATTGAATTTGTTGCCGTCAAATTGTGCATTAACGGTGTCTACCTTTTTATTACTTGTTCTTAAATTCCTCCTTCTTCTGATAATTCTGTCTATTCAACGCACTTCTCTGCTATACATTCTATTTCTGCCGTGATTTTCTTATAGTTCTCGGCGACTTCAATATTGCAGGAACTACATGGATTCCCAGTCCTAATTCCAGCGTGTTGACTTCCACGACTCAAAATGATTTTCTTGATAATTTATTTGGGATATCATTGTGTCAAATCAATGCTATCCCAAATTCACTGCATAAAATGCTTGACCTTATTTTTATTTTGGATCAATCTTTTTTGTCTGTTTCCTGTACTGAACCAATATCATGTCCGGAAGATCCATATCACCCTGCATTAGAGGTGTTGATTGATTTACCTGCCCGGGTGCTAAACCCAGGAAGTAAACCTCCAGAGCGAGCTCGCCAATTTTGGAAAACCGACTTTGCCAAGCTAACTCTGCTCTTATCCCAGACTGACTGGTCTCTGCTTTACACCTGTAGGCACATGGATAGTGCAATTGCGATTTTTTATTCATCTTTAAACCATCTTTTTGATGCATGTGTCTCGGTTTGTAACTCAATTAGGTCTAACAAACCTGTTTGGTTTACACGGGAATTAACCAATTTAAAAATAAAAAGTCAAGGATGTACGAGAAGTTTAAAAAATCTGGCTCTTTCTTGGATTTTACTCGATATCTGATAACTCGATCTAATTTCATTGTCCTAAATAACCAACGTTACAAGGATTGCCTTAGAAGATGTAGGATACAGTTCCACGGTTCTATAACTTCGTTAATACGAGGCGCAAATCATCAACACTACCACCAACTATGTTTTTTGAAAAAACGACTGCTGACTCAGATCAGGTTATTGCCGATTTATTTGCTACGTTTTTTCAAACAACCTGTAGCTCTCAGAATTATTTATCTCATTTGCCATATCCTTATCATGTAAATGTTTCAAATTGCATTTTTGGACCTTTGATCACAGAAAGTTTACTACTAAATGATCTAAGGGTCATCAAGCCCGTATTTTCATCGGGACCTGATGGAGTACCAGGCTGCGTTTTTAGGTATTGTGCTGAAGGCTTTGTTTAAATTATTTAATTTGTCCGTGGAGTTAAGTTCTTTTCCTCACATCTGGAAAGAATCATTTATTATTCCTCTCCTTAAAAAAGGAAACAAGTCTAATGTTTTGAACTATAGAGTTGTTCTAAGTTGTCTGCTATTCCTAAGCTGTTTGAGAAGTTGATAACTTTCCAACTACAACATCTCTGCAGATCTATAATTTCACCCTACCAACACCGGTTTATGAAATATAGATCTACTACCACTAACCTATTGGAATTCACCTCTTTTGTTATTAAGGGTTTCCAAAATAAAATGCAAACAGATGTTATTTACACTGATTTCAGAAAGGCGTTTGACTCTGTTAATCATTCGCTTTTACTGCATAAGCTTCATATTCTGGGATTTCCAAATAACTTAATTCTTTGGATATCTAACTATTTGTCTTTAAGAACCCAAAAAGTTTACTTTAAAGGCCTTGTTTCTAAACCTGTTCATGTTACCTCCGGAGTACCGCAAGGAAGTCACCTTGGTCCGTTATTATTCACTTTGTTTATAAATGACCTCCCTTCTGCAATAAACCACTCTCGGGTGCTGATGTACGCCGATGACGTAAAACTTTGCCTGTCGTCTACAAACTCTCTAGCTGGACAAAATTTACAATCCGACCTTGACAGTTTCCAAACCTGGTGTCAAGTAAATTTATTAAATCTTAATTACAGTAAGTGTAAATTAATGTCCTTTTATAGACGTATGCCCTTTTTCAATAATTATTTTCTAAATGGTGAACCTCTAGAGCGTATTGAGTCCGTTAACGATTTGGGCATTCTTCTTGATCCCAAGCTTAAGTTTGACAAGCATATTTCTACTGCTGCTAATCGAGCGTTTGGAGTCCTGGGATTCATAAAGCGCTGGTCGAAAGAATTTGACGATCCCTACATTACTAAAACTCTTTATACTTCATTGTTCGTCCAATTCTTGAATATGGATCTTGTATATGGTGTCCCCAATACAAGATTCATCAGGATAGAATTGAATCCGTGCAAAAACAATTTCTGCTTTTTGCCCTCCGGGGTCTTAACTGGAATCCCAATTCCCGCATGCCTTCTTACCGTAGCAGACTCTTACAAATTAATCTTCCCTCTCTTTCTAATCGTAGAACCATTCTAGGTGTAATCTTCTTACACAAACTTATCAATGGGGAAATTGATTCTTCAGAATTAATCAGCCAAATTAGTTTTGCGGTTCCGTGCAGAAATACGAGGAATTTTTTACCGCTTTCTCTTGAAATGTGTAATGCTAACTATGCTATCCACAACCCTTTTCGCATATATTAACAATCTTTTCCATATATTAAAAAATGCATGTTCTGTCCCTGTAATTAAAACGTTAGTCCTTTGTCATCTGTCCATTTGATCGCGATCTTCGTCACCGCACGTTATGCGGCGCGCCCCTCGGTCGGTTGGGCGGGAGGTGGGTGGCATTTTGCCAGGGTCCGCGCGTTAACAAGCCCGTGCTTGGTATCGTTGGGCCACTTGAATGTACTGTTCGTTTGTACATCTACGTCCAAACAAAAAAATTGAACGAATTCCAAGAGAAGGAAAGTGGCTGGAGCCTTTCCAAAATTATTCGACTGGAGTTGAATATTAATAAATACACACCATTAAAAGTATCCAGCTGGATAGAATAGCCTAAACAACTAAAGGCAAAAAAGGAGCTCATAAATATTAGAAACAGCGATGAGTGTTGTTTCAAGTGGGCACTGATTTCTGCCTTAAAAACAGCGCAAGGCAACGCGAACAGGTGTGCGAGCTATGGAATAGGAGACATACAAGCCGCCCATATTCAAATAAGCGAGCACCTTAATTTTGAGCACCTGGAGTTTCCTCTCGCTTTGAAGCAAATCAAAGTGTTTGAGAGGCAAAACCCCAGCGACAGCATAAATGTGTTCGGGTTCGATGAGGAAATTGGACCGCTGATCGGCCCACTCTATTTGTCGGAGGAGGAGAAGGAGAGGCACATTAGCCTATTGTTGTTGGCGGAGGAAGGTCGCGCCCATTTCGTATGGATAAAGAATTTGTCGAGGTATGTATTCAAAATCTATTTACATTTTTTTCAATAATGACAAAATACTTATACATTTGTTTATTTTATTTTACAGGCTTGTGCGCAAGCAGTTAACCGGACATACGGAGGAGGCCCATAAATTCTAGGCTTAGCGATAATGTAGTGGCAGCTAGCGAACACGTTCCCATAGCGTTTTCGTATCTAATTAAATGCGCCTTTAATTCTGCCCTAGATAAATTTGTCTTAGAAACGGACGATAACGCTGGTGTAAATTTCGTTAAATCTCTAATTACAAACGTTAACGAAATTTATACCACTTATCTGGCAACAATTAAGCCAATAGCAATGAGTCCGATCGAGGAAAATAGGTTTAAAATCGCAATCAACTGCCATATTTGTGATAAACCATTAGGAGCTGATCGTGTCAGGGACCACTGTCATTTAACTGGACAGTTTAGAGGCGCAGCGCATAATGCCTACAACATTAATTATCAAATTGCACCTTGTGTTCCCGTATTCTTTCACAATTTCTCGAAGTACGACTCACATCTATTCGTTAGGGAATTAAATAAAGTTGAGGGTGAGATAAAGGTTCTCCCCTCAACAAAGAATTATATATTTCGTTGACGGAATACACGCACATTGCCTCCCACGATAATAATCTTGAAATTAGATTTCTTGATACATATCGTTTCATGGCAAAAAGCCTAGATGCACTAAGTGCAAATTTAGCCATTGACAAATTTGATACATATCGTTTCATGGCAAAAAGCCTAGATCCACTAAGTGCAAATTTAGCCATTGACAAATTTGAGTGCGTCAGACGTTTCTTCCCCCGTGACAATGAATTTAATCTTGTCCGTAGGAAGGGCGTGTTTCCTTATGAGAGCGAGAGCACTTTACCTCAACGTGAAAAATTCTTTTCTTTAGGACAATCTGCCAGAAAATGTACAAACTTGACCCAGCTCATTACTACACGACACCTGGGCTGTCTTGGGATGCAATTCTCAAGACAACAGCAATTGAGCTACAACTGCTAACTGACATAGACATGTATAGGTTCATACAGAACGGTATTCGCGGTGGCTTGGTGCAGTGCTGCCAAAGGTACTCGAAAGCCAACCATAAATACCTGAGACAGTATTACAGTAGCAAGCCATCTGAATACTTAATGTATTTAGATGCAAACAATCTCTACGGGTGGGCCATGTCACAGTATCTGCCCTATTCAGGATTTGAGTGGTTGTCCGAAGACGAAATTACATCATTAGATGTAAAAAACATTTCTCCTACCTCAGAATACGGGTACATTCTTGAGGTTGATTTAATGTATGCGTCGAGTCTGCATGACCTGCATAATGATCTTCCGTTTTGTCCGCTGAACCAAAAGGCTACACCAACAGCATAAGTAAATAAACTTATTGCTGACCTAAGGCCAAAGGTTAAATATAGCATACAATTTAGAAATTTACAGCAGTGCCACTTAAACGGGCTAGAACTCAAAAAAATCCATCGCGTGTTGAGGTTTAAGCAATCAGCTTGGCTCACAATATATTGACCTCAACACGCACCATAGAACACTGGCGACAAACAATTTTGAAAAGGACTTTTTTAATTTGTTAAATAACGCCGTCTATGGTAAAGCGATGGAGAACGTTGAGAAATGTAAAAATGTGAAACTAGTCACGTCATGGGAAACAGTTAGCTGCAATCGGTTGGGGGCCCGAGCGCTGATTGCAAAGGCTAGTTTCCATAGCTCGACACAATTTTCTGAAGACATGTATGCTACTCAAATGAAGCGCCTTTACAATACGTATGACAAACCAATGTACTTGGGCTTCACGGTTTTAGTGTTATCAATGTGGAAAATGTATGATTTCCACAATGATTACATGAAGCCCAAGTTCCAAGAGGCAGTTACTTTAAATTACATGGAAACAGATTCGTTCATTTACACAATAAAAACAAATGATTTCTTTGAAGACATAAGAAATGACGTTGAGATGAAGTTTGACACTTCGGAATATCCCGAAGAGCTAGCAAGAGAATACGGCATCAAGAGGTGCAATAAAAAAGTATTAGGCATGATGAAAGATGAAAACTGTGGGAAACGCATGCTTGAATTTGTGGGCCTAAGGGCAAAAATTTACTCGCTAACAGTTGAAGGCGGAGGGTGTATAAAAAAATCTAAGGAGGTCAAAAATTGTGCCCTAGATAAAATAAATATAAATAGTTATAAGGATTGTTTATTTAACAATAAAAAATTTAGTGCTAACATGCTAATGTTTAGGTCAAAAACCCATAATTTACTTTAAGTTCCTTAGATGATAAGCGAAAAATAAGAGAAGATGGCATCCAAACATATGTATGGGGCCATTATAGAATAAGTACTTGAAATATTTATAAAAAACCAAAAAACAAAAAAAATGTAATATTTAGTATTTAAATTTTTATTGTTTTATAATAATAAAAGAAAAAATTGTAAAATTAATTTGTTATTGTTTATATTTAAAAAGTTAGCTAAACATAAATAAAAAACATTATTGTATGAATTTCATTTCAACGCCTTTTGTTGAAAAACAAAGTAGTCTATTCTATTGTAGGTATTCTATTGCAGGTATTCTATTGCAGGTATTCTATTGCAGGTATTCTATTGCAGGTATTCTATTGCAGGTGTCGCCTCGCTCGATGATCGGTATGCGTACGTATGTGTGTATGTGTGTGTGTGTGTGCGTGTGGCACGTGTCTCTGTATGATGTTTTTTAAGGGTGATGTTTTTGAGGATGATGTTTCTATGACTTTGAGCGTGTTGTTTTTTATTCCTTTGTCGGGATTGTCTGATTTTATTCACATCACCTCATTCTTGTTTATCCACGAGTTGTGCTTATTGGGAAACCGTAGCCATTTAACAAAAACTCTGTTATTTTTTTATTATCTTCTCAACTAGATACGTGCTCGGGAAACGCGTTTTCCTTAGCTCTTCTTTATAGAAACCGCCTTAAACCGGCGCACCTCGATAGTCTTCTAATAAATATGTAGTGGGGTGCGTCATTTGTATTCGTTTTGTTTTAAATATTTCTGTGGTCCAATTTGGGGTATATCCCTTTTCAAATGTATGTTTCTGTTTGCTTATACGAACGAAGTCGCCCACATGAAATTTTGCTCCGTTAAAAATTTTAATATGATTGTAAACAGTATTTAGCAGTTTATCTTCATTTAATGAAGTCACTTTTATGGGTTCCATTTTAATAGTTCTATGATGTTTTCGATTATACTCATCAATTAATTTATTGTACATATCAATCCAATGAAATGTTCCTTTGAAGCTAAACTCTGGCCACATCATTTCCTTCAGAGTTCTATTAAAACGCTCAACAATAGACGCCTTTAACCCGCTGTAGGTAGAATAGTGATTAATACTATTTTTTTCACATAAATTTTTGAAAGTAGCATTAAAGAACTCTTTCCCATCATCGGTTTGTAAATTCTTGGGAATTCGTCCATTTTTAAAAATAGTTGACAAGGCGGCAGAAACTTCTTTAGCTGACTTTGATTTCAATGCAACTCCCCATGCATATTTAGAGAATGCGTCGATAATAGTCAGAAGAAATTTGTAGTCTTTATTCGATGAAGAGTATTTTCCCATTTCCACCAGTCGCCTGCCAAAGGTCATCAATTCCTTTTAAAATAACCCGTCGGCGTTTAAAGTTCTTACGGGCAGGCGCATGTAACTCATTAATTATACCTCTTTTAGTCATGTTTTTTAACAACTCCCTTTATTACCGGCCCCCTGGGAAGAACATCCACTTCGATTATTCTCGCTTTTTGTGATGTTAAATATTCAAACATATAGTTTTCTATATTATTTATTTTTTCATCTATATATTTCCCGTTCGTAATGTCCCTTCACTTGTTGTGCTATCAATGAGTCGCTCTAGATTAATTTTTAGTTTTTTAATTTCTGTAGTTATAAGTGTGTGCAAGTCTTACGTCGCTTCGTTGATTCTCGACTGTAGAAAATTTTTGTTAACCGCGTCTTTTTCTTCCATTGGGTTACCGACGTTTTGCTCATTATCCATAAGCAAGCCCAACAATTGGAGCTTATATTTCTTGTTGTATCGCTTATTAGAGAAGTGACCGAACTTGTCAACGGCCATTAAGCCTTGAACTCCCAGTTCGCCATTAGCAGCGTTATTTATAAGGAAGTGTCGGGAGCTGGAAATAGCTCGCCTCTAACCGGGGTTTTGGTTGAAGTTGAAGTTGAAGGCTGAAGGGGTGTTTATAAAAAATGAAAATATGCTGGCTTTTATTGCATCCATTGTAGATATAATCTTCTGATTTTCAGTGTGAATTGTATGCCCTAATGATTCAATTTCCGAGTTAATGTATTCTTTAAGTAAGCTTTCCACGTCTCGTGTTTCACTTTTATATTCAATTATTTTATTGTGACAGACCGATGCTATCTCACTCATTAGTTTCTCATTTGATGTAATTTGGTCAATTAAGAGTTTATCTTTTCTTCTCATCGTCTTCTTTATTTTACGTTCCATAAATATTTTAGTGCACGCGTCGCTGTCTTCCAGAGGGTCATCCACATTTTTAAGCCGTTTGTTTGAAAAAATTCTGTTGTTTTCTTTATCTAGCAATATACCAGGCATTGGTTTTTCTGTACTACTGCTGTGATATGAAGTGTGGCTGGAGGAAAAGTGACCGAACTTGTCAAGCGGCATTTTAATATTGTTAATTTAATGCTAGAACATACTGTTTTTTATTTAAAAAATTACGTTTGCTTCTCGCAGCTCTTCAATTATTGAGACTATTTCGTTGTTATGATTACTATGACCGGCTGATTGTGATGCAACTAGAAGTCGCAGTCTATTAACAATCTCATTAGGATCATCCCAGTATACATAATTAGGCTTGCTTGCATTAAGTGTCATTAAACCTCCCCCTTCATGAATAGATTTTGTATGACGGTTCGGCGTAGATATTGCGATAGGACTACTTGCTTTCGGAAATAGTTTTTTTATGACCGTGAGATATTTTTTAGAACGATTACCCTTGAGACCTTCGTTAGGCAGGTGTTGTCTTTTATGAACATTTGTTTTTGTTAAGATTTCCTGATATGCTGCCAAATCCACTTAATCATAGCCTTGAGGGCGTTTTAGATAGATTAGAAAATAGAGCCCTGACGTCAGATTCAATCTTTCTCTGGTTTCTAATATTATTTCATTTTCATTTATTTTCATTGTATTTCTTCCCAATTTCATTTCTCCAATTTTCTTTTAGGGACCAAAGGCTTTGTCAAGCTCACCCATTCGCTCGAGTTCACTCAAGTTGAAATTAAAACTCTCATTGCTTGTTACAGTGGATTGCTTATTGCTTTCACTTGACACATAAGGTTGAGAATAGAATTGATCGACCGTGGTTTCCTCGTCATATGCAACGTTTGATATATCCCCATAGTCTTGATCTACTTTTATTTCTTTTTTTATATGATCTGTTTTTTCTTTTTTTTCATTTTCATTGACTGATTAGATAGTATATTCCCCTTAATCAGTTTTTGAAGGGGCTGTGTAATAGGTTTAAATGTTTCTTCTAATTGATACTCATTTTCTGCTCTCCCTAATTTTATACTCTTTAATTTTCGTTTTAATTCGTTTCTTGTCTTTGTCAATTCCTTTAAAAGATTTTCCTTCATTTTCTTATACACAAAAGTAGTGGTTTAGTAGTTTTTGCTGCTTCTGAGTGGTTTTTTTACTGTTTCTGAGTGGTTTAGTGGTTTATTGGTGTTTCTGTGTGGTTTAGTTGTTGTTTCTCAGCTGTTTCTGTGTGGTTTAGTTGTTGTTTCTCTGGTGTCTTGTAGTTTTTGTTGTTGTTTCTGAATGGCTTAGTGGTTTATTTTCGCTGTTTCTGACTGGTTTTTTGCTGTTTCTGAGTGGTTTAGTGGCTGTTTCTGTGTTGTTTAGTGGTTTTGTTGTTGTTTCTGAGTGGTTTAGTTGTTGTTTCTCAGCTGTTTCTGAGTGGTTTAGTTATTGTTTTTGAGTTGTTTCTGAGTGGTTTTGATTGAATAGTGTGTATCACACTAATGTTCTTTTCAGACTAAAAAAATATAACAAATTTTAATAGTTATATACCCCGAAGCAATAAAATTCCGAGTAAATAATTCAGTTTAAAAATCTTTATTAAATAACCTTTTAAAAACAGATTAAAGGAATTTGTATCAGGTGGTTCTTTTCAAGGGATTCCTTAATAGAAACCTTAAACACAAGTGTCCACAGTTAAAAGTGTCAAAGCCTTGTTCTTGTGTATAATTATATTTAATGCCCTCTCCTAAATATCTGATGAGCTCTAAAGGTGGCGGCAAATTCCCAAAACTATCATAATATCGACTTTCTCTCTCCGTTTTATAATACGCTACCCAGTGTGTTCCACCTCCTGTTGACGAATCTAAATTGATGACGCCACACTCCCTTTTACGTACACGTTTTGGAAGTGAGTCTCTCATATAAACACCTCTGAAATGAGGAATATGCTTGCACGCAAAATTCATAATATCAATGTTTGAAAGTGGTTTATTGGGTAGCTCGGCTAGTAGTTTTTTTGAGCAGTAGATATACCATATCCCTTTTGGTATGGTTTGAGATACAGGCCATTGCCTAAAGCAATTGCTTCTATTTTTCTGTTATGTCGCTTATTCTCTTCGAGTTGTTTCCTTGCGTTTTGAGCACTGTTAATGGTTTTAACAATTGCTGAGCCACCGGATGCAAGTCCTCCTAACGCTCCAAGTGCTGAGAAATTGGTGCAAGCGGCAAGAAACCACCCACTTTCGGGACTCTTATTATCCGTGGAATTATTACATCTTTTTTCTGATGTCCAAATGACTTGTTTATAACTCTTTTAGCTATTTGGATTGCCGAGTGAATATCATATGGTTTTTTCTTTTTTAACTCATTCGAAGCGACTCTAACTGCATGCATAAATTTCTTCTTTTTCCACATGGTTTCGGCTAGACATTAATATTACGGATTGTTGATCAAGACGGCAATTTAGTCAATTTAGAGTATAATAAAAAAAGAATATCATAGTTACTCGCCATATCTTCAGTCATTTAAACGCAACAATGAAGCTCGAATTACAATCCAAAATCAGGATCTTTATGTATTACCGAGCGAAAGTTTTATTAATATTGAGGGCTCGATATGCTTGGCTAACAGCACGTCTACTAACGAGGGCATATTAAAAAACAATTGCATGGGTTATTTGTTTGATGAAATTCGTTATGAATTGAATGGAATTGAAATCGACCGAACCCGATTTGTTGGTACAACAACAACAATAAAAAACTATATTTCGATAAATAAGAGCGAGAGCCACATGCTGAGTAATTCTGGTTGGTTCAATGAATCTGATAGACAGCTAGCAAACGGTGGATATTTTAATTTCTCTATTCCCCTTAAATTCTTACTTGGATTTGAAGAAGACTATAATAAAGTCTTGTTAAATTGTAAACATGAGCTTATACTACTCATGACGAAAAGTATGGACGATGTATTTCATTCAAAAATTGGTGCTAATGAGTTTAAATTGAATATTACCAACATAACGTGGAAAATACCACATGTAACACTCAGCGATGAGAAGAAATTGAGCATGTTTAGTTTGACTAAGAATGGCGGCTCACTACCAATAGCGTTTCGTAGCTGGGACTGTTATCTTAATCCTGCACTGACAGAGGGCTCTCATCACATATGGAATGTGAAGCTTGCTCCCAATCGGGAGCGCCCTCGTTTTGCGATAATAGCCTTTACACTGAATGTAGCGCTCATTCCAAATGAGTTGAGAAACCTAAAAGTGTATTTGAATTCTGAAACGTATCCGTACTATGATATGAATGTTAATTTTGGGCCAGAACGTTTTGCCAGCCTGTATGACATGTACACAAATTTCCAACAGAGTTATTATATGAAAGAGTCTCGTCCGTTGCTTTCATCCACAGAATTTAAAGAAAAGGCGCCGATTATTGTTATTGATCATTCTCATCAGAATGAAACAGTTATATCGGGGCCAATTGATGTAACAGTTTCTATCGAGCTGGGGAAAGCAAGTCCTAGAAACACCAAAGTATATTGTTTGGTTATGCACGATCGATTAGTTGAGTATTCTCCGTTGACTGGACTTGTTCAGCGCATTGTTTAGTGCTAGCAACAAAACAAACTCTTAAAATGGATCAGGAACAAGTTGCTATTGATGTTCAAGGATTTTATGGAAACAACAACAATTTTATATTGAAGGAAATAGCTGCAGTATTCAGAAATGAACGAAACCAAAACATTCATTACCTAGTATGAGCTCCATATGATTTTCTCAAATTAACAAAGAAGGCTCGAAAAACAGCGCTCTGGCTAACCAAAAATCATCATCAGCCTTGTTGGAATGATGGGAGGGCTAACTTCATTGAAGTGAGGAATTATCTTCGTGATGTCATTAAAGATATGAATGTCATCACAAAGAGAGAAGAGAAAAAAATTTCTTGAGAAGTTTTTAAATAAACAAGTAGACAATGTTGAAGAGTATGGCTATCAACAAATACATGAGTTGAATAACAATTTTTTCCCCGACTGCGGCTCACATCTAAATAAAGGCGTATGCGCCCTGAAAAATGCTCGATTTGTAATGGACTTTTATGAAAATTTTAATGATCATCGTTTTAATGCACCACATTACACCTATTATTGTTAATGAGGAAATAAAATAAAACCGTTTATGTCAAATTAACAAAATGTATGTGTTTTTTATTTTTCATGTATTTCGAAATTTGAACATTCTATTATTACAAAAATTTTAAATAAATTATTAAGCGCACATTGGTTTGAAGATTTTTTGTGTACTCTACAATTTGTAAAATAGCTGGGAAAGTGCGTTAAACTTTCTTCAAGGTCTAAGTCGATTATGTTTGTACTCAAATATTTGCTTAAAAATTGTTTCTTAGCTTCACCCCTTACAATGACTGAGGCGAAACTGTTTAATGGTGTTAAAATATCGTCCAGGCTTAGATATGAAATATCTCCATCAGCCCACTCCAATCCATCTACGTATTCTTTGGCAATGCAATTTGTCTTTTGAGATACTTCGTCTAGTTCCTTTATATTGTAGGGTGGTTTGAAGTGAAAAAAATTTGGTATGACTGAGCCACCCTGCATGAATGCCAGCTCCTTAACAAAAACCTGATTATCGTTTCCAAATACATATTGAAAGTCGAGCAAAACACAGGAGTTCCTGTCTACTTTCAACATTGTGTCTCCACACCATGTAGCATACTAATGAGATTGATTGAGAGTCTCTGTCTTAAAAGGTGAGCGCACACTGTTTCAATGTTAGTTTAATTCAGATGTCAACCAAAATGGTTACGCAGCAGTTAAAACAAGCAAAGAAGTGTCGAAAGCCACAAGACCATGAAATAATTTATGGATTTGAATATTATGCAGATCTACAGCTGAAAATAAAGTGTGGGTTTTCGACGACAAGATGTTTCACACCCATGATCTGGATGCAACAACATAAACAAAATTTTGTTGGATTAGAGAAGGAGCAATGGATTCAATTGTTAACATATAAGGAATATATCCAGTTAAGGTTGGAGCAGTTTGAATTCCTAATGCCAGATACATTAGTTGACCACCCCCTACTTGACACAGTAAAGTGTCACTTTAGGTATAGAAAAACAGATAATCAATGCATTTTAGTTTTAAATCAATATGGAAATAAAATTGAGTTTGATGGCGAGCTATGGATATCGTTTATACGATTGGGCATCTTTTTTACAACATTCCTATGCTGGAATACACTTTTGAAAAATCAAATAACAAGCATATATTATAATCATATTATTCCTGAATGCGCACAGACACGAAAATACGATATACGGCTATCAGATTTAAATGTAAATTACAGAAACGACGAAGAAATAGATTTAACACGTTTATGCTTTGAAATTTCTAAAAAGATGGGAAGAGAAATAAAAAGGGACTCGGACAATTATAGAGAAATTTTTTTAAAAAAAGAGACTGACGTATAAGAAGGCCTCAGTATCAAAAAACTTCTTCAGTCATAAATTTGCTTTGAAGAAGTACAGTACAATGGGGATAATTTCTACATTCGGCATCACCTCTATTATAAAGAAAATCGACAATTTTCTAACAGAGTACGAAGGAGTAATTTTTCCTGACAACCAAAAGCTGATTGCGGAATACAGAGACATATTTTTCGTCAAATACGAGAAATGTAAAATAACGACATCACAATACGGAGAACATTTGACGATATGGCCCTGGTCGTCAAGCGAGACAACAACCGGTTGCGACACCTGCGCCTGTCATTTTTATATTATACGTAAAGAAAAACTAGAACGTCTTATATCACAGTACATTAAATTAACAAATAGAATGATAAATAAAACTATTTAATCCTAAGCTAGAAAATTTAAACATATTGTAAACACAAAGAACACACGAAATAAATTGACAAAAAAGAAAAATTGTAAATGAAAAACCTGTTGACTCTATTATTACATTGAGTTGTAAAATACAAACATAGGCTCAAACAGGTTTGGAAGGGCAAAGGGCAAAGGGCAGGATCCGGTGCACCTGCAATACAGTGCGTCTACTATGCACGCTCAAAGTCATAAAACAACCAAAACAATGTAACGACGAAAGGAGACACCCTAGAAATCACTGTGCCTGTTATTAAAAATTGACACGTAAACCAGAAGTCATAAAACTAGAATAATTATGAGAAAACAAATCCAGAGGCCCATCCATACATTACCTGCATACATGATTACTCCTTGAGCCTTGCCATACACACACACACACCCACCCTTGTCAGTAGGTGTCTATAGGCGTGAAATTGACGATCGAACCTTTGTGCATCGCCCTTGGGTTCCCACACCGTATAGAAAAATGGGCTGTTAACACTCTTCAGAAAAGGGAGAGTAAATTAAATATTTATAAGTCTGCGCACGTGGCTGATCGGACCCTTATCCCACACCCGAAAAAGAAGCCGAACAAGCCGATGCGTGCACTTGTGCGCACGTGATCGGACCCTTATCCCGCACCCGAAAAAGAAGCCGAACAAGCCGATGCGTGCACTTGTGCGCACGTGATCTCATTAGCCCTCACACCTCAAATCGGAATTTTAATGAGCGTCCCTTACCCCATCCCCGGAAAAGTAGTCGAACAAGTCGATGCGTGCACTTGGGTGCACCTGTGTGCACTCGTTCTCATAAGCCCTCACACCTCTAATCCGAATTTTAATGATCGGGCACCCACGCCACAGCCGAAAAGGGAGAGGCAATAAAATTTAACGGCCACTTTCCTCAACTCACCCCTCCACCAAAAGGTCACATAGGCCCATGAAACGATCGCTCTCCCCACCTCCACTCCCTCAAAAGGGACACTTCTGCCAAGTGACAGCTACTTCCTGTCACAGAACATACAGTTCCCTACTACTTAAGTGCTAACAAAAAAGCTTGTTAGCCCAACATTTTGGTGACCGCGACGTGCTCTATTGTTTTTTGCATAAAATAACTAAAAATTATTCGATCGGTCAATTATTTGTTTCGGCGGCAACAAAACATACTTATATACAAGCAAATGTCGTGCGATAAATTTTAAAACGGAGTCTGTACATAAACATACATACATATAGACGCATTGGCTCTCGCTATTCTTGCATTTGTGCAATTGTGTTCGGGTAACTGTTACGCACGCGCTTTCAAGTACAGTGACAGTCAGTCAGTGAACTTTGCCCGCGTTTGTGCACATAAGTACATATCGAACTATTTTGCCGCACTCTTTGTTAATTTTTTTGGTTATCATGGAAAGTTCGAGCTCGGATTCGGTCGTCCAGTCAACAAACAGAGTGTCTTTTTTAAAGCACAAGGGTTCTTATGAGCGGTTGCAGGCGTTACAAACTAACGTCAACCAAACACTACTTGCCAACATCGATGAGATTTCGTTGTCGGTGATATTTAAACGGATTGAGAAGATGGAATCTGCATTTGAAGAGGCTCAAAATAAATTAGAGGAATTGGGTTTTACCGAAATCGCCAGTGAGTTACGAGATGCATTCGATTAACTTGCAGTCACATGTCTTCTTGTTCTACACTTTTAAGTGATCCTGTTACTGGCGTTGCCGGCGTTACCGCCAATCAAATTGCCGACGTTTTCTGGTGGTTATACGGAGTGGGCAGATTTCTTTTCCATGTTCACAACTGTAATCGAAAATCACCCCGAACAAAGAAAAAATTTAAAAACTGCAGAATTTGTGCATCTGTGCATCTGAGCCGGATACTATTCGTTCATTGGAAAAATCATGGGCTAATGATTTAATTGCATTAGATTTATTACAAAAACGATTTAATAACCGTCGCTTAGTATTTTAGGCACATATCGTTGAATTTCTGGGGCTCAAGAAAGTAGAGAATGGCCCGCTGGTATGCTTCGCGAACTATCGGACAAGTTCAATGCCCATATTCATGCTCTTACCAGTTTGGGAAACAGGGAGTAAATTGCTGGAGGCATCATTGTCCAAGTGCTACTGCAAAAATTGGATCCTGTTTCGCAAGCAAACTGGGAAGATCCAACGTTCGCAAACATAAAGCCGTCATGGGCACAAATTGGCACATTTTTGGAGCAGCGATGTCTAACACTGGAGAGTGTGGATTATGCTATGGCAACGTATACGCCGTGCTCTCAGGTGGGCAAGAACATAAAGATTACCCCAGTCGAACAGCGCTTGTTGTTACCAACCCGATGGTTTTTGTGAGAGCACAGAACATTGTATATGGCAATGCCCCAGATTTGGCAATTTCTCTCCAGACTTGCGTCTTAAAGAATCAAAAAGGTTATCTCTATGCCTCAACTGTCTTAAAAAGGAGCATCTTTTACAAACATGTAATTCTGGAACTTGTCGCACATGTCGATCCAAACACCATAATAACTCACCAGGTCCAGCTTCTCCAGCTCCTGCTTCTACTTCTCTTCTTGCCCACAATTCCAGCAGCGATGTTGGGGTCCTGGCCACTGTCATTGTTCTGTTACAGTCAACGTACAATCCCAAACTTCAGGTTATTCCGAAGTTATCACAGCACTTGTAGCTGATAGCCAGCCAAGTGTTGCCCGTAATACATCTCAGTGGAATGTACGTGGAAATATTCTCTTAGCTGATCCCTTGTTTTACAAGCCGCAGCGGGTTGACCTGTTAATTGCAGCTGGGCTGTTCTACGAACTAATGTGCGTCGGACAAATCAAGCTTCTACCAGGATTGCCTGTCCTACAAAAGACACGCCTTGGATGGATAGATGCAGGTGGCGGCTCTCGGCAAACCGGTACTTCTCTTATGGCCAATCATGCATCATCTGATGCCCAAACCGAATCTGATAGCCTAGCTGATGTTGATGGGAAGTTGAAAACCTTCCAGAACATACATATTGCTAAGGCAACAAAGGAAGTGCTTGACTGTGAGGAGTATTTTTCTAAGAATTTTCAGAGATTGCCAACAGGAGAATACTCCAGGCGGCTGCCTCTTAAACGCAGTCGGGATGCATTGGGTGAATCCTATCAACAAGCATTCCGCAGATTTATATCGCTAGAGATGAAGTTGCAGCGGCATCCTCGCCTTAAATTCCAGTATTCCGCATTCGTTCAAGAGTATATGGAACTCGGCCACATGACCCTTGTCCCTCTATATCCTCTGCGTCTATGCAAATATTTTCTCCCGAAAGAAAGCACGAGTACCAAGCTTCGGGTCATTTTCGATGGTTCAGCTGTTACCAGTACTGGATGTTCGCTAAATGAAGTGTTGATGGCTGGGCCTGTTATAAACCAAAGCTATTTAATATTTTGATGCGATTCGATCGCTGATTTCGAGTTACGCCCCCAGATAACAGCATCCTCTGCCGATATTCAACTGAATCCGAAATAAGTGTGTTCAAATTAGACACAGTTACATATGGTATGAAACCAGCTTCTTTTCTTGAAGTTTGATCCTTCAACTGATAAGCTACTGTTTTCCTTTATGCTTGCCAATCAGACTTCTAGGCCTTGCAAGAGATCTGTTCTGTCTACTATCGCTCGTTTTTACGACCCTTTGGCATTAATTGGACTAGTCATCGTAAAGACCAAGATTTTTCTGCAGATTCTTTGGAAGGAGAAGTTAGATTGGGATGAGAGTCTTCCAGCTGCATTGGTTACAGCCTGGTAAGAACTTCGCCGAATTTTCAGTAATGTTCAGTTATCTACATTTCCACGGTTGGTTTGCAATCCAATATGTGAGATAGAGGTCCACAGTTTCAGCGATGCCAGCATTACGGCGTATGGAGCTTGCATATACGTGGTCTCAAAGGGACAGCAATCGTGGTCACGTCTATTCTGGTCTAAATCACGAGTGGCTCCACTTAAAACTCTTATGGTGCCAAAGCTTGAACTTTGTGGTGCACTTTTATTGGCTCAATTAATGCAGGAAGTAGCTGAAATGAAATGAAATGAATTCCATTGTTGGTCGGACTCATCCATATATATCTTTCTTGGATCCGAGATGACTCATCGAAATTCAACGTATTCGTTGCAAATCGAATAGCGACCATCCGGGAACTTACAACAGATTTCCAATGGCATTATGTTCCGACAGCCATTAACACAGCTGACATTCTTTCCAGAGGGGCTCCCAATGAGGGTCATGTGGTCCTAAATTTTTGATTGGTTTACGAGAGTCCTGGCCTGAGTCGTGTCTTCTCGAAAATCCAACATTGGAGGTACGCAAAAGAACACTTCTTTTGAAAGATCCTGGTGATGATGCCATAATGAGATGCAAGTACGTGAACTCTTTTTCCAACATTCAACGGTTATTTGCGTACGTGTTCAAGTTCAACCATTCTATTTGACGCTTTGGATCGCTAATAATTTTTAGGAACGTTCAAAAGGCTTGTCTCAGGGATGATTTAAGGAATGTGCAGTCAAAGGGTTTGGTCACTCGTTCCAGCAACCTGTCATCATTATTGCCTTTTTTGGATGAATTTGGTATTCTTCACGTTGGTGGACGACTCGAAAAGTCACCACTTCCTTATGAGGCACGGCATCCCATTATACTTTTGACTTTTGCGGACCATTCTTCTACAAGGCTGATAGTCCCCACAAAGCTCCCACAAAATGCTACATAAGCTACAAATGCTATTTGTTTCGCCACGAAAGCCATCCACCTTGAGCTGGTAAAAAATCTATCTACAGCTGGCTTTCTTAATGCTCTCAAACGCTTCACATGCACTCATGGCAAGCTACGACAGATTTTGTCTGACAATGCCACCAACGTTGTCGGCACTAAAAACGAGCTATTAGAACTGAAAAATCTCGTCCTCAGTAGCTGTCATCAATAGGCTGTGCTTTAGTTTTGTTTGGCAGACACGATTGACTGGCGATTGGGAGGCGGCTGTGAAAACTGCAAAATATCATTTTTACCGAGTTGTGAAGTCGTCTGTTCTTGGATTTAAAGAGCTCCGTACCTTCGTTTGTCAGTTATCAGCAGTCATTACTTCCCGACCGTTGCTTCCCATTTCAGAATTTCCAGAAGACCTTCATGTTCTTATACCAGCCCATTTTCTAGTTGGTGGCCCACATTCTACATTCAAAAATCCTGATGTGACACGGCTTAACTTTAATCGTTTGGATAGCTGGCAACGAGTTTCATTTCTGCACCACGTCTTTTGGTCTCGCTGGTGAGACGAATATTTAAATCTTCTGCAAGAGCAACATAAATGGCAAATTCTAAAACCTGGTCTGACTCTCCACGACATCATTCTCGTTAAAGAAGAGAACTTACCTCCTCTAAAAATGGAAACTAGACAGAGTAGTTGAATTGGTCAAGGGAACAGATGAACAGATGAATTTGCCAGATGATCGCATGCGTTGCAGTTCTGAAGACGGCTAATGGACTCATAAAACGAGCAACTAACAAGCTGTCTGCTTCCCCTTAACGACTCTGTTGAAGCTAAATCATTCAACGGGGGGAGTATGATCGGCTCAGCACATAAACATTAAATCTTTATTTTATTTTTGTCTAATTTTGTAACTTGTCCTGCGAGGCAAGCAAACAACCTATATCCTTATTTGGCGCTTCTCGCATAACACAGCATAACTCAAAACTTCTAGCTGTTACTTATCTAGCGCTTCTCGCATTGGACTCAATTGTTTGCCTATGTTCGCTCAATTTATCACTCTTATCAATTGTTCTCAGCGGCAAGCGCATCAATATCAGCGACGCTGCATATTATCATCGTGTCGCTCTTTGCCTGTTTCGCAAGCAATAAAAACCTTTTCGCTGTATTAAGAATCGCAATTATTGTTATTATTTTTGATTGTCGCTTAAAATCGCAAAGCGTAATTTATTGAAATTTTGTTCGCTGTAATTACAAAGCATTAAAGCTTATCATATGTAGCTATCGATGCTCAATCATTTTCTGTTGCAACTAAACCTGCAAATAAAAATTATTTCTCGTTTTTAAAATTTTTAAATTTTTAAAAAACTTGTTAGCTCAAAAAAAGCTATTTTTGATTTAATGGCAAATGAATCTGTGGACGACTTTGACATGATGATATCATGATATCACTGTGCTCGAAAATAGGTGGAAATGCTCACTCAGATTGTGCCTACACAGAACACAGCTGAATCGCACAAAAACACACACCAAGTACGACATGCCGAAATTGAATTTCTCCAAATGAAGCTATTGCTAGCGGATTTGCGCGAACGAGATCAAAAAAATCGTTCCAAATCAACGATGTGGCTTACATTCTAAAAATAATAATATATTATATTAATAATATTGGACGTAGATGTACGAACGAATAGTACATTCAAGTGGCCTAACGATACCAAGCACGGGCATGATAACGCGCGAACCCAGGAAAAATTCCACCCAGCTCCCGCCCAACCGACCGAGGGAGTCGACGATCGCGGGCAAATAGACAGATGACATAAGACAAAAGTTGTAGTATTACTTATAATACGGAAATGATTATTATATTTAGAGCATAAGATCCGAAATGGATTATGAATAGAATGGTTACTATGGCACATTTCAAGAGAAAGCGGTAAAAAATTGCTAGTAATTCTGCTAGGAACCGCAAAACTAATTTTGCTGATTAATTCGGAAGAATCAATTTCCCCATTAATTAGTTTGTGTAAGAAGATTACACTAAGCTGGTGTATAGCATATGCAAAGAAAGAGTGGGAGGAATTATTAATAATAGTCTACTGTGGTAAGAAGGCTTCTGAGAGTAAGGACTGCAGTTAAGATCCCAGAGGGCAAAAGCAAAAATTGTTTTTGTACAGATATAATTTAATCTTTATGAACATTGTATTTTGGTCACCATGTAAAAGATACATATTCAAGAATTGGACGAACAAGTGAAGTATACAGAGTTTTAGTAACGCAGGGATCGTCAAATTTTTTCGACCAGAGCTTTCTGAATCTCACGACTCCAAATGCTCGATTAGCAGCAGTAGAAATATGCTTGTCAAACATAAGCTTTTGATCAAGAAGGATACCCAAATCATCAACTGACTCAATACTCTCAAGTGGTTTACAATTAACTGAATAAGTAGGTTTAAAAACTGTCGAGATCGGATGGCTGGACAGAAAATGTATAGTCTACAGGCAAAGTTTAACGTCATCGGCGTACATCAGCACCCGAGAGTGGTTTATCACAGAAGTCATTTACGAATAAATTGAATAACAACGGACCAAGGCGACTTCCTAGTAGTAAAGTCGAGATCAGTCAGCCTGGGGTAAGAGCTGAGTTAGTTTACTAAATTCGATTATCCGAAATTGGCGAGCTCGGTCTGGAGGCTTAATACCTGGGCTTAGCACCTGGGCAGGTAAATCAATCAACACATCTAAATTGGGGGGATAAGGATCTTCAGGGCATGACAAAGGGTCTGTACGAGAAACCGATAAAAGGGAGTGATCTAAAACAAAAACAAAATCAAGTATTTTATAAAGTGATTTTGGGATAGCATTGTTATCACATAATGACATCCCAAATAAATCGTCGAGAAAATCATTTTGGGTCGTGGAACTCAACACGTTAGAATCGGTACTAGAGATTCAAGTAGTTACGGCAATATTGAAATCTTCCAGAACAACAATACAGAAAATTGCAGAGCGAGGGAAAATTGAGGAAACAGGAACTGTTTGGATGATCATCGATTGCTTCTGTGATAACTCATGGGACATAAGTGTGCTTACGCTGCCTATACGATTGACCAATTAATCGAACTAATCGGAGTGTGTCAGGTGCAGTCAAAGATGCTGTAAGTGTACGCTGCTACAACTTTTCTGGCTATAAACATATGGCTGGTGTTTGCTCGGAGCCGAAACGAGCCAACGGATCTTGTTTTCAATGTGGATCAACGCAACATGCAATCAACGATTGCAAAGTGAATGCACCGACTGCGCGAATAGTGGCAGCTGTGACAGATTAACAACGTACGAGTCCTAAAGTCAATGCACTGCCGTCAGTGATTCTAAAAATTCCGTCAGTTATTCTGAAATTTCCGTCAGCTATTCTGAAATTTCCGTAGGAAATTCTGGAACTTCCGTCAGTAATTCTGAAACTTCCGTCAGGGATTCCAAAACTACCGTCATTGAATCTAAAACTTCCGTCAGTGTTCCTGAAACTTCCGCCAGTAACTCTAAAACTTCCGCCAGTGCTTCTGATAATTCTGCCACTAATTCTGAAACTTCCGTCAGTGATTCTAAAACTTCCGCAGGTGTTCTCGAAACTTCAGTCAGAAATTCTAAAACTTACGTCAGTGTTCCTGAAACTTGCATCGGTAATTCTGAAACTTCCGTCAGTAATTTTGAAACTTCCGCCAGTGCTTCTGAAAATTCTAGCACTAAAAACTAAACCAAAAGTTTTAGTATATAATTCCAAAATGGCTGATACTAAGTTTTTTAACTATTAGGAAGCTTTTAGAAAAAGCGAATATATTGAACTGTATATCTTTAGCATTGATTTGTTCGACAAAAAAGAGTGTTCGATTAATCCGATGTTAAATGAAGATAAATTTAAAATTAAATTAAACTAAATTCGTGTATAACTTCTAAACTAAGACTATGATCTTACTCAAATTTTCAGGGCTTAACAAGCGCATTGAAATATATGTGCAAAACAAAGCTCGTAGTATTTGAATTGCGTTTTTTACATTTTTGTATATATGAGGCGAATGGGGGGATGTATCCAAAATCTGATTTACCCATTTTCAATGGGTTCAGGGTATAAAAAGAAAAGTGGATAAAAAAGACTATGCGTTGTTTATAGGCAACTTAATAATATTACCGAAAGAGATGGCTACCCATTGTCCCGAATAGATGATTGCTTAGAGATATAAGAGGGGAAAGAGTTTTTCAGTATATTGGATCTTTGAAGTGGCTTTCACTGAATCAAAGTGTCCTGTTAAGTATACAGCTTTTGTTACTCGAAATGGTCAGTATGAGTATGTGAAATTGTCATTTGAACTTTAAGACGCTTCAGCTGTTTTCCAGAGATTTATAAATTATGTGCTTCAGCCCTTCATCAAAGAAGGAGATGTTACTGTTTACATGAACGATATAGTCAATGGAACGGAAACATATGACGCACATGGGATTTTACTTAGCAACGTGTTGAGAAAATTAGCTGACTTCAGACTGAGTTAAAACTGAGGAAGTACAAATTCTGTACAAATTCAAAAATCGATTTCCCTGAATTGCTGTTAGCAAAAATGGCATCCGACCAAATTATCAGCATACATTAGCCATTCGCCATTAACCGATTCCGAAAAGCGCAAGATATATAGATAAATGCATAGGACTCATTTCAAAAAGATAATCAGTTCCACGCTATTGCATATTTCTCGCAAGCAGCTACACCTGCAGAATCAAGATTCCACAGCTTTGAACTAGAAACACTTTGAACCATATACTCATTTAGGAAGTATAATATCTATACGGAAGGCATAAACTTTAAAATAATAACTGACTGCAATTCACTAACGCTCACACTAAATCGAAGTAGCATAAATGCTAGAATAGCTAGGTGGGCGTTAGAATAGGAGAATGATGACTATGTTATGTAGCATCGCAGTGGCAAGTATATGACGCATGTCGATACATTAGGTAGATATTTTGAGCCATAAATATATATTATAAATTCAAATCGTCATGGGCAGATAATTTCCGTAATAGATGAGGATAGCTTCAACGGTCAATTGCAAGCTACTCAAAACAGAGATAGATTACTTTCAAATGTACGGGATAAACTACAGTCGGTTCCAGTGCAAAATTATAAGCTTACCGATGGTCTCATATCAGATGAGTCATTATTATTGTATGTACCTTCAGAAATGAAAAGCAATATAATTCGATCTATCCACGAAAAACTGTGTCATATTTGGTTTGAAAAGTGCATTTCGGAAATTAAAAGACATTATTGGTTCCCGAATATGCACAACAAAGTAGAGTATTTCATAAAATACAGATAAAATGTTAAACGTTCACAGTCCCGCGTCATACAAACAATCGCCCACTGCACAATATTCCGAAAAAGCCCGTTCCCTCCGACACTTTACATATCGACAATTTTCGACCCCTTCCGGCTATCATATCAAAAATGAAACACATATTTGCCATGCCATGATGTATTTACAATTACAAAGAATAAATAGAACAATCAAACCAATATTAGGAAAAATTACGGAGCTAATACAACATTGAGATTGGCATAAATTATTAAGCAAAGTCGAATATGCCATTAACAATTCAATTCAATCAACAACACCATCTATGTTATTATTCGGTGTTTAGCAAAGGGGATGTGAAATTTATGCTCTTGGTGAATATTTACAGTGACGACTTAAGAAGTTCGCAAAAATCAGCAATAGAAAAACTTTTATATATTGACAAGAAAATCTCCGATGCGCATGAACGAAAAAATTGCAAACATGTCATATTTTCTGTGCGAGAAAGTAACAAAAGTTTATACCAAAATATAGAAAAAAATCGTTACGAAATGACAGATCTGTAGTAACAGATATTGAAAATCGTCAGATAATGCAAATACCATACGACGGAATAATTGAAGCACGTAGACTAAGAAAATGGGCGGATTGGCGAAATAATGTTGAGAGTGATACCTTAGGCTTAGAATATTAGGATATTAAATTATTGTATTATTATTAATTGTAAACACCAATTGATCGGGACGATCAAAAAAGTCAGAATGACCGAGTTGTTAAGGTGTTTTACATTCAGACATGTTAACTTTAAATTAATAACATTACTACTTTTAAAAACCCTAATCTACAACGTTGATTGTGTCATGACAAGTGGCGTGATATATATATATATATATATATATATATATATATATATATATATATATACAGTTTGTCAAGAAACACTTTACACACTGCAAAAAAATTCATTTGTTTGACTTTAAGTATAAAAATTAATACCTTTTATTACAGCTAAAGAAATTTTTTTAATGCTATATTGATTAGTATTAAGTTTAAATACTATTAGTAAAAAAAACCATACGCAAATTGTAATTCATTGCTGATAAAAACAACAAAAACCATGTTTACACATTTTTGACACTGTCAAGAAATTCTTTACACAAAATAATTTTATTTAGTCTAAATCTAAAAACTAAAAAACAACGTTAACATTAGGAATTTTTAATATTTAGTATGTCCTCCCTCGGCTCTCACAACATGTTGAAGACGTTTTGGCATGGATTTAATTAAATTTTGGAGGTATTTTAGTGGAATTTTATTCCACTCTTCCAAAATAATATCTTTTAGGCTGGCCTTATTTTTTGGGCTTCGTTTTCCGACCGCTTTCTTCAAATAAGCCCACAAATTTTCAATTGGGTTAAGATCAGGGCTCTGTGGGGGTGTATCTAGCACTTTTCCGCAGTTATATAACAGCCAGGTTCTCACATTAATCTCCTTATGCTTCGGATCATTATCTTGGTAAAACTGAAAATTAGGTCTGTTGTTGCAATAAAAACCAAGTTTTTCCGCACTGGCTGTTAAATTGTTTTTTAAAATTTGCAAATAGTGAGTGGCATTCATAGTGTCCTCTATAAAAACAAGATCGCCGACTCCAAGGCTTGAGAAACACCCCCACACTATAACCGCAAGTTTTCCGAATTTAATTGTTGGTATAAGGTTTTTATTTTGGAGGGCGGTTAATGGCTTACGCCATACCCTGGGTGGGCCATGGTTGTAAAATAGCATTATTTTACTTTCATCACAGAATATGGTATTATCCCAATATTCCGGCGGTTCATTAATTTTGCTCAAGGCAAAGCTATAACGCTTTTCAATGTTGGCTGCTGAAAGTAGCGGTTTTTTTCTAGCAGCTCTTGAACTGTACCTATGCCGTAGGATGGCCTGGCGTACGGTTTCGTGAGAAACAACAATGCCACATTGTTCTTCAAGTTCTGTAGCAATATGTCTCAACGAAACATTGGGAGTTTCGTTGATTCTCCGCAGGATTAGGCGGTCTGCCCGCTTAGAAATCTTGTTTTTGCGACCACCTTTTCCCTTTGCTTCCAATCTATCTTCGTTTTCTGCACGGTTGATGACATTATAAATAGTTTTCCTTGAAACGGAAAACATTTTAACCAATTCTCCAACAGATTTACCCAATTGGTGATTATAGTAAATCAATTGGATGACATCAAAGGACAATCTCTTTCCAGGCATATCGAAAAATTTAAAAAGCACGAATTTGGCAACTTTCAGCACAATTTCACAATCAAATTAAATCAAATGCAAAACTGAAGCTGATCGAAGCAAAGGGAAAAGCAAATGATTGCAATAAAGCGCCGTTACTTTTAAGAACTAGACTACTAAGAAATAGAAAACGAAGTGTGTAAAGAATTTCTTGACAGTGTCAAAAATGTGTAAATATGGTTTTTGTTGTTTTTTTCAGCAATGAATTATAATTTGCGTATGGTTTTTTTTACTAATAGTATTTAAACTTATTACTAATCAATATAGCATTAAAAAATTTTCTTTAGCTGTAATAAAAGGTATTAATTTTTGTACTTAAAGTCAAACAATTGAATTTTTTTACAGTGTGTAAAGTGTTTCTTGACAAACTGTATGTATGTGGTTTAATGGATCAGGTTCTGTTTGTCTTAGGTTTAGCTATTTTCTATTGATCTGTCACTTTACAATTATTTTATTAGAAAGCTGCTGCAAAACGTCCATCCGCTTCGTCTCTTGATCAGTTTATATATGTATATATATATATATATATATATATATATATATATATATATATATATATATATATATAATTATATATATATTTATTTAAATCAATTATATAAGCACCATAACAAGCAAAAAAAATCGTTGATAAACATGTATCGATATATTTAAAATATTATATTTTTTGGGATTTTATAATTTGTACTAAAAAAACAGCTAAGTAAACACTTCTTGATGCTCTGAATTACAAATGCGCATGTCTCAGTTTAGACGAAAGTAAAACGGGCATTAAAAAGTAACATAGATTAAAACTTGAGGCACGTGAAAGTATAAAAGTATCAACTGCATAAGTAAAAAAATAAGAAAATATAATAAAAAATTGTATTATGATGATTCAGCCGCAAAGTTTTCGAATTATACTGTATTCCGTTAACATTTGTAAGTCTATTATTATTAAAGTGATGGATTAATCATATGCTTTCTGAAGATATTTTTATATTAATTTTTTTGTTATGTATGTACATTGAATAACATAAAAATTATAATTTACATAAAATTTGTACCTCTATAGTGCTTTCTAGATTTTCACTATGCCAGCGTGAACAATCAAATTCAAAGAATAATGTGACGGACATCTTTATGTTGGCTGATGAAATGAATGGTTTGAATTTTAATGGGGAACAAACAGTTAAATATATAAAACCGCTCGACAGAGGACCTTATTTTGATACTTCTGCAACAAAAAATGTGACTTCTCTAGTTGGTAAAACAGGCCATCTAAATTGTCGTATTCAAAATCTCGGCAACAAAACGGTTGGTTAAAATTTAATAAGAAAGAGTTTTACACTGACGTTATAAATATTTTATAAATAGGTATCTTGGATAAGACATAGAGACTTACACCTTTTAACAGTATCTGAAAGTACTTACACATCGGACCAAAGATTTATGGCAATCTACAATAAGCAGACTGGTGACTGGTCATTACAGGTACGGAAACTGTGCAATCAATACAAATTTACATATAATATACAAATAATATATTTATAATTAAATCAAGAAATCTAAGTGCTTCTGGCTTATAGTCAACTGAAAACGAGGATTAAGGTTGGAAACAAAGGCTAGTGCATTGATAGTAGCGAACTAGATTGTAGTGTTTGTCTTAAACTGTTTAAACTCGTAAAAATGCTCTAGTCAGGAATGCCCGACTAGGAGACACCCTGAACCTAACTACGCGTCGTCGTTACATATATTTCAACACCCTTGCATTCATACATATATCTAAAACAAGTCAGAAGACTATAGAAGGGAGCGCCCGACTAGGGGTTACCATGTACCCTGTGTTTTCATACATTTTTGTCGCCTTGCATTAATACATACATAGACAGAGTCATACATAAACACACACATATCTAAACGCAAGTTGCACGCTGTAAACAGCTGATGCGCCTGGCCCCCACAATGGAAAACAAGTTCGTGAATAACTTCTAAACTACGAGCGTGATATTAATAAAATTTCAGGACCTACCAAGAACATTGAAATCTATGTACAAGCCAAAGCCTAGCCTGGTGGCTCTAGATTTTATGGTTTTTCAAAAAACCGAGTCAAAAAACGATAATTATCGAAAACAAGAAATCGGGACGAGTTATCGATGATTTGAAATAAACTTGATCTGCGTATGGTATGCACGATCGTGAATGTCCACATTCAGTTTTCTAGCTTTTGCTATCTCCGACCCCGACGCATTCAAACAGGGTTCAGGCACATAACATATAAATAGGTCACCTAGAACAACAAATTGTGCCACTTGACACACATAGTTTATATGTCTTGGGCGCAAATGATAATTGTTTTATGACGTGCGTCAGTTGCGAGCATTTTAATATTCAAATGTATGAAAATGCAGTTCGGCGCACGTGCGTCAGTTGCGAGCTGGCTGAATGATTTCGCCTGACTTGACCCTTTATTTTGTCATTACACAAAATAAGCAAACTCATCAATATCCTAATATAACTCAGTAGTTAGGTAGCAATAAAACAATATAAAATCAAAGCGCAGAAGTGCACTTTCATACATTTGGATGTGCATACATTGGATGCTCGTCAGCTGCACGTCATAAAACAATTCTCGCTTGCGCGCAAGACGCATAGTAACCATGTGTGGGAAGCTGAAAATCCACAAAAGTTTAAATCTAGACTTTTTGCATCGAGCAGGCAGTTAGACACCATGAGCACAAACTTACAATATTGCACATACATGTAGAAATATGAATAAGTCTTCTAAGCGCACCCCCTTTTATGTACTCTTACCAACAATTATTGATAAAAATCCCAAATTTCAGAGCAGTCTGCAAGCGAAAGGGAAGAAAAGCGGCCGATATTTTTTAAATTTTCGGCGCATTGCTGCTTGAAATCAATCAGTGCGAACACAGTAAATGTTCTACAGTGTGAGGGAGCGATTTGGAAAACATGTACCTCCATCAATCCACACTAAGCAAATAGGAGGTTTAAACATATATTCGCTGAGATTGTGAGTGAAATGAAAACTCGAGCAGAACCAAAGTCGTTCTGGGATCTAAAGCACAAAAAATAAATGGCACAATTTGTTGTTCCAGGTGACCTTAGTGACCTTAGTGGTTCAGTGCATAAAAACACAATATACACACAAAGACATATTTGAATCTGTGCACACACCAAAGTACAAGATTGAAGTATTTGCATTGCGTTTTCCCATAGTATACACGAACTTAGTGTCCAAGTTGAGTTTTTTTTAGCTCTTGTAGTCTCAGAAGTCGACGCGTTCAAATGAGCATCTCCGACCCTTCAGACTATCGTCTAGTCGGGAACATGCGACTTCTCACTTGTTAACTTTAACTGTTAGCTTTAGAGGTGCTAAGTAGCTAAGTTTTTATACCCTGAACCCATTGAAAATGGGTAAATCAGGGTATAATGGTTTTGTGGAAATGTATGTAACAGGCAGAAGGAGGCGTCCCCGACTCCATAAAGAATATATATGTAGGATTGGCAGCCCTAGCATAGGCAAGTTAGGCGATGTTGACTATCGATGACTATCGATAGAAAATCAGAGCGAGAGCGCGAGAGTAAAAGCTGACAGAGTAATAATTCGACTTGAAGAGAATATACGTGCGTGTGAATTTCGCATTTTGCGAAGAAATAACACGTATTAGTCTTAAATTACTTTAAGAAAATAACACATTTCAAAAACGTAATAATTGTAATATATCTGAATCGGATGAAGAGCGGTGTAATAACTTATTATTCTGGAAACGGATTCTTACCAACAAGGAAACTCATCACAGATCCCTACAATTTTGGGGGCTCGTCCGGGATGAATCGCAACTGAATGTGAAAAGCGTCTCAATGTACCACTAAGTCATTGTAACGCATACACGACGGCGCCGATCGGACAACGCATTTTCGGCTCTGAAATACGACGCAATAAAGGAGCGAACGAAGCAATTAGTTTTCGTTAGAATTGGGAGCGTTGGAAGCGTTGCGGCGAGCCAACGCGACTATCGAGAAGTATAAGCTACGAGGCAAGTAATGTACTCCAAAAAGCAGACAACGTGCCAGTGGACGAGAAAAATACACTACGAGCACAGAGGCAAGTTGTGGGCTACAAAGAAGCAGACAACGAGGAAAACGACGAGAAGTATAGGCTACAAGCACAGAGGCAAGTAGTGGGCTACAAAGAAGCTGACAACGAGACAAAGACGAGAAACAAAGAAGCAGCAAACGTGGTGACAAGGCGACAAAGATACAGAACGACAGAGCAAAGGAGCGGCGATCGACGAGGAATACAACAACAACAGACGATTTCGCACTGCCACGCGCGGCTTGAAGACTTTGCGGATGACGAAATTCAAAAAGAGCAGCAAGAGAGATGATATACAGATGTGCAGCTGTACGCATGTGTGAAGTGGCCCAAGTATTACGTTGTTTGAACGAAAACACATTTTTGTTCTACGGATGTTACTTAAACATACATAAACAACATTTTATGTTAATTTAATTTTCATCGGTATCAATTTAAATCTTTTTAAGGAATGTTAGTATGGTAAAATGCAACTCGCCGAAATATCAAGACTTACAGTAGCCGAGCTTAAAGAGAAATGGAAGCAGTTAGGTTTACCATATTCCGGTGCTAAGGCGGTTTTACAGCAAAGGCTAATTTCATATTCTAAGCAATATTTAGACGATAACGAAGAGTCTATATATATATACGAAGAATCTGAAGACATTGTATTAGAACTAGCAGACAACGAACCGACAGAAAATTTTGAAGCTGAACAAACAGAAAGTTCTGCAAACATGATGTTCACATTAAGAGACGTAGAAGATTCCCTTTCAGCATTTATTGGCAATGGCGCTCCGGATATTGACGAGTGGCAGCGAGACTTTGAGTATAATGCTATAACAGTGCAATGGAACAATCTGTAAGAGTGTATTTACGGCAGAACATTGGTGATAGGTGCAGCAAAGTTTTTTTTGAATAGTCAAACGGGTATAAATGATTGGAACACCCTGAAGAACGCATTAAAAAGGGAATTTAGTGAGAAATTAACAGCAAAGCAATTGTATAAGCTTCTGGAAAATAGGAAGAAGAATCATAAAGAGAGTTAACTGAATACTATTACAGCATGATTACTCTTGCCAGCCAAGGCCAGTTGGATGAGGAGAGTATAATCGAATTAATTATTGAGGGCATTCCAGATTCCAAACAAAACAAAAGCTGTCTGTACCATGCAACAAATTTCAAAGAGCTTCGCGAAAAAATGAAAATGTATGATAAAATAAGTGCGAGTCAAGTGTTCAAGCCAAAAACTAAGTTAGAAAATAGTTCTGTAAAATCTGAGATACGTTGCTTTAAATGTGGTGGCAGCAACCACATCGCGAAAGATTGCATAGAAACTGGTATCAAATGTTTCAATTGTAACCAGATAGGCCATAGAGCAAACGAATGCAAGATAAAAGATGCAAGAAAGGATTTGAAAAAAGAAATACCGAACATGCAACAATTTTCTCAGACTGTTTTTAATAGAGCTTTTAAGAAAATTAAAATTGGTAATAAGCATATAACCTTGTTGATCGATTTTGGCAGTGAAATTTGTACCGTCAACGAAAAAGTTTACATGCAGATTTACCCTGTTGTCTTGAAAGGAGATATAAAAGAGCTGATTGGAATAGAAGGCAAGAAAATCTATACGTTGGGTTCTTTTAATGTTGCTACTAGGTTAGACAGTGTACCATTAGAAATGTGTTTCCATGTGGTGCGTGACGAGGATACCCTTTGTGAAGGTGTTATCAGGTGTGATGTGCTTGATTCTGTCAGTGCAACCTTAGGTGCAAAAGATGTATTTTTCAGTCCAGTCAAAAAAGAGAGTCGTCACAGTAATTATGCTATGCATGGTCGCAAGCTAGAGGGCACTCATCATAGCGTTCCGCAAACGGTCAGTTGTTTGGGTGCGTACAGTTATTGCTGAACTGACAAATTCTTTTTCTCAGTTAATGTCAGCAAACAGAATCGAAGAGTTTTCACCAGAAGTAGATTTGTTTCACTTGAACAATAACTTGAACTCAGTAGTGACAGAAATAATAAAAAGTTATAAGCCGCTAAAACCAAAAATCAGTCCAGTTGAAATGAAGATCTTATTGTCGGATGAAGTGCCAATCCGCCAAAGACCCAGACGCTTACTGTACACTGATAATGAGATAGTCGACAACAGATCAGAGATTGGTTAAGTGAGGGAATAATTCGTCATAGTGTTTCTGAATATGCTTCACCTGTTGTGCTAGTCTCAAAGAAGAATGGTGGTAAGAGATTTTGCTGTGACTACAGAAAGCTCAACGAGAAGATCATTCGTGACAATTTTCCAAAGGCTCTCAACGACGACGTTCTTCACAAACTACAGAAAGGACAGGTTTTTAGCACACTATATTTATCAAATGGGTTTTTTAACGTCCCCGTACATGAGGCTTCTCGTAAATATACATCGTTCGTGACGCAGAGTGGCCAGTACGAATTCTGTTTGGTACCATTCGGGATATCTAACTCCTCTGCGTTGTTTAGGAGGTACATATATGCAGTTCTAATACCTTTATAATTTGGACGTAGATGTACTAACGAACAGTACATTCAAGTGGCCCAACGATACCAAGCACGGGCTTGTTAACGCACGGGCCCAGACAAAATGCCACCCACCTCTCGCCTAATAGATAGAGATGATGGTACAATAATTTTGTATATGGACGACATCATTATTCCATCGAAAGATGAGCAAGAAGGTCTTGAGAAATTACGAAAGGTGTTTTGTCTTTTAGAAACTTCAGGTTTGTGCATAAAATGGGGTAAATGTCAGGTGTTACAGAAAAAAAGTTAATTTTCTCAGGTACATAATTGAGAATACAACAATAAGGCCATCTAAACAGAAGACTTCAGCAGTTGATAACTTTCCAATTCCACGAGACAAGAAACAAGTTTAGCGCTTTTTGGGATAAACTTCTTATTTCCGTCGCAATGTTGAAGATTTCCCTACCGTTGGTAGACCGCTGACAAATTTGACGAAGAAAAATGTATCTTTCAAAATGATATTTTTCAAGATTTCGAGCATCGTTCAGGAACCAAAATGAAACATGTCGATGCCTTGAGTAGAGTCCATTGTCTATTGTTGCAGGATTCTCTAAGACATCGTATAATGCAGGCTCAGCGTCAGGATGAATGGATAGCCGTTATTGGTAATGTGTTAGAGACAAGTACGTACGACGATTATTATCTGAAGTATGACATTTTGCGACGGTTATTTGAATACAATCGGCAAGTCTAATGAGCCTCTGCAAACCTATTACATTCATCATATTGGGCCAATGGAGTTGACCAAGAAAAATTATAATTACGTGCTAGTCGTCGACGGTTTTTCTAAATTTGTGTGGGTTTATCCAACAAAGAGTACAGGAGCAGATAAGGTTGTTGACAGGTTGCAGAAACAGTCTGAAGTATTTAGAAATCCTAGACGTGTGATCACAGATAGAGGTACTGCATTCACTGCTAAAGTTTTCGAGGAATTTTGTATGGAGCATAGTGTACAACATTTACTAATAGCGACAGGAGTACCACGTGGTAATGGTCTGGTCGAGCAAATTAACAGGACTGTTATTACCTTGTTAACTAAACTTAGCGCAGAAGCCCCAAAAACCTGGTACAAGCACGTCGTCAGGGTACAGTTGTTAATAAATTCCTCCCCTGCAAGAGTACTAAATCTATCGCCGTTTAAGATATTGACGGGAATTAATATGACAACTAAGTGATTTAGAAAAGCTTGTGGAAGAAGAGTACCTTGTAGAGCTGCAGCATGAGAAAGAGAAAATACGTACAGGATACAGTTGTTTATAAATTCCTCCCCTCCAAGAGCACTGAAATATCGCCGTTTAAGATATTGACGGGAATGAATATGACAACTAAGTGATTTAGAAAAGCTTGTGGAAGAAGAGTACAGTTGGAAGCGGATTCTTACCAACAAGGAAACTCATCACAGATCCCTACAATTTTGGGGGCTCGTCCGGGATGAATCGCAACTGAATGTGAAAAGCGTCTCAATGTACCACTAAGTCATTGTAACGCATACACGACGGCGCCGATCGGACAACGCATTTTCGGCTCTGAAATACGACGCAATAAAGGAGCGAACGAAGCAATTAGTTTTCGTTAGAATTGGGAGCGTTGGAAGCGTTGCGGCGAGCCAACGTGACAATCGAGAAGTATAAGCTACGAGCAGAGAGGCAAGTAATGTGCTCCAAAGAAGCAGACAACGTGCCAGTCGACGAGAAAAATACACTACGAGCATATAGGCAAGTTGTGGGCTACAAAAAAGCACACAACGAGGAAAACGATGAGAAGTATAGGCTACATGCACAGAGGCAAGTAGTGGGCTACAAAGAAGCTGACAACGAGACAAAGACGAGAAACAAAGAAGCAGCAAACGTGGTGACAAGGCGACAAAGATACAGAACGACAGAGCAAAGGAGCGGCGATCGACGAGGAATACAACAACAACAGACGATTTCGCACTGCCACGCGCGGCTTGGAAGACTTTGCGGATGACGAAATTCAAAAAGAGCAGCAAGAGAGATGATATACAGATGTGCAGCTGTACGCATGTGTGAAGTGGCCCAACACATTTTTGTTCTACGGATGTTACTTAAACATACATAAACAACATTTTATGTTAATTTAATTTTCATCGGTATCAATTTAAATCTTTTTAAGGAATGTTAGTATTATAATATGCAACTCGCCGAAATATCAAGACTTACAGTAGCCGAGCTTAAAGAGAAATGGAAGCTGTTAGGTTTACCATATTCCGGTGCTAAGGCGGTTTTACAGCAAAGGCTAATTTCACATTCTAAGCAATATTTAGACGATAACGAAGAGTCTATATACGAAGAATCTGAAGACATTGTATTAGAACTAGCAGACAACGAACCGACAGAAAATTTTGAAGCTGAACAAACAGAAAGTTCTGCTAACATGATGTTCACATTAAGAGACGTAGAAGATTCCCTGCAGCATTTATTGGCAATGGCGCTCCGGATATTGACGAGTGGCAGCGAGAGTTTGAGTATAATGCTATAACAGTGCAATGGAACAATCTGTAAGAGTGTATTTACGGCAGAACATTGGTGATAGGTGCAGCAAAGTTTTTTTTGAATAGTCAAACGGGTATAAATGATTGGAACACCCTGAAGAACGCATTAAAAAGGGAATTTAGTGAGAAATTAACAGCAAAGCAATTGTATAAGCTTCTGGAAAATAGGAAGAAGAATCATAAAGAGAGTTAACTGAATACTATTACAGCATGATTACTCTTGCCAGCCAAGGCCAGTTGGATGAGGAGAGTATAATCGAATTAATTATTGAGGGCATTCCAGATTCCAAACAAAACAAAAGCTGTCTGTACCATGCAACAAATTTCAAAGAGCTTCGCGAAAAAATGAAAATGTATGATAAAATAAGTGCGAGTCAAGTGTTCAAGCCAAAAACTAAGTTAGAAAATAGTTCTGTAAAATCTGAGATACGTTGCTTTAAATGTGGTGGCAGCAACCACATCGCGAAAGATTGCATAGAAACTGGTATCAAATGTTTCAATTGTAACCAGATAGGCCATAGAGCAAACGAATGCAAGATAAAAGATGCAAGAAAGGATTTGAAAAAAGAAATACCGAACATGCAACAATTTTCTCAGACTGTTTTTAATAGAGCTTTTAAGAAAATTAAAATTGGTAATAAGCATATAACCTTGTTGATCGATTTTGGCAGTGAAATTTGTACCGTCAACGAAAAAGTTTACATGCAGATTTACCCTGTTGTCTTGAAAGGAGATATAAAAGAGCTGATTGGAATAGAAGGCAAGAAAATCTATACGTTGGGTTCTTTTAATGTTGCTACTAGGTTAGACAGTGTACCATTAGAAATGTGTTTCCATGTGGTGCGTGACGAGGATACCCTTTGTGAAGGTGTTATCAGGTGTGATGTGCTTGATTCTGTCAGTGCAACCTTAGGTGCAAAAGATGTATTTTTCAGTCCAGTCAAAAAAGAGAGTCGTCACAGTAATTATGCTATGCATGGTCGCAAGCTAGAGGGCACTCATCATAGCGTTCCGCAAACGGTCAGTTCTTTGGGTGCGTACAGTTATTGCTGAGCTGACAAATTCTTTTTCTCAGTTAATGTCAGCAAACAGAATCGAAGAGTTTTTACTAGAAGTAGATTTGTTTCACTTGAACAATAACTTGAACTCAGTAGTGACAGAAATAATAAAAAGTTATAAGCCGCTAAAACCAAAAATCAGTCCAGTTGAAATGAAGATCTTATTGTCGGATGAAGTGCCAATCCGCCAAAGACCCAGACGCTTACCGTACACTGATAATGAGATAGTCGACAACAGATCAGAGATTGGTTAAGTGAGGGAATAATTCGTCATAGTGTTTCTGAATATGCTTCACCTGTTGTGCTAGTCCCAAAGAACAATGGTGGTAAGAGATTTTGCTGTGACTACAGAAAGCTCAACGAGAAGATCATTCCTGACAATTTTCCAATGGCTCTCAACGACGACGTTCTTCTCAAACTACAGAAAGGACATGTTTTTGGCACACTATATTTATCAAATGGGTTTTTTGACGTCCCTGTACATGAGGCTTCTCGTAAATATACATCGTTCGTGACGCAGAGTGGCCAATACGAATTCTGTTTCGTACCATTCGGGATATCTAACTCCTCTGCGTTGTTTATGAGGTACATATATGCAGTTCTAATACCTTTATAATTTGGACGTAGATGTACTAACGAACAGTACATTCAAGTGGCCCAACGATACCAAGCACGGGCTTGTTAACGCACGGACCCAGGCAAAATGCCACCCACCTCCCGTCCAATAGATAGATGATGGTACAATAATTTTGTATATGGACGACATCATTATTCCATCGAAAGATGAGCAAGAAGGTCTTGAGAAATTACGAAAGCTGTTTTGTCTTTTAGAAACTTCAGGTTTGTGCATAAAATGGGGAAAATGTCAGGTGTTACAGAAAAAAAGTTAATTTTCTCAGGTACATAATTGAGAATGCAACAATAAGGCCATCTAAACAGAAGACTTCGGCAGTTGATAACTTTCCAATTCCACGAGACAAGAAACAAGTTTAGCGCTTTTTGGGATAAACTTCTTATTTCCAGCGATATGTTGAAGATTTCGCTACCGTTGCTAGATGCTGACAAATTTGACGAAGAAAAATGTATCTTTCAAAATAAATGAAGAAGAGTTGACAACGTTCAATCAGCTGAAAGTTTATTTATCTTGCTCACCAGTGTTGAGGTTGTTTGATCAAATAGCTACTACAGAGGTTCATTGTGATGCAAGTATGTATGTATACGGAGCTATTCTCTTACAGAAAGACTCAGAAGATCAGTGTTTCCACGCAGTAGAGTATATGAGTCGTAAGAGAACGCCAGTAGAAGAAAAGTATCGTTCATACGAGCTAGAAGTACTCGCTATAGTACAGGCCCTTAAGAAGTGGAGAGTTTATTTGCTTGGCAAAAGGATAAAGATGATAACTGACTGCAACGCATTCAAGTTGACTATAAGGAAAGACGACGTCCCTGTTAAAGTATTACGTTGGGCGATATTTTTTCAAGATTTCGAGCATCGTTCAGGAACCAAAATGAAACATGTCGATGCCTTGAGTAGAGTCCATTGTCTATTGTTGCAGGATTCTCTAAGACATCGTATAATGACGCTGAGTCAGAATGAATGGATAGCCGTTATTGGTAAAGTGTTAGAGACAAGTACGTACGACGATTATTATCTGGAGTATGACATTTTGCACAAGGATCCCGTTAAAGAATTGATTGTAATACCTTCAATTATAGAAAGCGAAATAATAACCACCTCTCATCGCCAAGGACATTTTGGTATAAAGAAGACTATCGAATTAGTACAGCGCGAATATTTTATTCCAGAGTTACCAGGAAAAGTTGATAGGATCGTCAAATCTTGTATAGAGTGTATTGTGAGCGACGCTAAGTATGGCAAGAAAGACGGTTATTTGAATACAATCGACAAGTCTAATGAGCCTCTGCAAACCTATTACATTCATCATATTGGGCCAATGGAGTTGACCAAGAAAAATTATAATTACGTGCTAGTCGTCGACGGTTTTTCTAAATTTGTGTGGGTTTATCCAACAAAGAGTACAGGAGCAGATAAGGTTGTTGACAGGTTGCAGAAACAGTCTGAAGTATTTAGAAATCCTAGACGTGTGATCACAGATAGAGGTACTGCATTCACTGCTAAAGTTTTCGAGGAATTTTGTATGGAGCATAGTGTACAACATTTACTAATAGCGACAGGAGTACCACGTGGTAATGGTCTGCTCGAGCAAATTAACAGGACTGTTATTACCTTGTTAACTAAACTTAGCGCAGAAGCCCCAAAAACCTGGTACAAGCACGTCGTCAGGGTACAGTTGTTAATAAATTCCTCCCCTGCAAGAGTACTAAATCTATCGCCGTTTAAGATATTGACGGGAATTAATATGACAACTAAGTGATTTAGAAAAGCTTGTGGAAGAAGAGTACCTTGTAGAGCTGCAGCATGAGAAAGAGAAAATACGTACAGGATACAGTTGTTTATAAATTCCTCCCCTCCAAGAGCACTGAAATATCGCCGTTTAAGATATTGACGGGAATGAATATGACAACTAAGTGATTTAGAAAAGCTTGTGGAAGAAGAGTACAGTTGGAAGCGGATTCTTACCAACAAGGAAACTCATCACAGATCCCTACAATTTTGGGGGCTCATCCGGGATGAATCGCAACTGAATGTGAAAAGCGTCTCAATGTACCACTAAGTCATTGTAACGCATACACGACGGCGCCGATCGGACAACGCATTTTCGGCTCTGAAATACGACGCAATAAAGGAGCGAACGAAGCAATTAGTTTTCGTTAGAATTGGGAGCGTTGGAAGCGTTGCGGCGAGCCAACGCGACAATCGAGAAGTATAAGCTACGAGCAGAGAGGCAAGTAATGTGCTCCAAAGAAGCAGACAACGTGCCAGTCGACGAGAAAAATACACTACGAGCATATAGGCAAGTTGTGGGCTACAAAAAAGCACACAACGAGGAAAACGATGAGAAGTATAGGCTACATGCACAGAGGCAAGTAGTGGGCTACAAAGAAGCTGACAACGAGACGAAGACGAGAAACAAAGATGCAAACGTGGTTACAAGGCGACAAATATATAGAACGACAGAGCAAAGGATCGGCGATCGACGAGGAATACAACAACAACAGACGATTTCGCACTGCCACGCGCGGCTTGAAGACTTTGCGGATGACGAAATTCAAAAAGAGCAGCAAGAGAGATGACATACAGATGTGCAGCTGTACGCATGTGTGAAGTGGCCCAAGTATTACGTTGTTTGAACGAAAACACATTTTTGTGCTACGTACGTTACTTAAACATACATAAACAACATTTTATGTTAATTTAATTTTCATCGGTATCAATTTAAATCTTTTTAAGGAATGTTAGTATTATAATATGCAACTCGCCGAAATATCAAGACTTACAGTAGCCGAGCTGAAAGAGAAATGGAAGCTGTTAGGTTTACCATATTCCGGTGCTAAGGCGGTTTTACAGCAAAGGCTAATTTCACATTCTAAGCAATATTTAGACGATAACGAAGAGTCTATATACGAAGAATCTGAAGACATTGTATTAGAACTAGCAGACAACGAACCGACAGAAAATTTTGAAGCTGAACAAACAGAAAGTTCTGCAAACATGATGTTCACATTAAGAGACGTAGAAGATTCCCTTTCAGCATTTATTGGCAATGGCGCTCCGGATATTGACGAGTGGCAGCGAGACTTTGAGTATAATGCTATAACAGTGCAATGGACCGATCTGTAAGAGTGTATTTACGGCAGAACATTGGTGATAGGTGCAGCAAAGTTTTTTTTGAATAGTCAAACGGGTATAAATGATTGGAACACCCTGAAGAACGCATTAAAAAGGGAATTTAGTGAGAAATTAACAGCAAAGCAATTGTATAAGCTTCTGGAAAATAGGAAGAAGAATCATAAAGAGAGTTAACTGAATACTATTACAGCATGATTACTCTTGCCAGCCAAGGCCAGTTGGATGAGGAGAGTATAATCGAATTAATTATTGAGGGCATTCCAGATTCCAAACAAAACAAAAGCTGTCTGTACCATGCAACAAATTTCAAAGAGCTTCGCGAAAAAATGAAAATGTATGATAAAATAAGTGCGAGTCAAGTGTTCAAGCCAAAAACTAAGTTAGAAAATAGTTCTGTAAAATCTGAGATACGTTGCTTTAAATGTGGTGGCAGCAACCACATCGCGAAAGATTGCATAGAAACTGGTATCAAATGTTTCAATTGTAACCAGATAGGCCATAGAGCAAACGAATGCAAGATAAAAGATGCAAGAAAGGATTTGAAAAAAGAAATACCGAACATGCAACAATTTTCTCAGACTGTTTTTAATAGAGCTTTTAAGAAAATTAAAATTGGTAATAAGCATATAACCGTGTTGTTCGATTTTGGCAGTGAAATTTGTACCGTCAACGAAAAAGTTTACATGCAGATTTACCCTGTTGTCTTGAAAGGAGATATAAAAGAGCTGATTGGAATAGAAGGCAAGAAAATCTATACGTTGGGTTCTTTTAATGTTGCTACTAGGTTAGACAGTGTACCATTAGAAATGTGTTTCCATGTGGTGCGTGACGAGGATACCCATTGTGAAGGTGTTATCAGGTGTGATGTGCTTGATTCTGTCAGTGCAACCTTAGGTGCAAAAGGAGTATTTTTCAGTCCAGTCAAAAAAGAGAGTCGTCACAGTAATTATGCTATGCATGGTCGCAAGCTAGAGGGCACTCATCATAGCGTTCCGCAAACGGTCAGTTCTTTGGGTGCGTACAGTTATTGCTGAGCTGACAAATTCTTTTTCTCAGTTAATGTCAGCAAACAGAATCGAAGAGTTTTTACTAGAAGTAGATTTGTTTCACTTGAACAATAACTTGAACTCAGTAGTGACAGAAATAATAAAAAGTTATAAGCCGCTAAAACCAAAAATCAGTCCAGTTGAAATGAAGATCTTATTGTCGGATGAAGTGCCAATCCGCCAAAGACCCAGACGCTTACCGTACACTGATAATGAGATAGTCGACAACAGATCAGAGATTGGTTAAGTGAGGGAATAATTCGTCATAGTGTTTCTGAATATGCTTCACCTGTTGTGCTAGTCCCAAAGAAGAATGGTGGTAAGAGATTTTGCTGTGACTACAGAAAGCTCAACGAGAAGATCATTCCTGACAATTTTCCAATGGCTCTCAACGACGACGTTCTTCTCAAACTACAGAAAGGACAGGTTTTTGGCACACTATATTTATCAAATGGGTTTTTTGACGTCCCTGTACATGAGGCTTCTCGTAAATATACATCGTTCGTGACGCAGAGTGGCCAATACGAATTCTGTTTCGTAACCATTCGGGATATCTAACTCCTCTGCGTTGTTTATGAGGTACATATATGCAGTTCTAATACCTTTATAATTTGGACGTAGATGTACTAACGAACAGTACATTCAAGTGGCCCAACGATACCAAGCACGGGCTTGTTAACGCACGGACCCAGGCAAAATGCCACCCACCTCCCGTCCAATAGATAGATGATGGTACAATAATTTTGTATATGGACGACATCATTATTCCATCGAAAGATGAGCAAGAAGGTCTTGAGAAATTACGAAAGGTGTTTTGTCTTTTAGAAACTTCAGGTTTGTGCATAAAATGGGGAAAATGTCAGGTGTTACAGAAAAAAAGTTAATTTTCTCAGGTACATAATTGAGAATGCAACAATAAGGCCATCTAAACAGAAGACTTCGGCAGTTGATAACTTTCCAATTCCACGAGACAAGAAACAAGTTTAGCGCTTTTTGGGATAAACTTCTTATTTCCAGCGATATGTTGAAGATTTCGCTACCGTTGCTAGATGCTGACAAATTTGACGAAGAAAAATGTATCTTTCAAAATAAATGAAGAAGAGTTGACAACGTTCAATCAGCTGAAAGTTTATTTATCTTGCTCACCAGTGTTGAGGTTGTTTGATCAAATAGCTACTACAGAGGTTCATTGTGATGCAAGTATGTATGTATACGGAGCTATTCTCTTACAGAAAGACTCAGAAGATCAGTGTTTCCACGCAGTAGAGTATATGAGTCGTAAGAGAACGCCAGTAGAAGAAAAGTATCGTTCATACGAGCTAGAAGTACTCGCTATAGTACAGGCCCTTAAGTGGAGAGTTTATTTGCTTGGCAAAAGGATAAAGATGATAACTGACTGCAACGCATTCAAGTTGACTATAAGGAAAGACGACGTCCCTGTTAAAGTATTACGTTGGGCGATATTTTTTCAAGATTTCGAGCATCGTTCAGGAACCAAAATGAAACATGTCGATGCCTTGCGTAGAGTCCATTGTCTATTTTTGCAGGATTCTCTAAGACATCGTATAATGCAGGCTCAGCGTCAGGATGAATGGATAGCCGTTATTGGTAATGTGTTAGAGACAAGTACGTACGACGATTATTATCTGGAGTATGACATTTTGCACAAGGATCCCGTTAAAGAATTGATTGTAATACCTTCAAATATAGAAAGCGAAATAATAACAACCGCTCATCGCAAAGGACATTGTGGTGTCAAGAAGACTATCGAATTAGTACAGCGCGAATATTTTATTCCAGAGTTAGCAGGAAAAGTTGATAGGATCGTTAAATCTTGTATAGAGTGTATTGTGTGCGACGCTAAGTATGGCAAGAAAGACGGTTATTTGAATACAATCGACAAGTCTAATGAGCCTCTGCAAACCTATTACATTCATCATATTGGGCCAATGGAGTTGACCAAGAAAAATTATAATTACGTGCTAGTCGTCGACGGTTTTTCTAAATTTGTGTGGGTTTATCCAACAAAGAGTACAGGAGCAGATAAGGTTGTTGACAGCTTGCAGAAACAGTCTGAAGTATTTAGAAATCCATAAGACTGCATTCACTGCTAATGCTTTCGAGGAATTTTGTATGGAGCATAGTGTACAACATTTACTAATAGCAACAGGAGTACCACGTGGTAATGGTCTGGTCGAGCAAATTAACAGGACTGTTATTACCTTGTTAACTAAACTTAGCGCAGAAGCCCCAAAAACCTGGTACAAGCACGTTGTCAGGGAGGAGAAAGAGAAAATACGTAAAATAGGTAAAGAAAATATAGCACAAATACAAGAGGAAAATTGCACGTTGGACTATCGATAGGAAGTCAGCACGAGAGCGCGATAGTAAAAGCTGACAGAGTAAGAGTTCGACTTAAAGAGAAAATACGTGCGTGTGAATGTCGCAATTTGAAAGCGAAGAAGAAGACGTTTTAGTCTTAAATTACTTTAAGAAAATAACACATTTCATAAACGTATCTGTAATATTTATAAAGCGGACGAAGAACGGCGTAATACCTTATTATTCTGGAAGCAGATTCTTACAAACAAGGGAACGCATCAATGATCACTACATATATTCTGTGTTTTGTAGATCTTTTAGCCTCGCTAGCATGATCTTGGTAGCCAGCGTGCAGCGTGCGTTTACATGTGTGTGTGGGCGTGTGCGATTCTGTGTGTACGTGTTGAGTGCAAGGGGATTGAAATAAATAAAAGACAGGGTTCAGGGTATAACGTAGTCGGGCTCCCCCGACTTGAGCCTTGTCTCTTGTTTTAATAGTAATAATATTTTTAAAGATTTTTAAGTTGTTCGATCCAATGGAAGTTCGTTGCGACCCATGCAAAGTTTCATTGCAGACTGAGAGACTAGTTGACTCCTACCTTATGTGCAATTCATTCTTTAATACCCGCAATTTTATAGTTCGATATAAATGACATTGTCAGGACTTGAATAAGTAACTCATAACTCATTAAATGAAAATTTTTTAAAACTAATTTGAATTAATTTCTTTACTCTTTTAAGATAAAATTTCCGCAAATCAGAGATTCCGGAGTTTACGAGTGTCAAGTATCAACCACTCCTCCAGTTGGATATACAATGGTATTCTCCGTTGTAGGTATGTTTATTGGAAATTTTTTTATACACTACAAGGTATTAACATTATTTATTTTATTTTATTCATTTATTTATGAAAAAGTAAGAACGTTGGTGTCGGACGTAGACGGCTACGTTATACATAATAGTAATTATTGTTATTTAGGAAAAACTTAGAATTTTTATATTTAATCTAAAGAGGATGTTACTCAAACAAATTTGATGACTCTAGCTTTAAATTGTGGAAAATATAGATTTTCTTCTTTTGGGAACGTCACCAGCAATCTAGACAAGTTTGGTGTCTCTTGTAGGATTATTATCCTATTGGGCAGAGGTTGTGCTTTTCTTATTAATAAGGCGTAGCGTCTTGGCGCTTTGACGTTGGTTTTTAGACTGTTCCTTATTGATAAACTATGCTACTTGTTAGTTGTTATGTACAATAGGTACAATAACGTACGTACTTAATATGTGTTAGTAGGTCAGTTGTTCTTCGATACCTCGCTTCTCAAATGGTTTCGAATGTCCACTTGTGGCTAGCGAAATGACCTGCTCATCATTATTTGTATATTTGATATGTTACTCATTGTTACTCATTTGGGAGCTATTTATGTTAATATTGTATTGGGTTATTATTTGGATGCATATACATATTACACTCTAGCTTGAAAATTGTGTGAATTATCTACATGTTATCAATTTGAGTTCTCAGGTATATCGATTTTAGCGATTGCGGAGGCGGAAGGAGTGTGACAAGGAAGTTTTTTCTGTGAGGTTGGGGCTTACCAGAAATATATATTCCAAATATGGAGCCATTAGCTCAAAAACTGTAGCAGATATGGGCATCTCCAGTTATTTAAAGCGCTACGGGGCGTTTGTTCGCCAGGATATTAAGGTATACATTTTTGGGGGAAGTCACTAGCAATCTACATACTAAGTTTGGTGACTCTTACTTTAATATTGTGGGAAATATTCACCTTTTAGCTGTTTGTAATGTAAGGGTCATAAAATCGATTTGCCAGCCTTTCAGGTATCTATCTTCAATAGCACCAAAAATAATTGCGTTCGTTCGGACAAACGGACGAACAGCATGATGTACATTACATAAAGCCAATATACTCTTTTCACTTTGTGAACAAGTATAAGAAGTGCTATAAAAAACAACAGGAACACAAAGTCTGCATTCCGACCCAAATAATGTTAAATTTTTAAAGCTATGATCCATTTCACAGATAAAAGTGGACGGAAGTACCGATTTAACAAACATAGATAATTTGAAAATCACACAATAGTAATCACACATAGTACATAAAATGAATTACAAAGTGCATAGTTCACAAAACAGCGATGTAAAAATATTTTGAGATTATGCGTATTTTTTAATGGAATAGCAAACTTTAAATCAACAAGTGAGAAGGCTCCAGTCGGCAGAGCCCGACTGGGGGATACTCTGTGTTTTCATAAATATCAGTGCCCTTGAATTCATACAGACTTGCACAGAATGACACATACACACATATACACTCACGCATGCAAACACATTCCGCATGCTGTGAGTAGCTGCCGCGCTTGGCCCCCACTATGGAAACTAAATATGTGTATAACTTCTAAACGATAAGTATGATCTTAATGAAAGTTTTAGGGCTTAACAACAGCATTGAAATCTATGTATAAGCCAAAGTCCAACTCCGTAATATTTTAATTGCGTTTTTTTACATCTTTGCAAATTCAAAAAACCGAGTCGAAAAACCGATAATTATTGATAAAAACGAGATGAGTTGAGATGAGATCGATGATTTGAAATAAACTTGAACTCCGTACGGTATACACGAACTTAAAAGTTCAAGTTCAGCTTTTTAGCTTCTGTAGTCTCCGAATTCGACGCGTTCATACAGACGGACGGACAGACAGACGGACAGGGCTAGATCGACTCGGTTAGTAATGATACACTTTATGGGGCCGGAGATACCTCCATCTGCCTGTTACATACATTTGCACAAAACCATTATACCCTGATTTATCCATTTTCAATGGCCTCAGGGTCAGCGATTCTATTAATCAAATGAATAGAAACGCCATGGCAAGTCCTTCGGTGTTTAAGTGAGTGGACTTGATGTGACGCGCGGTTGGCCGCGCCACAATGAATAATATTAGAATTAGAATTAAGATCAAAAATTACAATGGGGTTAGTAGTTTTTAAGGTAAATTATGCTTAAGCTAAATTTAAATAATTAAATAAGTCGCAAGGAGCGCGCCAAATTCATTAGAGTTGCTTAGGATAGAGGTCAAGAGATCGGAACGATGGCCCAACCGTTGAGAGTGACAACCCCACCCCAACAAGAGAGAGTGCGAACATATGGGCAAGCTTTTCACCATGAGATTAAAAGCTGAGTGGTGGAAAGGTCTGGCGAGCTTCGAAGGGCGGGGCCAAAAACTAGGCTCGAGTCTCACGATCGAGACATCAAGGAGCATGGATGTGTATGGCACGAGCGAGAGACTTACGATTGAGACGTCAAAGAACACAAACGTGCGTGACGCGAACAAGACATTTAGAGTGAGACACGACAGAGCGCATAAGTACGCGAGTGGGAAAAGTCAAAGAGCGACTGAAACTCGTGAGCCCGGCGTGAACATTAAAAGAGGTCAGCACCGAACGTCAGCGTACGTAGACGCGGCGTTGTGATAAGACCAGAGAATAGTGTGAGTGCGCAGCGTAGCGACGAAGCGTCACGCCACCGAGGAAGTAGGCGTAGTAAAGAACGGACAATTCATAAGTAGAGGGGAAATGAAACAGTGCAGCAGGGCCTATCAAGTGAAGGCAAGAACACCGTTATATCTGCACCTTCGTGGTACTCATTCGAGCGAACCCGAAGGCCAGAATGTAATAGTCGTGCCTCATATTAACACGAGCCCCTCTCCCCTTTTTATACTATCATGCCTGCTTCAGCTAAGTGTCTCGGTAACTTTACAAATTTCTTGTAAAGCTGGACCTGGTTAGACTGAGAATTGTACCCCGGCCTAGATACTACTTTACATTGAATAAGAAGGGACTTTCTTACTAACATTCCAATACAGAACGAGAACGGCAGACAACAAAACTTCTTCTGCACAGATTCATCATTTCCTGATACACAGAATACTGGGGAATCTAGACACAGGAATAGTATTCAATCCCAGGACACACTTGTGACGTTTAGCACAATTTGATGTTATATGGGACATTAAACTCATTAGACCATCTCTTGGTGAAACCAAAAGATATATTTTTGACTGTATGCTCAAATAGCAAAGAAGTTCAAAGCAGCTTTGCGAACACACGAAGATCAATTTAAATATTAAGGAAGATTTCCGTATGACAACTGACTTTTATTTTCTGTATGTAAACATATTTAAGTGCGCTTCGACTGTTTCGCTGTTACCGACCGTTCAGCCGAAGCAAAGAGAATAGCTACAAGTTGGTAAATCACTGCTTAAGAGCGGAAAGGGTTAAAATTTTGATTTTACAGGATGGATTGAGATTCTTAATAGTTGTGTGCTGACCTGTTGGAGGTAATTTTACACGCGATTTCAGCTGGCTGTGCCTCAACTCAATTTATAAAAACTAATGACATGTCTAATGTAATGATTTTAATTAACAGTAACAATATTCATTGATTTCAAATATAATGTTTTTGCAATATGAAGACATTTATTACGAACATGGGAACAGAATATAAGTATTCCATAATCAATGACTTGTGCAAATATTTAAAAATATATAAAATTAAGTCTACAGCACACCACCACCAGGCACTAGGAAGTGTTGAGCGAAGCCACAGAACCGTAAATGAATATTTCAGAGTGGCAGAAGTATTTCCCTTTGCTCCTCTTATTCTATCTGCGTCTCTGTTCGTCCAACCTGTTAGGGTACGCTCGCTGAACAACACACTCAGCCCATGCTTGGCAGAGACTGTCTACTTTATGGCTCGCCACGCTGTCAGTAACAACACTATAATAAAATAGGACAGTAATATTCTTGAGATGTCTTCTGTCAAAATCTTAGTTTATTACCAACACTTAACTGTTAACATGCATAATTAACTAATACATAAGTTCATATATGTAATATCAGTAGAAATAATTTGCATAACATTAATATTCTTAATAATATTTATTAATATCATAAATCTTTATGTATGATTATAAAATTTTATATACTTACTTAAGTTTAACACAAAAAAACGGTTTTTAACTAATATAAGATATGAATAACTTCATTATATGCCGTTATTTTTCTGAAAGGAGCTGTATATGCATCCAAATAATAATTTAAATACAATATAATCATACATAGCTCAAGTTTATATAAACAAATATGTTACACTTTGTTGCCAAGCAAATATACAAAAAAGTGCAGCGCGTTTTTACAATCAGCGCAGCCAGCTCGCCACAAGTGGACACTTGAAACCACTTGAGCTGCCAAGTAGCGAAGAACCGCTGACATGCTATTCCCACGCTGGAGCCCAAGAGCGTACATACTGAGTGTGTATGTTCTGAACTTATATTTTAAAGCTAGCTAGAAGCTTAAGATTTTAAATAAAAAACATTCTTAAAACTGAGGCCTAAGCGTAATGACGCTTGCTTATTATTCATGTGCGGGAATTCACCAGGTGGACAACTACAATACAATACAATACAATACAACTACAATACCCCTCAATCATAAACGGACCAAATACGCTCAAGTTGTACATTACCAATTGTGTAACATATTCTGCTGTCATTAGCACGATAAAAAAACAAAACTGTACATTCAAAGTGGTTTAATATTATATCATTGGCTGTGTACCAGAACTCATAGAGTTCATATCATCCTGGCATTCAAACACACATACAAACATATGTGTGTTCAGCTGAAAATCCATTCAAATTGAAATATAGATTTTTAGCATCGAACAAGCATAGACAGCCAACACACCATGGGCACACAATTACAAAAATGCATAAACATGTACAAATTTGAATAGGTGTGCGTGCACTCTCATCCCGAAAAATTTTTTTTGCTAGAGCACCATTGTGTACCCTCATTAGCAATCTTTCCTAAATATTCTAAATTGTTAACCCAATGTGGCGAACCCTTTACATATTTCGCAAAACTTCTCAAGAAAAGGGGAAGGGAAGAAAAGCTACCAAAAGTTCTCATCGCTTTGCTGTTTATGCTTAAAGACTACACTACTCTGCATGCGTTATGACTTGTTGAAGGTTATTTATAAAGAGCTTAAAAAACGGGATCAAGATGGTTCTCTTGTTGCACACCATCAAACGTAATTCACCTTTGACATTGCTTGACAGAATAGTATCTTCTGCGTTCAGATAACCAATTAGTCAGGATACATAACAAATTTTGACTAAAAATTTAAGATCAGTTGATAATGTCTAGCTCCCGCATATCGCGAAAAAAAATATATGTAGCAGTTTCAGAGTCACCAATATTTAAAGGTAGATATCTGGCCATCCCCTTTAAAGATCCACTTCTGCCCCACAAAAATCAATATCTCCCAAACTGAGATAGAGACGCAGCATTTAAGAGATAGATAGCTGATTACCTCCTATATTGAAGCTAGAGACTTGATGTTTTGAATATAAACTCGTCTATCCCCGCATTATATAAAGTGTGAAGGTTTTTTGGTTACGCCCACTGGGGGCGCGGCCATTTAATTAAATCTATTTATCTCCCACAGTTTTAAGACAACTCAAATAAATTATATATAATTAAGCTTGACAATAGCTAAGTGCGATTCATATACCTTCTGGCCCTGCACGAAGGGTGCAATTGTTTAGGCAACATTAAATAATTTTTGCCGGTGTTCCTGATGATAAACTTTCAATAATTCTCTTACTCTCTGAGAGGAATACTAACATTGTACGACTCGTTGCTGTCGTTGAACGTTCTCGAGATAAAATCGATAAAGAAAGGGGAGGGAGATTTGCGTCGAATGTAGGTCGAGTCTTCATCGCAGGCATGTATAGTGCATATTGTCTAGACAACTGCGCTACTGCTCAACAAACTACTGCTGCAGACTAATCAATTTTTACTTGTCTTCGAGAACACAAAGTTAAAATTAGCAGTAGCAGTAGCATTAGTAGCAGACGGATGAGCACTGTTCTATTGTTATAGCATGGTATTACGAAAAAACTAACTAATATATTATCTGTTAAAAATATGCAATGTAATTTCAATAAGTGACTTATGATACCAAAATGGGTTTTAAAGTAAATTTATCGAAAAATAAAACACGCGTAAGGAAAAGTTTCGGGAAAACTGCGTATTAAAATTCCCACAAGCATCGAAAAGTCGCTCGAATGATTTGAGATTAATTCACTCAGACATTTGTGGCTGTATTCACAGGATGGTTGGATATATGGCCTATCGCTTGAACAACCCAGTTAAACGAAATGTAACAGAAGACCGTATTGTTATGCTCAAAGAATATTGATATTGATGGAGACATCTGAATAAATGTTTATACCGTCGAAAACAAAGTGGCCATGATTGACATCAGAAGCTAGACAGTATCCTCATGGATGTGTTCCATGTGCAAGTGAGCTGAATATTTATAATAGCAAAATTATACCTAACATAGTCGTTGTATATATTGATGATTTATTATTAGCTTGCTCCAGAAAAGAGAACATCGTCTTATATCGAAAGAAGTTGACGTAGTAGACGGTGGAAGGCCGCAGCATATTCTGTGACGTACGATGTAATTGTTGGCAGTTAAAACAATAATCGGGCACGATTCTTTTGATCTAACGGAAGGAAAGAAACCTGAAATTCATAGCGGATGTCAAGTCAAGTCCCTCCTGAAACTAAATGGTGGTAGCTAAACTTCCAAACGGACTACTCTCATAAGAGACTACAGCCTCGTTTGAGAATACTTAAAAATCGCGCAAATACATTGGTGTTGCTTCCTACATCTAATTGCTGCCTAGATTTCGCAGTATCTGAGATGATGATTGACCCGCGCGGTCTTTACCCACCCAAACATGAATCTCGTAAGCCATTTATTCGAGATTCGCAAAAAAATTTCTATTACATTATTTCATTTTGTTTTTTTGTTTTGTTTTAGAATTCGGGAGCATTTATCGTTAATTAATAATGCAGAGGCATTATTATTTTATATATAGTAGTGCCATTATGTGTTATTACTTAATATTTGAAATCCGAATTATTAAATGTGAATGAATCAAATCAAAAATGAAAGTGTGTATGTGCACATTTTAGTGCCAACTTTAAACTTTAAAGCTAAAGCATTTGAGTATCCAACGGTCAGGTTGAGGATTTTACATTACACACACACATGCGCATGCTACCCGCAAATGTATTGAACCAAATTTGGTGGCCCTAGCTCCTATGGTTTCTAAGATTTATTTAAAAAAAAACCGAGACAAAAATGTTTGGTTTTCCCAAACACATAATTATCGACAGTTACATCCAGCAGGTCCAACAAGCCTTCAAGCTAAATTATGACAGAAAACGATGAGCTGAGCTCGTCTACAGAGAAGGAGATCTGGTTGCAATCAAAAGATCGCAGTTCGTCGCAGAATGATATACGATATGAAGTTACCCTAAATCAAACGGAACGGCCACTTTGATGTCAGAAAGGTGACACATGTCGAGGGACCGAAAAGCACAGCAACAAACAGCAATAACCTGAAATTGTGGCGTTTTGTATTAGAAAACGATGAGATATTATCATCGCGGACGGATAAGGAGGATCTTGAGATCGAATGCAAAAGACTGAGCAATCAAGGATTTAACACTATCCTGATAATTAACATTTACATATGTAGAACTTATCGAAAAGTCGCGGCATGGATAGAAGTGGCAGTCGTCGTGAGTTACCGAAAGAAAAAATTCGGTTTTTTTCAGCAGCTGCGTTTAGTTGAAATATTAAAAGATGTAAGATCGGTATTAATAAACTGTATATTAGATACTCTTAACTTTGTATTATGAACCACATTATTTAAACAAACATTACTATAATAAAAAGCTTACGTGGGGGTGAATGTGCATACTTGCCTTGCACGATACCTATAAACAAGCATTCCTAGACAATAACGATAGTGAAGAGCGAGAAATTCGTGTATAACTTCTAAACAAGAGCATTGAAATCTATGTACAAACCAAAGCCAATGTCCATAGTATTTGAATTGCGTTATTTTTACATTTTTGCATATATGGGAATATGCGAATAGGGGAAGGTATCCAAAATCGAAAATATTTTGTACCTGAGTTATCGGTGATTTGAAGTAAACTTGATCTAAGTTCAACTTTCTAGCTTTGCAGTCTCCGAAATCAACGCGTCTACACAGACGGACGGACGGACCAACAGCCAGTCGGACATGGCTAGATCGACTTGGCTAGTGGTGCTGACCAAGAATATATATATTTTACGGGGTCAGAGATGCCTCCTTCTGCCTGTTACATACATTTGCACAAAACTATTAACCGTTCAGGGTATTGAAAATGGTGTGCAATTAATATCTTATTTAAGAAATAATTATCGTAATATTCTATTTTTATAACAAGATTATAATATTTTCTAAATTATGCCCATTATTCCTCTGCTTAATCAGTTGTCCAATCATGCCTAAATATATACATATATATAAATATAAGTACGGCAGTTAAGATCTTGGGGATCAGCTGCATATTCAACATGTGTGCAACTCCACAATTAGCATACATCACATACTATTAAATGTCAATGTTTCTAGCTGAAATTAGGTTTTGTGGACCAGATCTACAGATTATCGCTTAGCAGACACATATTTTTGGTTATAGCCTATGTTGTACAATATATAAGTGCTCCGGTCAATAGAAGTTCACTCCCGGTACAACATATAGCCTTTCCTAAGTTCCTGGTATTTTATATAATTCTTTATTCTCCATTGCAGGACTTCAGTCACACTGTTTGTGCCGTACTAACCGCTTTATTTGACTTAAATTATATACTAAGCTCTATCTTCTCCATAATTTCATTCTTTCCCTATACAGACTATGCAGTTTTAGTGTTCTTAGTTCTTTAATGTTCTTAGTGTTTCTTTTCATACTCGTTCACAAAGTGAAAATAGTATATTGGGTTTGTGCAAACTTGGAATATATACTCGTGTATACCCACGTCAGACAGTGTTCAGATTTTTGTCCCACGCACACTGGGAGATTGGCAAATCGATAATTTCGGTACACCATAAATCGCAAATCAATAAAGGTAAATTCCCACAATGTTAAAGTAAGAGTCAGATTGCTGGTGGCCTCCTCCAAAGAGTGCGACGTTGATTTCTCGGCAACGCCCACTAGAACGCCCCCAGCGCCCCCGCCATGAAAATTCGGAAATGGCTATATCTCCCACAGTTTTTGAGCTAAAGGCTCCATAATTGGAATATATATTACTGGAATCTATATTACTGGAATATATATCCCCCAAACATAATAGATTATTTTTCGGCCACACCCCTCCCGCCTGTGTAATCGCTAAATCCGACATATGCATAATTCACACAATTTATAGCTTGAGACACAAAATTTGGTAAATAGACTGCTGGTGATCTCCCCAAGAGATTTAGACCTTGATATCCCGGCCATCCCCCAACCACCCCGCCTCAAAAAATCGGCAACGGCTATATCTACCACAGTTTTTGAGCTAGAGTCGACAAAATTTTAAAGGTAGATTAGTGGTCACCCCTTTAAATAAATGTACAAAAGCTTAACGCACATTCCCGCCCCAGCAAAATTCGAAAGCTTATAGCTGCCACAATTTTAAAGCTAGAGTCACAGAATTTTCAAGGTAGTTGACAGCACACTTATTTCAAAACTTTGTACTCGCCTACTCCCGCCCCTACAAATCGCGAAAATCTATATCTCCCATAATTTTAAAGCTAGCGTCACCAAATTTGGCAGACAGTGTTTGGGTGACCTCCTCTTTAGATCAAGCCAAAAAATGTTGGCCACGCCCAACCCCCAACCCACCCAATTTTAAAAATTCTATATTTTTCCAAAATAACAATAATAACATCTTACGTTCTTACTTGTTTTCTTTCTTATTACACTGTGAATGAGTATGTGCAGTCGGTATCGTCCGACTGCAACGTTCTTACTTGTTATTGTATTCGTTCACGAAGTGAAAAGAACTTGATTTGGGTTTGTGCAATGTCCGTTTTCCTGTCCTCCGTCTGCCCGACTGTCCGTCTAGCCACATGAACGCTATTTTTTCCGTCGCTATTGAGGCTAGAGACTTTAAACTTGGAATATATACTCGTGTGAACCCGCGGCAAATAAAGTGTTAAAAAAATTGGCTACGCCCACTGGTGGCGTGTTTATATATTTCAGGGGATGTGATATGTTTATTATATATGCGGAGTTATGTATGTATGAGGTTTGTTGAGAGAAGTTAGGGAGGCTGTTGTTGAGTTCATTGAAAATTGGAAAATCAGGGTATAATGGTTTTGTGCAAATGTATGTAACAGGCAGAAGGACGCATCTCCGACCCCATAAAGTATATATATTCTTGATCAGCCGAGTCGATTTCGGAGACTACTGAAGCTGACAAGCTAAACTTTGACTTTTTCAGCTTATGTATACCATACGCAGATTAATCTTATTTCAAATCATCGGTTATTCATCTCCTTTTCTCATTATCGATAATTATCATTTTTGTCTCGGTTTTTTTTTTAAATAAATCTTAGAAACCATAGGAGCTAGAGCCACCAAATTTGGTTCAATACATTTGCGGGTGGCTAGCGCATGTGTGTGTGTAATGTGTCGACTATAGTCATTAACAACTCTGCTAGCAGGTTGTTGAAAACACTGTTTTCATCAATAATTAATTTAATCTATTTTTGTACATGCTAAGAGGAACAGTTAGAACACAAGAACATTGTAGTCGGACGCATTTTGCGGGAGCGGCAGTGGGTGTAGCTGGGAAATCGTTTTACGGATCTCTAAAGGGAGACCAACAATGTACGTCTTAAATTTAGTGACTCTTGCTCCGAAATTGTGGGAGATATAGATTTTCGCGATTTGCTAGGGTGGGTGTTATGCGGCAAATTTGTCTACCCTTATTTAAAGGGGAGACCACTAATCTACCTTTAAAATTTGGAGACTAGCTCAAAAACTGTGGAAGATATAGCAAATTTTTTCGATTTTCCGATTTTTTAAGCCGGGGGCGCTAGGGTGCGTTCCAGTGGGCGTGCCCGGGAAATCAGGGTCGCAATTTTAGGAGAGATCACTAGTAACTTATATATCAAATTTGGAGATTCTGACTTTAATTTTGTGGAAAATATTCACCTTTTATCGATTTGCGGTTTGAGGTGCATCGGCATGTTATCGATTTGTCAGCCTCCCAGTGGGCGTGGCATAAAAATCCTAACACTTTGTCTGAAGCAGATAACTATAGGTATATACCTCAATTTGTAAGTCTTCATCTTCAATACCGCCGAAAAAATTTGCATACATCAGGACAGACGGACGGATAGCATGACGGACATTGCACAAAACCAATATACTACAAACTCAAACTGGAAAACAAAATAAGTAGCAATAAACCAATCAAAATCTTTCGTGAAATTCTGTACAAAAGAAATCAGTCGCAATCGGTTCATGTTTTATATACATTATATAACATCGGAACTAAATAAATTCGAATTCATATGATCGGCCCTCGCCCGCTCACAAGATCGATAATAAATATTAATATTAAGCTTTAGATATTAAGTGTTAGAAATCTAATGAACTCACGGAGTGAAACTAGTATTGTTAGTTTTTAGATCATTGCTTTACAGTTCATAGCAAGCTACGGTTTTCCTCCAGTGGGTAGGGTCACGATTAGTTGCAAAAGTTTTGTGGTAAAAAGCGAAAGCTGTGGGAAGTTCGGCAGCGGGCGCGAGCTGCAGTTCAGCCACAAGGAGGACATATTAGTTAATTTCGGACCGGTAAGAAGCTCGGTCGTGAGAGAGTCAATCTCGGACCGGCAATAAGCGCGGCCGTGTGAAAATTAGAAGTCAACCAGCAAGAAGCGTGGTCGTGTGGAAAAGGTTAGTTTTGAACCGGCAAGAAGCGCGGAAGGGTGTATGAAAGGAATAAAGATTAGTTTTCGGGTTTTCAAGAAGCCTGGTACTCAAGGACAATTTCGACTGGAGGAATTTATAAGGAAGGCGTGGCGAGCCGAGGTATTTATAAGCGACATATAATGAAATCATTTGTACTCAATTAAAATCGAGGTTCCGACCCGACAGTGTTGGGAGGCGTGCGCGTGGTCTCAGCCAGAAACGATTAGGCGCGGTTTGAAGTAGCCGCGATTAGCATTACAGGGTATAGTGCACAGGGATAGATTTTGTGATTGCTGTATTATTGATTATCTTGCCCCCCGCCACTCAGTGTCCTATTGATTTATAAACATTCTTATAAACAGATCCTAGCTAGAGGTGAGATTTGTACCTCGGCCAAGGAACTAGTTTACAATCTTTTGTCAAAGTTAAAAACTAAAATTTTGTCAAAATCATGGCATCAATAGGCAGATTACCTGAGCCGCATGATTGCACAAATTTGGCAAAGATATGGCCGGTATGGAAACGTACTTTCTTAATGTACATATTGGCACAAGGCACTGATGAGCAGCCTGAATATAAGAAGATAGCTAAATTTCTCTGGTTAATGGATAGTTAAGCAATGGAAATCATTAACAAATTGTACCACATTGTTCGCAACAGCGCACTCTTAATGATGTTTTGAATGCATATTGCATTCCAAAGAAAAATATCGCTATGGAATCAGACAAATTTAATTAATTATTCAAAATGACTGAATTATGTAATCAAATTAAATATTGCGAGTTCATGTGTAATTGTGGGAAATTGTATGAAGACAATATTTCGCGTGACCACATCATTATTGGTATATATGACAAGAAAATTAAAAAATTTGAAGCTGTTAACCTTAACAAAATATTTCTGGACAGGAATGTGATAACATCCAACGTGTACAGTGTGGAACAAACAGCAAAGGAGAAATCAATAACAGTTAACGCAATTGCTTGCAAGTGCGACAATTGTGATTGAACATTCACGCCGGCGGATCTTCGGATCTGCAAAGCAAATGGCGTAATCTGTAAAGCGTGTGGTCGCATTGGGTATTTTAACCAACACTGTAAACAAGGAGAACAATAAAACGTAAAAAAGGAAAGCAACTGTCATTCAATCAACTGGAATAATGGTAATCCTAATAAAATAAATGGATGTAAAAAATTAATTACTGAGAAAATTTATCGCATTTTTAGAATAAATTCTGTGGAATCCCAAAAACCTCATGGAAAGAAAAATATATAGTAGGAAATGAAGAAATAGTATTAAAGATCGGCATTGGATTTGATGTCAAGAGATTAAAAAATTAAAAAAGAAAGAAATAAGTTTCCAGTGTTTGAATTTATCAGTAATAAAATTGAAGTCAAAAAGGAAACACAATATCTGGTCGTGAATGAATCATATGAGTAATTGCTAGGACTTGAAACTTGCATAGAGCTTGGACTAGTACAACTACATACGGAAACATTCTTAGACAATAATAAGCAGTTGTTGACTGGATTAGGGTAAATTAATGGAATGGTATCAATAAATCTAGAAGGGAATTATTTTCCAAAATTACATAAAATGGTTCGCGTACAAATTACTTCCCCTGTAAATTATCCGACGGGTTCATAATTTGCAAATTATCGATAAGCCAGAAGCCAAATCTTTGCTTTGACCCAAAACCACTTAATGAATGCGTGCGTAGAAAACATTTCTTAATTCCTACCATTGACGACTTAACGTCAAGATAAGCAAATAAACGAATATTCACTAGATCTTAAGAGTGGGTTTTGGCAGCCAAAACTAGATAAGAAAAGCTCTGTCTTAACTAAATTCATGAACCCGTTCGATAGATTCAAATTTAATCGAGTGCAACTTGATATTCAGTGCGCCCTTGAAATATTTCAGAAAATGGTTTAAATATTTGGTGATATACCAGGTAGTATGGTGTATTTTAACGATGTTGGAATTGCAGCAGAAAATGACGTTGATAAAACTTTGACTGTTCTTGAACGCGCAAGCATAATATAAGATTCAATCCAAAGCAAATTCAATATCGTCAAAAACAGGTAATCCTCATGGGAAACATAATTTTTGACGGAACAAGTAAGAACGTAGCAGTCGGACGTAACCGACTACGTACACAGAAGTTATTATTGTCACTTTGGAAATATATAGATTTTTTATATTTCGTAGGGGCGATCGTAAGGCTTTTGCGATTCATAGGGGCGGGGTGGCTGGGGTGCTCGTGGCCGGGATATCAAAGTCGCAAGTTTTGGGGGAGGTCCAGCAATCTACTTACCAAATTTAGTGACTCTAACTTTAATATTGAGGGAAATATTCACCCTTTATCGATTTGGGATGTATCGACATGTTATCGGATTGCCAGCCTCCCAGTGGGCATGGCACAAAAATCTTAACAGTTTGTCTGAAGCAGATAACTACAAGTATATATCCAAAATTTCAATTATACTTGTTCATGAAATAGTGTGCAATGCGCGTCCGTCTGCCGAGATGATCGCTATTAAAGATAGAAACTTTAAACTTAAAATTGTGAGGCGGATCGACCATCGTCGCTTACAAGTTCGATCCCAAATATAAATAGATATTAAGCCATAGATATTAAGTGTTAGGAAAGTAAGGAACGCATGGAGCGGAATCAGTATTGTTAGTTTATAGTTCATAGCAAGCAGTTGTTGTCCTGCAGTAGCTAGGGCCGCGATCAGGTGCAAAAGCTCTGTGGTAGAAAGCGAAAGCTGTGGGGCGTTCGGTGGTAGAAATAAGCAGCTTAGCCACAGAGAGGACAAATTAATTAGACTTTGACCGGCAAGAAGCGCGGACGTATGCGAATTAGCTTTCAACCGGTAAGAAGCGCGGACGTGTATTGAAAAAAAGTGTGAATTAGTTTTGGACCGGCAAGAAGCGTGTGAGAGATAGTTTTCGGACGGGAAGATGCGCGGACTTGTGACAGAGAAAAGGAAGAATTCTTTTTTGAGTCGGCAAGAAGCGCGAAAGTGTGAAGAAAAAACAAATATGGATTAGCTATCAGACCGGCAAGAAGCGCGGTACTCGAGGATAATCCCGAACAGAATCAAGATATATAACAGATGTGTTTTTTTATGCGCTTTAGTTTAAAATTTCTTTGTGAAACAACCAATGTTTTTTTTTAAACTAAATACTTAAATATTTATTTTGTTATTTAAATTAAATTATTATTTTATTTTGTTTGTTTCCGTGGTCGTGTCGCAAGTGTATTGCAGTGTATACATTCATATTTATTTGTGTACCAATTTGCAAGTTTTACGTTTGTCTTTATTTTCATTCTTTTTGTGCTTTTTTCGTTTGAGTCGAAGTAGTTGTTCGGTAAGCCTTTACTTTTCCTCTCTGCGCTTATCTTGCATGCCCAGTGTTCTAGCATACCCTGCTGGCTTTGTGGTATCATTCATCTTCCCCCCTTGCATATTGAGTTCATCGGAGTAAAAGTCTGTTTGCCATATATTTGTATTTCCAACTCATGTTCATCTCCTCCTCCTAGGAGATTTTAATCCTCCCGACGTGGCTTGGTCCTTCCCATAGGATTCAAATTTGCTGTTACCATCCAAGTCACATGACTTTGTGGACGGCCTATATGAGTTGTCCGTACTTCAGGTTAATCCTGTGCGCAACTAAAAAGACAGATGTCTTGATTTGATCTTCGCGTCGGATCCGTCCAGCAATGTTGTACGCAGAATTGACCCACTATTAAGACCTGAGGACCCTTTTCATCTTATCCTGGATATAGTCATTAAGTACCCCAACCAACCAACCGTATTCGTTGTCTTCGAAAGGTTGATTTTGATAAGCTTAATGATCTGTTTATGCATACCGACTGGTCCCAACTGTACAATTGTACAGATAATGCTGTTGCCATTAAACTATTCCATAATATCCTAAACTCACATTTTGATGACTGTGTTCCTTTTGTATACCCAGGAGGTGTGCGCGTGGTCTTGGCCCAGTTGGAGTTTGCAGAAGCCGTCGGTTAGCATTACAGAGTATAATGGGATTGATTTTGGAATTGCTGTATTATTGGTTATTTTGCCCCCGCCACTCAGTGTCCTAGCGATTTATAAATATTTTTATAAACGAATCCTGGCCAGACTGAGATTTGTACCCCGGCCAAGGAACTACTTTACAAAATATATACTTGTAGTTATCTGCTTCAGACAAAATGTAAAAAATTTTGTGCTACACCCATTGGCAAACATATATACTCAGTTTTATTCAATCCATAAGGTAATAGAATAAATTTTCTTTCAGAGCCAATAACAAGCATTCCTGGGGGTCCTGAGTTATATATAGATATGGGATCAACAGTAAATTTGACTTGTATCGTAAAACATCTTCCTGATCCTCCCGTTATGGTGCACTGGACACACAATAATCAGGTAAGTGTGAATTAAACAGAGTTCTAGCAAAGACAATATACATAAACTCAAAGATAAGTAACGCCGAACAAAAAATTCCATATCAGCTTGATTTTGATAAAATGGAAAAAAACAAGTAAGAACGTTGCAGTCGGACCTAACCGAGTGCGTAATATTTTTATACCTAGAACGCTTTGAATGTAAGTAAATAAGAGAGATGCTCAAGTCGGGGCGCCCTACTAGGGAATACACTGATCTCTTTCTTTACATACATTTTAACCCCCGTGCATTCATACAAACATACACGCAATTACACAAACACACACCCTTGCCGCAAGCTGTGTATTTTTCTCAGCATTTGCGCTTGCCACCCACTATGGAAACTAAATGCGTGAATCACTTTTAAATTGAGAGCATAATCTTTTTAAAATTTTTATTACGTAATAAGAGCATTTAAATCTATGTACAAACCAAAGCCCAACTCCGGAGTATTTAAATTGTTTTTTTTCACATTTTTGCATATGTGGGGCGAATGGGGAGAGCTACCCAAAATCCGAATATTTTTAACCTGCGTATGTTTCATGAGAATATATTGAACATATTGGAGGCTCTAGCTCTTATCGTTTACAAGATATGCAAAGAAAAGTAAGTAAATCCAAGTCTTAATATCGATTTTTATTGAAACGGTGCAAAATATCGACAAAAAATGATAAATTAATATTGCTTATGGTATTACAGAATCTATAGTCGAAAGTATAGTACGGAGCCCTAAATGACGAAAAACCACTTTTAAAGTTTTTCTATGGTGAGCCTTTTTTTAAATATTTCAAAATGTGGTATTTTTTAGCTTTTTTCAGAGGTCAGCTTGCATTATTGATCATTACTCGATAATTTTGTAACCGATTTTGAAAAGCTTAACAATTACTGAAAGCTAATGAATATATCTATTAATCAGATGTTTCCTTTGTCACTTATTTATTTACTTAATTAGCTGCATTAATTGGGCGTCGTTTAAGATATTAATCATTCAAATCGAAGGAGAGACGGCGATATAACAACGTTTTAAAGCAAGACACTTTTTTGTCGATATAAATTATTTTTGGCGAAATTTTTAACGAAATTTTGACTTTAATGTCTCATTAATGCCGCCGAGAAATAATTTGTTGGCTGTTTGACTTTATAATCACATAAATATATTATTGGATTATCAGTTAAGATTTCATTTATTAAAATTAATTGAAAAACGACCAATTTAAATGATATTCTACTCTCAGAAGGAACGATTTTCGGTGGTATTGACCAAGATAAGACCCCAAATCTACAGATAAATAGTCATAAAACAGTCAGAAATTATATATATCAACAAATGTTTATTTATAACATGATTCACTATTTGTTTTTTAAGTTATTACATGTTATTTTAATTTTCAAGTATATTAAAAATGGTTTAAGTACCGTGTCTTTCTGCGTCTGGTATTAAAATCAGATTTTCGTTTGAGACCACCCACGCATAATCGGCCATCATATTCTGCTTCCACAATCCCTGATAACGTCGCTCAATAAATTTTAATTGTTGGTGAAATCGTTCTCCATGTTCATCGCTGAGTTCAGTTAAGTTCAAGAAAAATTTCAAGTGGGAATGCAGGAAATGGATTTTTAGTAGCATGTTTGCTCCAATCTTTATACCAATTTTTGGGTTCAATTCTAAAGGTTTTGTTATATAAACTTTGCAACCGTCGTTGAATATTATTTTGGAGTTGGTATTGGCTAGGTAAATACCACCTCTATAGCACAACGAATCGGGATTGTATCGGCAGGAGTATTTGCGCACAATTTTACTCATTTTATACGGAATATTTTCGTTTTAGCTCGTATTTCGATGAATGTCAGAACCAGATAGATCACCGGTAATTCTGGAGCTTTTTACAAATACTCCAAATTGGGCAGAAAGCATCAACGTATCGTTATTACTTGGGGTCAAAATTAAATTCCTTGTTTGGTCCAAATTCTCTCAGGTAGAACTTTCGGTTGAAAACGTGGTCAGCCAACTTTCCCAGGCAATATTCTCTATTTAGCATTCAATACTGCTGTACTAATGTGCAGACCAATACATGCAACAGGTAGTTTTCCATTACATCGGGTATCAGTAGTAGCTTTAGATCGAGACTGATTCTCTCGTCACCGGCAGATACTAGTGGCTGGGAGACTATCGCTTGAGTAAAGTAGGCCATCTATATGAAAGCATCCTCGGCGAAAAGAAGATAAATGCTGCCATATGTTCTCGAACACCCTCAGTAACGCCAAACATTCCGCCGATTCAGGCCGATTCAAGCCAATTTATTTTAGAGTTAGAGTTAGAGTTTAGTTTGACCGATGACTTATATGAGCGAATTTGAGAAACGCGAGATAAAGCAGGTTTGCTGAAATAATAATATCTTATCTGTCACAAAACAAAACATATTTTTTTCGACTTTTCCCCGAATTTAAAAGTAAAAAAAAATCGTGAAAAATACCGACTGAAAATCATAATTTTCTTAATTGGAAAATATATAGTTGCAAAACCAATGATTTAAATTTAAAAGTGGGTAGGACTGATTAATAAATATATTCATTAGCTTTGAGTAAATGTTAGGCTTTTTAAAGTCGGTCACAACATTCTCGAGTAATGATCAATAATTGAAACTTACCTCTGAAAAAAGCTAAAATAAACCCGTATTCTGACAATTTTTTAACAAAAAATCTCGCTATAGAACATTTTTTAAAGTGGTTTTTCGTCGTATGGGGCTCCATGATCGTCCGAATCGTCCGAAACCTCACTCCAGTCCGAACTTTTTCATGAATATGAAAATGCAGAGAATATCTGTCTAAAAGTAACTCTCTTATCTTGTGGTATATTTATTACTTGGTCCTATATCTCTCCTTCGTCAAATATTAAGCTTTATATGCAGAATCTTGTCTGCATTACTCAGGTTTCTTCTCATGTACGTGTAATGACTTCTTTGTTGTGTTGAGTGATTTTAATATACACAACATTTTATGGCTAATATACGCATCCTTAAAATACCTGGTGCCATCAATCTATTATGACTTTTTAGATGCTTGACTTCTCGTCGTTCCACATGAATTTCATCCATATAGAAACAGTGTGATTCAATCAGTTGTGTGCAACACATTCTTCGAATCTATTTGGCAATTTTTTTATATAAATTTGTATAATTTGAGTTCAAATACAACAAACTGCAGCACAAGCATACTGGTTGACTTGTGCAGTTGCATTGTTGTCTACTCACTCTCTGCATATTTTGCCTATCATTCCGCTCTCTAAACCGGTCCAATTACTCTCGCCGCGCTTACATTAATATTGTTGTTGGTGTTGGTGGATTCTTATGTTTTTTTTATTTTTGCTTCTGCTTTGATCCCGTTGTGCTTATTTTGATTGTCGCGTCCCCGCCGTATACATTTGTCTAACATTGTTGATGTTGTACTGTAAGTACAAATCAGCATCAATTTTATATTAACCATAGTATTCTATTATTCTTTTATTTTTGTTTTATTTCTCTATTTGACACTAAATCTGATGATTTCAAGGCCTTTGTTCTGGCCAAACTGAAGGCCAATATTACGGTGGAAACATGTGTTTTGAACTATAGAGGTATTTATAAGTTGTCTGCTATTCCTAAGCTGTTTGAGAAGTTGATAAGTTTTCAACTACAACATCTTTGCAGATCTATAATTTCACCCTGCTATCACGGGTTTATAAAATATAGATCTACTACCACTAACCTATTGAAATTCACGTCTTTTTTTATTAGGAGTTCCAAAATGATATGCAAACAGATGTTATTTACACTGATTTCAGAAAGGCGTTTGACTCTGTTCACTCGCTATTATTTTATTAATTTTATATTTTACTTTAAAGGCCTTGTTTCTAAACTTGGCTAATTACTTCCGGAGTACCACAAGGAAGTTACTTTGGTCTGTTGTTATTCACTTTGTTCACAAATGACCTTCCTACGGTGATAAACCACTCTCGGGCGCTGATGTACGCCGATGACGTAATACTTTGCCTCCCGTCTACTAATTTTCTGTCTGGCCAAAGAATGCCGATCCTGATCTTAAACCACTTGAGCGTAAAGTCAGTTGATGATTGGGTATCCTTCATGATCCCAAGCTTAAGTTTAACAAACATATTTATACTGCTGTTAACCGGGCTTTTGGGCTCCTGGGATTCATAAAGCGCTGGTCGAAAGAATTTGACGATCCCTACGTTACTAAAACTCTTTATACTTCACTTGTTTGTCCAATTCTTGAATATGGATCTTGTATATGGTGTCCCCAATACAATGTTCATCAGGATAGAATTGAATCTGTACAGAAACAATTTCTGCTTTTTGCCCTCCGGGGTCTCAACTGTAATCCTAATTCTCTCGTAGTAGACTATTACTAATAAATCTTCCCTCTCTTTCTAATCGTAGAAGAAGCTTGGTGTAATCTCCTTCCAAATCTTCCAATTTATCAGCCAAATTAGTTTTGCGGCTCCGAGCAGAAATACGAAGACTTTTTTATAGCTTTACCTTCAAATGTGTCATAATAACTGCGCCATTCATAACCCATTTCGTATATTATGTTCTAGCTATAATATTCTTTTCCATAGAATAAGTTATGCTTCTTCTGATCCTATTATTAAAACGTTAGTCCTTTGTCATCTGTCCATTTGTTCGCGATCTTCGTCACTGCACATTATGCGGCGTGTCGGTTGTGCGGAAGGTGGGTGGCATTTTACCTGGATCCGCGCCTTACCCGTGCTTGGTATCGTTGGGCCACTTGAATGTACTGTTCGTTAGTGCATCTACGTCCAATAGTATAATAAACAAAAAAATGAATAGAGCGCTGGATCTTGTGTTTGTCAACAATTATCGTGTTGCTTATGTTTCCAGGTCTTCCCTCTATCAGACCCTTAGGATATATTCGATCCTACTCCTGAAGTAGCACTTTTCGTTTGCAAATCTCAAAATTTACATTCGAAAACGCCTATTAGGCCCCATCGTTGCTTTCGAAATTTTCGTAATTGTATTAATGCCAATTGGTCAATATTATTCGACGCGAATGATATAGATGGTACTATTACATTTCTTTATATTTTATATTTTTATATATAATTGAATAAATCACGTTACGTTACTTTAAAAAAAATTATTTTATTTATTCTTTTACTTTCGCGTCACTATTATTCGGAAGTTTGACTATATTACTCAATCGTAACAATTAAACTCTACTCTCAAAATGGCGTTTACGCTTAGCAAACCTCGGTTGTGAGCTTATTGGATGGCAGAGAGAACCAAAATAACAGAGCGGAATTCAGAAGCATTCATGGTTATAGCAGCGTTACGGTGCGTGGCGATGGAGCTGCAAACAGAAAACGAAAACACAATATGCCCATAATTTCTATTGCCCAAAATGCAAAAACAATTTGTGTTTATTCTTTTTTCTATTCTCATTTGCTTAGTGTGGATTAAGGGAGATAGAGGATCTTTTGCAATTTTCTCCCTCACACTGCAGAACACTTTCTGGGCTCGCACTGAGTGACTTCAAGCAGCAATGCGCCGAAAATTGAAGAAATATCAATTTTCGGTCGCTTTACTTCCCTTTCGCTTGCAGAGTGCAGTGAAATATGCAAACGGTTTGCCACTTTGGCGTGAAATCTTGGTATTTTGATTAATAATTGTGTTGAGTGTGCGCGCACACTTATTCATATTTCTACATGTACAATATGCAATATTGTAATTGGTCTGGCTGCCTGTTCATTGAAGAGTCTTGATTTCAATTTTCGTTGATTTTCAGCTTCACACTCATATGCTTGTGTCTTGGGCGCAAGTGACAATTGTTTTATGACGAGTGTCAGTTGCTAGCTGAATAATTTGTCCTCGCTTTTGACCCTTTATTTTGTCATTGCAAAAATTTATTATATATATATATATATATTATACTTATTATATAAATTAATTAATTTTGAATAGCTTCATTTTAAAATTTTAATTGAATTAATTCATTTTAATATTTTTTATTTATTTGTTTATTTGTTATTCCGCACACCCCGAAATTGCCTACGTCTTGATCTCAGAACAGAAGCAAAATATCAAAACAAAACACGCTACAAGTCCAACCGAAATTAGTGTGGTTGTTGTCACCCTTTTCCCCCGAATTTGCCTACGTACTCATCCCAGCAGAGAATATCAAAATAATAGAATATCAAAATAAGAAAGCTTTGTTGTTGCTGCCCATGGTAAATTTGCTGCGTTTGAATTTGCTTTTGCAGGCAGCCCAATCTCATGCCCGCTATAAAACCAACTGTATTAACAGAGGGCACTCTGAATTCCCTTCTTGTATTTTAGTGCTCTCTGATTGGATGGGAAGCCTAACAGGAGCTTTCTTTCCTTTTATTGATTCTCAAATTGATCGTGAGTTTGTTGATGTTGCTAGGTCTTGGATTTAAGCTGCATCGGCAATTCGGGCCTTTGGTGGAAATAATGATTTTGACGGATGTTTATGTTTACTTGTTTCGTGAGAACGCCAGAATCGTTTTTATCACTAAGAATTTGTTATTCGCGTTTCTTATTTCAATTTTTGATTATTCACGTATATGCTAATGTTTATATGGTAGTGGTTGAGTGTTTTGGTTGACATATGTGGTTTGAGTGCATGTGCATTCGCTATCCTAAAGAAATTTGCCTGTCTTCAGGCTGACATTTTGGGGTACAAAGTTGGGTTAGTTTCGATTATAACATTTTCATTTTCTGATGTGGTATTTGCATTTTCAATTTGTAATTGGACTTTTTGTTTTATATGGCTTTTTACTTATAAATAAGACATAATGCTATAATAATTATAATAATGATCAGTGTTGTCAATGTTACAATTTGAAATGTATTATCATTTTTTGTGTATTCTTGTATTATTTCTTTTGTCTGTATATAAGAAAGTGGTTTTAATTTCGTTACATTATTATTAACATATATTGTTTGTGTGTAATCTAACATTGTATTTCAGATTAATAATTCGGTAAGTTGTACTGAACAATTAAAAGCTTTAATTATATTATTTCCTTCTATTGTTACTTCTCTATCGAGACAGTTTTGGTTAAATAAAGTTTTAGATAAATTTCAAGTGATTATTATGTTTGGTTCAATTTAATTTATTTCGAAATTTTTGTGAATTTTAGTATATCCACATTCTGTTGTTATCTTGTTTAATATTCCTGGCTTGCATTTATTCAAATCTTTAGATCTGACTGTGTAGGCTTGGTTGTTTTGTATAAAATATTTATCGTGGATTATTTCTGTTAGAATATTATCGTTATTATCGGGATATGGTAATATTTCGAAAATATGGAATATGAGAAATAATTAAAATTTCATTTGTGCTTGTTTTCAACCATGTTAAAGTTTTTATGTTCCAAAGATTATCTTACATGTAATAAGGAATCGTGCTTTAATAATTTGGGGTTGAATGTTTAGTTAGTTGCATACCTTATTCTATAGCTTCAATGTACTCGATAAATTGCTGTATGTTAAATATCAAAATTGCTAGTCGTTGGTCGTTTTCAGTTGTTTGACTTAACTCATTCATCATTTCTATACCTTCGTTAATTACGTTAATTACATGGTTTAATTCGTTTAATTGTATACTATTTTGTTTAAATTGCCTATCTCGTTTTCTAATTCTTCTTTATCTTCCTGATCTAGAGTACCGAATAAATACTTATAGATTGTTCCCATAAAATTGGCAAGACATCTTTTACTACGTTTTGCTATATGTATGCCATTTATTTCTCTTTTAAGTTTCTCTTTTAGGTATTGAATTTGGGGACGTGTTCCGAACTCTTCAATTTGTTTGATTGTCATAGGTTTGTTCATTTCTTTTTATGGTTTTTTAATGGTATTTATAATTTACTGGTAGATTTATTGTTCCTGTTTTAAAAATTAAGTAGCCGTTTTTTGCTTGAATAAGGTTTACTTCTAAGCTTTGGGGTTTTGACTTTAATGGAACATGTTATTAAAATAATACAATGAATTTAGTTAGTTTGAGTTGTACTTTCATGGCTCGATTGATCATTAGGTTGTAACCTGGAATTATCATATTTACTTTTATTAATTTTGTGTTTTCTTTTTGAATTTGGACTTATAATGTTTTATTTTTCTTCCTCTATATATTTCTTCAAAGTGCGTGTCGTCTATTTGTTGTTTTAAGTTTCCTGTACACCTAAATGGGTTTGTTGTGTTAGTGCTTACTAGTGGGAATTCTCTAAATTTTGTAACTATTTCGTAATTTTTTCGGGTTTTGTTTATTTTTTCAATTTCAATTTTTTCAATTTTATTGATTTTATTTAGTTGGGTGTCGTATGCTGGGGTTCCTGCATATTTGAAAATATCAGCTGGTGTTTTACCAGTGGTTTTGTTTTTTGTTTTGTGATTATAAATATAAAGTATTTTTCAAACCTTGTCATTTTGTTTTCGGGGTCAGATTCGCTATTTGCAGTCGACGGCATAAATATTTTGACAAAGAAGTAACCATGCGTTTCGGTTAATAACTTTTTAAATGAGCACTAAAAAAATTTAAAATAAATATGGTGTAACGATGCGTTAATTTATTTTCAAAATATATACAAAAATATTATATTAGTATATTAATAACAAAACAAAAATAGTTTTTCAGAAATGTATGGTAGCATAAGTATTTTTACATATTGTTTAAGATTAAAAAAATTATGAATGCACATGTTTTTAGATAGTTTTACTTATTATTAATAAAAAATATAACCTCCCTTAGCTCTTATAACTTGTTGCAGTCTTCGGGGAACGGAATCAACCAAAGTTCAGATAAAGTCCAATGAAATATCCTTCCAGAGTGTTTCTACCTCTGATATTGTTTCCCCACGCGTCCTTGATAGATTTTGACATCGTTTTTGCTTTAAATAAGCCCATATATTTTCTATATTATTTAAGTCGGGGCTTAGTGGTGGTATTAACACCAACTTCACTTAAAAATTCGGTAATTAATTTCGCCTTGTTGCACGGCGCGTTATCCTGCTGGTATAGACCGTTTTCTCCGATCAAATTTTCCCCAGAAGGGAAAGCGTAATCCTTAAAAATATGTAAATATTTATTTTCATTCATTGTTCCACCTCCATGGCTTACTCTCTCACAAACGGGGACTCTTTTTTTATGTGCTGTTCTTGGCATTATTACGAAAACTTTTTTAGAGCAGTGGTAATAAAAAAGAACTTTCGTCACTCCACAAAACACTATGCCAAAAGGATGGGACTTGTCTATATATTATTTGGCAAGTTCTAGGCGTTTGATTTTATTTCTCATGGTTGTTTGAGGAATAACTCTGACTAAGTACGTGCCGTAATCAGCTTCCTTTAATCGTCTGCGAATTGTCCTTTTACTTATGTTAATGTTGATGAAATTAGAAAGCTCCTTGGCAACAGTTTTAGGATTTTCTAAAGGATTTTTCTTAAATTTCCATTGAATGAAAAGATCGTTCTGACCTGTTGTCTTACGCGGTCTGCCACAACGAGCCAAGTTTTGTGTGGTGTGGTTTTTTTATATTTAATAATTTGATAATACACAGTTTGGCGGGGTACCTTGAATAATTTACTGATATTTTCTACAGAAATACCAGAGTTATACTTCGCCACCAAATCATGTTTCACAAAGTCGCTTAATTCATTTGTTTTACCCATAGCTAAGCAAATCTATGAAGAAAATTTGTTCTAATCAGCACTTTGAATCAGTAGACAATACTAATAGTTGCGTAGCTTAGCTTCAAGATCGATAGTAGTTTAACACCGACTGAATAGTACAAATGTCAAGGTACTTTTGTCCACCTGCTATCAGCTTGCGAAAGATAAGAATGCGTAAAACAAGAAAACGCATAAAGGAATTAAAAAAATACTTTGCATCTTCCTTTTTGCATAAATGTACTTTTCAGTAGATAATGAAACCATTACATTTTACAATTCTTTCAAGAAAAAAGAAAAAACATAGCGCATACTTTTGTCAAAATATTTATGCCGTCGACTGTACTATTCTTAGTTTCTCGTTCATAGTTTTATCAAATCTCTCAACCTCAGAAATTCCATTTTTACTTGTGATTGTTATGTTTACGGCTACAGATTTTAACCACAGCTGTAGTGCTGCGCACATAAATGTTGAATCTATATCTGCTTCGATTTATATTGGTTTACCCATATCGTTAAAATTTTGAGTATTGCTCGCTTAATTTCTAACCAATCTCTGCTATTTACTTCGATTAAGGAAGCATATTTGGAATATAAGTCTATGCAAGATAGAAATTGTTTACTATCGACAATGTAAAAATCGATGACATATTTTTCTCTTGAATTAAAAGTTGCTGGAGTTGTTTGAAAAGGTAATTTAATGTTTCTATGTTCTGTTTATGTTATATTGCAGATTTCGTAATCATTGATTATATTTTTAATTAGATTTTGATAATCAGGGTAAAAGTACTTTCCTTGAAAAGTGAAGCTAAATTTTCTATTCCTGGGTGTAATAAATCTTTATGAGTTTTGATGATAATTTCTTTGAATTCTGAATAAGTTTGGATGTCGATCAGTTGTTTACTGGTTCTCATTACTTTAGTTAAGTTATTTGTGATGATTATTTCAGAATAACCTTTTTGGAACGTTATAAAATCTGTTTCGTTATTGTTATTGTTACGCTCTTTGTTGTACACAAATATTCTTTGATTAGTTGTTTGGCGTAAGCATTTGTCATTTCATGATAATAGATTTGTAGTTTTTTTTCTGGAAATACTTGATTGTTTCAACCTTATTTAAAGTATATTCTATGAATTCTATTTGTCTATTATAATAGTTGATAGGTCTTTCTGTAAGTGAAATATAGTTTTGGTTATCTTCGCGTGCACTGTGCACTGTTGCCGTTATGCTACTAGATGTTTCTTCTAGTAATTTTCTTCTAACTTAATACTTGATAATGCGTCGGCAAAATGGTTTTTTATGCCTGGTACATATTTTATATGGTAATCAAACTCGTTTAATTTGATTTTCCATCTTTGTAATTTCATATGTGGTTTTTGATATTCAGCCAAACCAAGGGTTTATGATCGCTGAAGATCTCAAATTTTCTTCCAAAGAGATAGGCCCTCAAGTATTTGGTGGCCCAAACAATAGCTAAAAGTTCTTTTTCTATTGCTGAATAGATAATATCATGGTCGTTTAATGTTCTACTTGCGTAGCAAATTGGTTTGTGTTTCTGTGATAATACTGCACCTACAGCAATCTTACTTGCATCTGTTGTTAGTGAGAATGGTTTCTCGAAGTTGGGATATGTTAATATCCGATCGAACATAATAAGTAACTTTACTTTTTCAAAACCTTATTTGAATTCTTCTTGTTTAATGTTAATTGTTTTGCTATTTTGGCAAAATTTGGAATGAATTTGTGGTAGAAACCGCAAAGTCCTAAAAATGATTTGATTTCTTTTGGTGTCTTTGGTATTGGGAAATTTTTTCGGCTTCTATTTTTACTTGGTTACGTTTTGCGCTTTCGGTTGCTATAGTATGGCCTAAGAATTCGATTTTTCATAAATTCGCATTTATCCAGTTGTAGTTTTAAATTTGCTACTCTGAACTTTTCAAATAACCTTTAGTGACAGTATATGTTCCTCCAATGAAGTGAAGTATTGACATCGATCTAATTTGTCAAGAATACTATCCATTGCTGGGATTGGGTATTTATCGACCATTGTGATTTCGTTAAGGTTTCGGTAGTCAATAACTATACGAAATTTTTGTTGACCTGATGCATCGTTCTTTTTTGGTACAATCCAAATAGCAGAGCAGTAAGGTGAATTTGATTTGCTAATTATACCTTGTTCTATCTTTTCCTTAATTTGATTTTCAACTTCTTCGTCGAAAGTTTGGGGATATTTATAAGGTTTTTTATAAAAAAGTGTGGAAGGAATAAATGATGTTCCACACGGTTAAATATTAAGTCTACACAAGACGTCTTCTTTATTCAATCGCACGATCAAGACTGACTCGACGTTCGTTTTCTGCTTACCGACTAATGTATAATTGTAACAGTGTGTGTTTATGTGTGAGCGATACATTGTTTGTACTTGTCTAGCTTTTCTCGTTAGATGCTTGGTTCTAACGAGAAAGAACGAGAGCATATCTTAGACTTAGGTTAGCTGTTGTTATATATATGTATGAGTTTATGTATTTGTCCTACTACAACTCGGCCATCCTGTAAACTGGATCCCCTGATCCTAGTGATTTTTTGACAATTTTCTTAATTTATGTGTTCTTTAACATAGTGGTTTTTCAATTTAAGATTCTTAATTATTTAAATATTACAATGTTTCTTAATCTATTTCTTTTTCCCTATCCAGTGTCGCATGTTTTGAGCACTCCATATACCCCTGTAAGGATTTCGCGATATTTGGAAACCCTCAGCATCTTTTAACAAGAATCTGTCATTTCGCAGAACTTTCTCTATTACATATGGGCCTTTGTTTTTTGGAATCAATTTTCTAGCAACTCCTACTGTACTATCGAAATTTTTTACCATTACGTAATCTCCTTTTTTGTATTCCTTAGTTTTTTTTCTAGTTTTGTCATAATATGATTCATTGTAGTTTTGTGCTTTTAACTGGTTTTCTTTGGCTTTTTCTCTGATTTCTTTTAAGTTTATTGCACTATCTGAATTGTTTATTTCCTCTAGTTTTTCTTTTAGCTCATCTATAACTTCACCTTTTTGTTCTACACCGAAAAGCATCTTACTTGGTAACTGCTTAATGCTACGCTGTATTGTATTGTTGAGTGCATGTTCCACTTGTTCTAAGACAGAGTCCCATTGCTTTCCCCTTTCCGGTTCTGTAAGTTTGGCAATCATTGGTCCCAAATTTCTGTTTATACGCTCAACTTGTCCGTTTGCCTGTGGCGAGCCTGTTGCTATTTTTATATGCTTTATGTTGAGATTTGATAAAAATTCCTCGAACTCGTTTGATGTGAAGCAACTGCCCCTGTCAGAAGTAATGCATTTTGGCCTGCTATATGCTCTAAAATAATCTTTTAGTGCTTTTATAACCTCTTTAGTGTTCGTTGTCCTGGTAGGGTATAGTCTTATAAATTTGGTAAATCCGTCAATAATTAGAAATACATGCTTATTGGCCCTACCCGCGATTACTGGTCCGTAATGATCAATGTGCAGTGATTCGAACGGTCTATCTCCTTTGGGTATACTGTGCAATAATCCTTCTGATTTCTTACTACATTAATGTAAAACATCTCTTTGTCAAAATTCTCCTTCATAATATCGTTATCATTGTTTAATAGTCGCTGTTCATTAATATTTGCATAATTTAACGGTCGTTCATCAATAACGGTTGTACAGTTCGAAAGTTGCACTTCACTAACAATTGTCTCATTTAACGATTGCTCTTCACTAACAGTTGTATCATTTACCAGTCGTTCATCAATAACAGTTGTACTACCTAACAGTGGCTTTTCACTAACAGTTGTATCATTTAACAGTCGTTCATCAATAACAGTTGTATTACCTAACAGTTGCTTTTCACTAACAGTTGTATCATTTAACAGTTGTTCCTCAATAACAGTTGTATTACCTAACAGTTGCTTTTCACTAACAGTTGTATCATTTAACAGTCGTTCATCAATAACAGTTGTATTACCTAACAGTTGCTTTTCACTAACAGTTGCCTCATTTACTTTAACGCTGCTTTCTAACTTTTCTTGTAACATGTTAATATTGTTCTCGGTTTGCTCCCCGGCTGATTGTAGTTGTATAATTTCTTTTTGTGTGGGCTTTGTAAAATACGTTTGTATTGTTTTGGTGTTTATATTTTTAAACGAGTTGTGCCCCGGTTTCAATTCAATTAGATTTAGGGTGTCCTGGTTTATGCTCAAACCACACGCGCTCATAAAATCTCTGCCCAATACTACATCATGGCTCATTGACTCATTGGCGACGATCATTAATTCAAAATAAACTTTTATTGATCCTTTCAATATGTAACACAATGTTTTTCCAATAATAAGAAGTTGGCTTTTATTCAGCCCACAATATGATTTATGTACTAAACTTAAAGGAATTTCATTTGTTATGCATGACTTTTTTGCAAAAGAGATCGCGCTGCCAGAGTCTATGAGACATTCTGTAATAATGGATAGTTTAATGTTATTGTTAAAATGTATTTCTAAGTACCTTACATAGTTATTGTTGCTTTCGGCAACACTCTTCCTCTTTACGCATTGGGCTACGAAGTGTCCCATCTCTCCGCAAGCAAAACACGAACCTGGAGCTCTCTTTGGTTTGCGGCAGTCTTTGTCGAAATGGCCTCTGCTGTTGCAATTTCGGCATCGTTGGCCGTTGTCGGTCGCTGCTGTTGATGGAGTTGTTTTAATACTACCTTCCTTCTTCTGTCCCGGGATTTCTATGTTGGCAAATGCTTCTCGCATTTGATCTGGGTTTTCAAAACGTTGCATGCGGGCCTGGTCACGTAAGGTCTGTGACGGTATTCCATCTATCATCTGTTCTAGAAGTTCGTCTTGGTCCACGTTGATAGTTTGAGCCAGCATGATTTTCTCTTCGAAGTACACAGCGAATTTTTCTTCTCTTTGCCATTTACGTTGCTCAAATTTACGTCGCATGTCTGCCTTTGAAACTCTTGCACTAAAAACCATGATCAGCTGATCGTATAGTTTGTCAATTGGCTCAAGCATGCGTGTTGAATTGGAATGCAACCAGCTTTGTGCCCTTCCTTTGAGTTTCATAACGAACAACATGCGTAACGAGTTGTCGTCTAAACCATAAATTTGGGCGATGTTCTTTAATTGATTGATCCAAATGCGCGCGCAACTGCTGCCATTAAATTCTGCAGTTGCTTCTTTTGCGAAAGCGAGCGCTCCAGCTGATGGACGCTGTGCTGCTTGTCCCTGTCTCTCTTCTACGTTGTTGGCAATGCTGTCTTGGTTGTCGACGTCGTCGATGTTGCCAACACTGCGAATGTTGCCAACACTGAGGATGTTGCTGACGCCGTTTATGTTGCTGATGCCTGCGTCGCTGTGGCCTGTGTCGCCGCTGCCTGTGTCGCCGTTCCCTGTGTCGCCGTTGCCTGTCTCGCAGCTGCCTGTGTCGCCGCTGCCTGTGTTGCCGTTGCCTGTCTCGCCGTTGCCTGTCTCGCCGTTGCCTGTCTCGCCGACGCCCGTGTTGTTGCTGTCTCTAATGACGCTGGCGTTGGCTGTGAAGCCAACGTCGTCGATGCCGTTGAAGTTTCTGTCGCTGGCGCCGTTATTAACCGTTACTTGGTTGCGTTGAATTTCCCGCAGTGCACCGTTGTTTGCGATCATTTCGGCTTGCAAATTTTTTATGACTTTCAGAATTTCGCCAATTTGCAAAATGTTCTGCGTTTCGGTGCACAATTGTGATGACATTCCGCCGATTTCACTATTTGGTGTCACTTGCTCACTATTTCCTGGATTTGACGTCTGCTGTTCCACTAAATCGCCAACTGCATCTCTAATTTGCTCTGCCTGTGCTCCGAAACCTGACAGGCTTAGCAGGTTGTTGCTGTCGATCTCATGGCCTGGTGTAATAGCACGCACTTCTGGCGGAAGACTGCTTAGTCGAGTTATTAACTCATTTTTGGATCCCGTCGTAGGTACTCCCACTGCAGCTAGCCAGTTCTTTAGTTGACTTACTGAGAATGTGCTTAAATTTGCTTTTTCCATTGCGTGCAGTCGAACCACTTCTGAATTTGTGGAAGGAATAAATGATGTTCCACACGGTTAAATATTAAGTCTACACAAGACGTCTTCTTTATTCAATGGCACGATCAAGACTGACTCGACGTTCGTTTTCTGCTTACCGACTAAAGTATAATTGTAACAGTGTGTGTTTATGTGTGAGCGATACAATGTTTGTACTTGTCTAGCTTTTCTCGTTAGATGCTTGATTCTAACGAGAAAGAACGAGAGCATATCTTAGACTTAGGTTAGCTGTTGTTATATATATGTATGAGTTTATGTATTTGTCCTACTACAAAAGGGTCCTCATGTATTGTTTGTATGACATGTTTAATAGTACTGGTAAAAGTCAAATTTTCATTTTGTTTATACTGAATGTCTGTAAATTCAAATAGAACTTGTGGCAGTTCGGTTTTTTCCTCATCGTTTAGATGTTCTAGACGAAACTCATTGAATTCTTTTAATTCATTGTTTATTTCGAACACAAACTGTTCGTCTTTTCACAATGGCGGATCGTGGCATTCGACTTTGGCTTCGACTGCTGGGTGGTTTTCATCGTGGGTATTCCACATGATAAATGGAAAATCATTTATATGAACTGTTCCAATTTTGTAATCTGTAAGTGCGTTTGAGTTTTCTAAGAATTTTCGACCTAACAAAACATCAAAAGTTTCTGAAAATATATGCAAGTAAAATGTTTGGTGTGTAGGGCAAATCCTACTTGGTTTTAGCGAAATACTATGTTTTAGTTTTACAGTACCATTTATGGTATGAACTTCTAACTGGCATTCATTTACTGAGAATTGTATGAAATTTTCTTCCATTATGTTAATAGACGATCCGGTTTCTATTATACATTTCAATTTCTTATTATTCATAGTTAAGTTTATATAGGTGTTTATTCTACTATATCTGTCTGGGGGTCCGAGGCGTGTTGCTGAAAATTTTCGAATGTTTCCATTTTCATTTGCCCACTCGCACATTCACGTTGCCTTTTAACTGGTGGGTTAGGGGCAGTAGAATGATTTTGATGTTGCTGATAGTTAATGGGGTTCTGAATTCTACCTTAATTTAATTTTTGTTTAAATTCGTTACGGACTTGTTGGTTATTTTCAGCATAGTTTCTGGGATTGGAATTGTTGTTACTTTGTGAATATGACGCTTGGTTGTAGTTTTGCTGATATCCTCCCGCGATTATTATTATTTCCACGATTGCTTGATTGAGGGTTATTTTGGGAATTCGCCGGACCGTTGAAATTGTAGTGGGTTCTTGTTCGATCGGAAAAATTATTTTCATAAACACCTTCTCTTTGGGCTACATGATTCAACTTGGAAATTGTCGTAATATCATGCCTAGCTAAGGTCGTGAATAATCTGTCTGGTAATTTTTTATCAATTACTTCTTTTATTGTATTATTCATTGCATTTGTATACAATACTGAGTTCGTCTGGTTATCTTTTAATGTTAACTTATTTTATGTAATAAACGACTTATGTTCTAATTCTTCGATGAACTTACGGAGGTTTCCGTTGAACTGTGTGTTGTACAGTCGTCTAGTCTTCGGATGAGATCTGAGTCTTGAATTCGTCTATGAGGGCACTCCTTAACTCGGGCCAGTTGTTTGCTTTTACCAGTTGTGAGATTCTCTGAGCTTCTCCAGATATCTGCATTTCGATGGCGCTATATAACAGGCTGTATTGGCGGACATCTCTTGTTAGGTATAGTTGTATAATGTACGTCTTACAAATAAACTGAGCTCCTTTTCAGTTCCGCTGAAAACAGGCACACATCTGATCATTCCAATGGCATGGTTTAGATGTAGCTCTGACAGCATTAATATTGGTTTCCTTGATGAAGTAATTTTTGTTTTGTTTAGATTGTCTTTCGTTAGTCGATGTTGTTGTTGTAATGAGTTTTTAATTTGTTTTCTTTTCCAATGGCTACCGATTGCAGGGATAAGGGATGCCCAGTTGCAACCAGTGGATTACTGACAAGTATTCCAAATTGTCCAAAGGATCAATAAAACTCAATATTTCCCACAAAATTAAAGTTAGAGTCACCAAATTTGGTATATAGATTGCTGCCACGCTCACTAGAATGCCCCTAGCGCCCCCGTAGAAAAGTTACCCGGCTACGCTCACTCCCGCCCCCACAAACCGCGAAAACCTATATCTCCACAATTTTAAAGCTAGAATCACATCTGGCAAATTTGGCAGAATGTGTTTGGGTGACCTCCTCTTAAGTTAGAGCCAAAAAATGATGGACACTCCTACCTTAGCCCCTACGAAATTTAAAAATTTTATATTTTTCCAAAATAACAATAATAATTTCTATGTACTGTGAACGAGTATACGCAGTTACGTCCGACTGCAACGTTCTTACTTGTTTTAAGCTTATTTCGTAGATTATGAAGCTATACTAAAAGAATCGATTGCAAAATTGTATCAAGATCCGTTGAGAAACATAAAAGCTATAAAAGAAAACAAGTGTGGTGGCCATAGTCGGAAAACCCCGACTTGGGGGTTACCCTGATCCCTGTCTTTCCATATATTTCAATCCCCTTGCATTCATTTATACACAAAATCACACATACACCCACACACATGCAAACGCATGCCTCACACTGTGAACAGTTGCTGCGCTTGGCCCCTACTGTTTAACGCCAGGGTTAATTCCGAAGTAGCTCGTCCCATGGACTCTGCTCGCCCTCGATGAACTAGCGTGGTTTTGATCGTCCTGTTGGCTCTCTCCGTCGGGCTCTGTTGCGGGGTATACTGGGCGGCGTGTTTCAATTCCATCGTCGCTGATTTGCAGAAGGCCTTAAACAAGCAGCTGGTAAATTGCGTGCCGTTATCACACACAAATTTTCTAGGTGCTCCAAATCGGCTAAGCTCCCAGAAATCCTTCTCCAGCTGGGTTGTGATGGCTTTCCGTAAAGGAACCAATTCCAACCACTTGTAGAATGAGACGAAAAAACCAGAAGTGTCGTGTTGCCGTGCTTGGAGCAAGGAAAAGGACTTACAAAGTCGGCGCAAAGGATATAGAACGGGCCCATGGCTTGCCGCGTGAACATGCGGCCTGCCGGCTTGGTTTGGCTTACCTTGAACTTTTGACACTTCTCGCAATTTCTCACGTACCGGGCGACGTCACGGCCGGGCCAATAGTATCGCTGTCCTAGTCTGGTCGACGTATCAGGTTTTGGTAGATTTCACCGTTCTCCACCACAAATCCTGCAAATTTTTCGGGCTGTGCCATTATGCGTTTATGTAACCTTTGCTGGTAACAAGTCGGTAGGTTGGCAGGAAGCACATCCTCGACGACATTCTGGTTACGCCGTCAGTAGCGTCTGTCGAAGCGATAGTATTGTGGCTAAAGGCCCATCTGTAATACGATCAACCACTTTAACGCGAGGTAGTCGGTGACGACTTCAAAATGGTAGCCTTCCAGGTAACACCGGTATTTCCGGTTTGCACACCCAATAGGCAAGCAGTCTTTTTTTGTGGACTCGGCTTGCAGAAGGCGGCGGCTGGCATAGGCTTGTCACTCGCGCCTCTGCGCTTTTTTTATTTTTGCATATATGGGGCGCATAGGAGGAATCCAAAATCCGAAATATTCATGACCTGCGTATTCCTCACGCGATCATATTGAACCAAATTTGGTGGCTCTAGACTCTAAGCATACATTGCATAGAGTCGTCAAATCGACAAAAAAGTGGTTGAAAAGATTTAACGGAACCCCATATAGAGCTAGCTCTTATTTTTTTTGATCGAAGAGAGTAAGATTGCTGGGAGTGCAAGCTAAATGCTTTGAGAGCGAAATAATGCGAAGCTCTTTGGTCTCATTGCAAGGCAATAGAACAACGTATAATATATCTTGCTTACACTTCATGATGTTGCTTGAAATTTCGAGAACCCGTGCATGTGCACACAAACGGAGCAGCTGGTCGCAGTTTCAAAATTTGCTAACTGTACAATATTTTTCTTAATCTGCGTGATGAAATGGCCGTTGACTTATAGTTACATTCTATTTTTATACATTTTAACGTTATTTTAATTCTTAGATTTTTAAGCGTGAAGAACGCATGATCACTGCCTTTGTTTACTGAAATAGTAGGCTACATATTTATGAACTGTGAATGTTTGTGAGAGAATAGAGTTAGGTTAAGTGAGGAGATGTAAGAGACGGTGATTTTCAGCTGATTACAGTTATTTCTTTTATTCATTAAAAAAATTGCTCTTGTCCTCGCGCTTGTATTGATCGTCTGCGAAGTGTATGCCTTTAAAATGAGATCATAGGAGAGGAGCACGAGGCTTAACAACAAGTAAGAACACAGTTAGTTACAGTAAAGTTACAGTCGGACGTAACCGACTGCGGATACTCGTTCACAGTACATAAAAGTTGTTATTGTTATTATGGTAATATATAGAATTTTTACTTTTCGTAGGGGCTGGTTTAGGCGTGTCCAACAATTTTTGGCTCGATCTTAAGAGGAGGTCACTCGAACACTGTTTGCCAAATTTGGTGAATCTAGCTTTAAAATTGTGGGAGATATAGTTTTTAGCGACTTTGGATCTTTAAAGGGGTGACCAGCCAACTACGTTTAACTTTTGATGACTCTAGCTCAAAAACTGTGGGAGATATAGCTATTTCCGGTTTTGTATGGTGCAGTGGCTGGGGGCGTTCTAGTGGGTGTGGCCGGGATATCAAGGTCGCAATCTTTCGGTGAGATCATCAGCAATCTACATAACAAGTTTGGTGTCTCTAGCTTTAAAATTGTGTGAATTATATTTTTTAAGGCTAGAGCGCTAGGAGGCGTTCTACTGGGCGTGGCCGGGAAATCAAGGTCGTAATTTTTGGAGGCGGTCACCAGCAATCTACATACAAAAGTTGGTGACTCTAACTTTAATATCGTGGGAAATATTCAGCTTTTATCGATTTGAGGTATATCGAAATGTTCTCGATTTGCCAGCGTCCCAGTGGGCGTGGCAGAAAAACCTTCACACTTTCTCTCTTAGTGCCGAAAAATATTGCGTTCATCCGGACAGACGGACGAACAGCATGACGGACATTGCACAAAACCAATATACTCTAAGGACTTCGTGAACGAGTATAAAAATGATGAGACAATTATACGTTCCTTCCTATATGTTGAACGGTTTTTGCATTTTTATAGTATGTAATTAAGTTTCTTGCGACAAGGTATTACTCAGCACGTCACTTTTATACTCGGTCACACACTATATGCTTTAATGATCGGTAGAACTTACGATGGCGCGTATTATGCTTACGCCTGGCCATGCCTGGCCATGCTTGATGTACCGGCATGCGTACACTAAATGAACAGGAGTGAGTGCCGTCTTCACTCCTCGCCTACACCAAAGCAAGTAAGAGCGATAAGGTTACAGCGGCCTTGGGTCCTTACCCATTGTTGGCCACGCCCACCCCCGTCCCTACGAAATATTGAAATTCTATATTTTTCCAATATAACAATAATAACTTTTATGTACTGTGAACGAGTATACGCAGTCGGTTACGTCCGATTGCAACGCTCTTAGGACGCTCTAATTGGAGCCTTCTCACATGTTTTAATTTGCACTGACTAATTTTACGAATACCAATACAAATTTTGACTTTTTTACATTGAACCCATTGATAATGGGTAAAAATGGTACAATGGTTTTATGCAATTCTATGTAATAGGCAGAGGTTGTCATCTCCGACCCCAAATTTTGTGGCTCTAGCTATTATAGTTCCGTTAATTTTCGACAACAAGAAAACGAGATGAGTTATCGATGATTTGAAACAAACTTCATCATCATATGGTAGTTTAGCTAAGTAGCTTTTTAGCTTTAATAGTCCCCGAATTCGACGCGTTCATACACACCGACGGATAGACAGATGGACCTGGAATATATATATTTTAAGGGTTCGAAGATTTCTTCTTTAAAACCGTTGTACCTTTTTTTAACCCAATTTTAATGGGTTCATGGTATAGAAAGTATCTGTACGTTTGCATGCCAGACTCAACGTCGAAGCTAAGGAAATTGTTTGCAACATCACGTATTTCAACGCCGAACAGAGGAAGCCGCACATTCCAAACAAGTTTAACGAACCTATAGATTGAACAGCTAGTTATTGAACGTTACCGACGATCGTAGAAGCTGTAATACCTCAAGACAACCTGATATTTGCACTTATATGTACGTCTTTTACACAACAGACATTCCCATAAGCAGGCGAATGACACCATCTCTATTTGCAGATGATAACGCAATTCTTAGTTGTTTCAGATGTCCAACACAAGCAACAGAAGCGAAACTATATGTTCACCTGGAGGTGGAAAAAAGACTATTATAAATCAGAAAGTTTCATGCAGATCGGACAATAAACACCAAAGTTATTAATGCTTGCAATCCCTCAAATATCGCGTGAAGCTATATTAATATTAAGTTCGCACATTGTCCGATGCTGTGATTTAGAAAAGAATTACAAAACGCTTTTATGAGTGTGTATTAAACTAAGTATCAACGTATGACTTTAATTGAATATGCTATGTTCACATCTACTGATATTGTAGCATAATTTTGTCTATATCTATTTTTTTACTTAATTGAACAATTAACATATTTTTTTAGGAAATAAACTACGATTCACCAAGAGGAGGAGTATCTGTGATTACCGAAAAAGGGGACATAACTACATCCTATCTACTAATACAACGAGCTCAAATTTCTGATTCTGGAAAGTATTCCTGCTTACCATCAAACGCTAATTCCAAATCAGTTTATGTTCACATATTAAATGGTAAAAGTATTCTGTAATTTTTTTTCTTTTATACTCATGGCATCTCTTTCAATATAGGAGATCACCCGGCGGCAGTGCAAAGAGCAAACACATTCCTAGGCCTTAAATTAAATTCAATATTATTAATTATGATATTTGCACATACTTAGGTATTTTAGGTAAAACATGAATTTTATGTGTAAATAAATGTAGTTAACGAAATTATCAAAATGATTTAAAAATAATAATAATAATAAGGTAACAAGGTAAACAATATTAACATAGAGCACTTATTTTATTGAAAGTGCAAATGTACATAATGGCTATACTTAGAGCAACACTGGCCTGTAAGCTTAACAGAAAACTGTTAACTGAGCAGCGATCAAGCGTATAAAAGCGTACAGCGGCACTACTGAAATCGTCTTTTGCGAGGCGGAATAAGACTCTTCCCACAAATGCATTTTGGGGACGGAGTTGTACTCCTCCCACCATTTTCGGGGAATGGAGTTGCACTCCTCTCACTAGTACATTTGACCGGACGTGTACCCTGACCTCTGGACTGTTTCTAACCAGACAGGATTTATAAACCAACTCTTGGACGAATTTAAAATAGTCCAACGGACCGTATTTTGTCGTGTAGGGAAAATTGTAGTTCTCTCACACAGATTGTGCCATTTGCGTGCATATTTTTGTGTTCCGGAGACATTGCTGTGCTTCTCTCACCCACTTATATTGCCGACGGAGTTGAACTCCTCGTGACAATTCTTGGGTTCTACAGACAAAGTTCTACTTCTCTCAGCCAAATTGTTCACTGACGAATTTAAACTCCTCGTAACTATTTTAGTGTTCTGTAGACAAGGCTGTGCTTCTCTTACCCAATTATCTTGCTGACGGAGTTGAACTCCTTGTACTATTCTTGTGTTATGGAGATGAATTCGTACTTTCTCACCCACTTTGTACCAGCCCTGATCTACGCCGATACAGTGCATCCAACTCGCCACCGAGCAACAAAACTGATCCACACCGATCAAGCGCACCCAACTGATCATTAAGCACTAGTCTCGATTCGCGCCGCATCCAACAACCAGCACCAATCCACGCCGATTCCACCATCAGCGCTGACTAAGGCACTCAACGAGACACCTGATGCAAGTCCTAATCTTTACCTAAGCAATATTTTAGGTACTACGAAACACACCTGAAAACATTCTATGAATCAAACGAATAGTATTAAAGCCTAATCCCGCTTGTGTTTTCAAACGGTGAAATTCATTCCTATAGCAACCACACCAGAGTTTAATTCTGTAAATTGATCTTGGACACGGCGAGTATACCCATCGTAAATCCTACAAACTTAACAGACAAACTTAACTTACTCGATTAGACAGCAGCAGGCCCGGTGTTATCGGCCACGGCGTACCCGTCCTTCCTGCAATGTGCAAATTCAAAATTCGCCGGCCCATTGGAAATTAAATTGGAACTGATAACCGACTTATTCCATAGTTTTCGAGATTCTCCCTCCCGTTACACTCATTTACGCCTCATTTTCTACACGATCATTTCTTGAATTTTAATAAATAAACATTTTGAACTTACGCTAACAATTTTGTCCGATAGATGGCGTTATTTGATATTTAACGGCAGTTTAAACACTAATTTTAACTAGCTGAGAATCGGGTACGAAATCTGGCCAAACGCAAATAATTAAGAAAGAAGAATAAATACCACGACAATATTGGCGCAGGTATACTGTATTCTCAATTAATTTTATCCCAATCTCTGACCTATCGTATCTAAGCTCCAACAAAAGTATAAAGAGGGCAATATTTAATTTTTGACAGCTATTTCTTCCTTGCACAAATGGCGTGATTTTTAAAAACTTATAATCAAATTTATCATAATTCGAATGCCGGAGTTGACATAATAAATCTTAAATAAATAAATGCATCAATGAATAAATAAATAAATATATGAATGAATAAATGAATAAATAATTTAATTAATTTCTAGACGAATACATTAATATACATACATACATATTGCAACATTGTTTATTAGCAGGGGCGGGGCTGTGATAGCAATAGATTTATAGAATTGGACATACAAAAGGATCTATACGTGTTTCCCAGTTTTGGGCGAGATGGCCAGCTATAATTCTATAAATTTACTGCAGGGTGGAATGATGATGGTTATTACGGTATTCTTTGCAGAATTGATGACCATATATGCAAATTGTGCCAGAAAAAAGGGTGCAGTTGTGCACAGCCAGGTAACGGACGTAAGACACCAAGAAATCTTGTCAGTGCAGGCAAACGTAATTGTTGAAAAAGAAGCGGCGCAGAATATATGATCACCCTTAACTCCGCCTTGCCAACTTCATCCAATCGTGGTCTCGATGCAGCTTCTCATCCTTACCGAGCACCATATCATTTACTTTTAATGGCTTCGCAGGCATGCGCCACTTAACCCATTGTTGAAGAAGCGTCTGATATTCCACGAGCCAACGGTCCCAGAAGACTTGCTGTAGCTTCATTACTATCTGCCAATCATCGAGACGGTTGTAATTAAGACGCTGGACATCGGGCACGATGATGGTTGTGGGAAGACCACCAAACAACAGATGAGGGGGCGTCAAGACATCTACGTCTTCCGGATTCTCTGAAAGTTAGAGAAATTTTTGGGAATTAATAATAGCGGCAATATGGCAGACAAGTGTGCAAAATTCAACGAAGGTGAGTGTTTGGTTACGCAGCCGAAACAGCTGAAGTAATAACTCAGAATATAACATTACTTTTGTTGCTATGCGAAGCAACTACTTGAATAGCTCTTGAGCACATTTATCTAAGCTGCGCTCTCTTATCTTTGCCTTAACCTTTTACCTTTACATTCGGTCCTGGTTTTGTGACCGCTGCTGCGCAGCGCGCTTGTTAGTTCGCTTCGTTTATTTCGTGCATTTGGCACTACTCACTGGCCACCTGCACTTTCGCTTATCGCAGTAACTTAAAATTTCGTCGTATGAAGCTTGCACGAACTAAGTCGAGTCCGCCTGCGTAAATCATAAATTCCAGCAACTTAAAACGTAAATTAAAATTATACTAAAATTTATTGCAAGAAACAATTAATCGTGTTATCTATTTAACATTCTAAAGCTATTGAAAAAGATCAGAAGCACAACAGTGAGTAAAGACCGGCCAGCGGAGCGATAGAAGTGATGCTTTGCCGTCTTGACTGCTTCTTCCCACAATCCTCCAAAATGGGGAGAGCGAGGGGGATGAAGAAAATTGGACTGCTTTCAGATGGGGATCAGATTTTAAAAGTCGCTCCAATTGCAACAGTTCGATCTTAGCATCGACAATGTTTGTTGCATTGTCGAACCAAATTTGGCTAGGCCGTCCACGAGTGGCTGTAAACCGTTTGAGAGCGCTGAAATATTATGCAGTGGACAACTCCTTGATGAGTTCCAAATGTATTGCTTTACTTGTGAAACAGATAAATAAACTTTATGACGGTTTGCGAACTTCCAACTTGAAGAAAAAGGGGCCACAATAATCCACTTCAGTGACAGCGAATGCTCAAGTGCCTTAAGTCTTTCGGTAGATTTCCCATGATCGGCTCCATAAGTTTCGGCTTGGCTCTGAACACTGTCACACATCGGCTTACAACCTTGGAAACAGTTTTGAAACCTCCAACTACCTCAAACCTACTGTAAGCGAATTTTGACCGTTATGCATGCTACCGTGATTGGGTGACGACGTGGCAGGATAATCGGATGTTGAGCATCCTATGCAAGCGATGAATTGCTTAGCTGACCACCAATGCTAACGAGTCCAAAGTCATATATAATTGGTGACAGAGAAGCGATGGAATTAGATTTCTTAACAGCTCCATGCAATCGTAGCACTTTTATGTCATCCCACAAATTTGCTCAGCTGTGAAATCGTGGTGTCTTATGCCCTACATAAATTTCATCATATATGCAAATGGACGCTGTGTGGAAGAAAAGAACTTGGTATATATATTTCGATCCATAGTAATATCTTGGTACGGAGATCTAGCCAGCAACACATTTTTTCGTAGTTCAAGAATGGGATTACCTGGAAGGCACGCAGCAGGTCAATCGCCGCGATTGCTCTTAAGGTACGATGGGCCATGGAATCAAAGCTCAGATTGAGCCATCTCTTCTGAGGGCGCACCTCCAAAAAGTATATCCGCAGTGTTCAGTGTCGTGGGAACGTGACGTCATATCCTGTTAATAGTTAACCTCTGTATGGTACCCACATGTTTAGCTCCGAATCATAAACTTGTAGGGTTCATCATTTATCCAGGCCAAAGACACCGTAGAGTCACACCAGTGATAAAATTTCCCGACGAAGATTCCCATTTCCATGATCTCATGCATGAATTTGGCCAACAGCTAGTTCTAAGTTTGGAACTGAAAGTGTTTTCAATGGCGCGGCTCTCGATTTCGACATAAGTAGATGACCTGAAGATCTTTTGCAGAAATATTTTTGCCTTGGCAATAACTGGTCCTAACAGACCAAGTGGATCATAAAATCAAGCAATCGTGGACAAAATGGAACGTCTACAGGCTTTGGAATAAGTTTCTATAGGGGACAATGAAAACAACAGCTGATCGGAGACAGGATCCCAAGCGAAACCAAGAGTTTTCGCAATGTCGCTACCATCATCAAATCTTAAGTATTTCTCCTTATCCTCCTCTGATATGCCAACAAGCACTTCGGGATGACTAGAACACCACTTCCGAAGTTTAAAATTACCACGAGATATTATGCCAGCAGTTTGATGCATTTTGGCAATCGCCTCCGCTACGGAATTTCCTCCAGAAATGAAGTCATCTACATAGAAATCCTCTTGAACCAATAGGGAACGATTGTTTTTCATCAAGGACCAACTGGTGCATTGCGCAAACAGACGGAAAATTGCCGGCTTTTGTGTAGCCTTGTAGATTTGCAATTCTTTGCTAGGTGCATCTCGCTATAATATATATTGGAGGTAGTTATCAGGAGACTTAACTCTAATGCAGCGATATATTCTGCTAATATCTCCGGTTAGGGCAACTCGATGTGTGCGAAATCGAATTAACATTTGAATTAATTTTGGTTGTATTAATGCTCCTATCATAGCCTGAGGAAGTTGCAGTTGTTGTTGTGCTGTTCTCCTTTAATACACAATGAGACAAATGATTTCAATCAAGGTACTCTTTGATAAAGGCGTAATATTGCTCCTTGAAATGCGGTTGCTGCAACAATTTGCGTTCAAGGTTCCTAATGTGACCCTTGTAGGTGTTCCACAAAAGAAACAAATCTTTGTTTCTTGGCTTGCCCCTAACTCTACATCTGATGATGTTTAGGCCTTTGCCCAGGCCAAAATGAAAGCCAATATTACGGTGGAAAAATTAAAATTTTCATATACTCGGAACATTTCCTCTTTTAAAATAAGTGTTCCGGCCGACCATTTCAGCAAAATTTGCTGCAAGGAATTCTGGCCTGACCACTTAATTATTAAAGAATACACTGCGAAAAGAAAAATCGGTCTCCGATTGCACTTCCGCCTCCTGGTGTAAATCTAGACCCACCTCTTGCAGCCTCTGTTAGTACATAAAACTAACATCCTCCCTCTCACTTGGCTAGCAGAATGTAAGAGGTCTTTGTACTAAACTTAGTAAATTTTGTTTTAATAGCCTATCCTTACCTTTTCATGTCATTGCCTTCTCTGAAACACGTTTAAGGCCTGACATCCTAGATTCTGAAATCCTATCTGACAAGTTTTCTATCTATAGAAAAGATCGTACTTCTCGTCGTGGTGTTGGTGTACTTATTGGTGTTGATACTGATTTATTTTCAAAGACAGTGATAACCAACTTGAGTATAGATATTGAATTTGTTGTCGTCAAATTGTGCATTAACGGTGTCGGCCTTTTTATTACTTGTTCTTATATTCCTCCTTATTCATATAATTCAGTCTATTCAATGCACTTCTCTGCTATACATTCTATTTCTGCTATGCTTTCCGATCGTGATTTTCTTATAGTTCTCGGCGACTTCAATATTGCGGGAACTACATGGATTCCTAGTCCTAATTCTAGCGTGTTGACTTCCACGACTCAAAATGATTTTCTCGATAAATTATTTGGGATATCATTGAACTTTGAACCATCTTTTTGATACATGTGTCCCGGTTTGTAATTCAATTAGGTCTAACAAGCCTGTTTGGTTTACACGGGAATTAACCAATTTAAAAAATAAAAAGTCAAGGATGTACGGGAAGTTCAAGAAATCTGGCTCTTTCTTGGATTACACTCGATATCTGATTGCACGATCTAATTTCATTGTCCTAAATAAGCAACGTTATAAGGATTACCTTAGAAAGTGTGGGATACAGTTCCAGCGGGATCCTAAACGGTTCTATAGCTTCGTTAATGCGAAGCGGAACCCATCAACACTACCATCAACTATGTTTTTTAAAAAAACGACTGCTGACTCAGATCAGGCTATTGCCGATTTATTTGCTACATTTTTTCAAACAACCTATAGTTCTCAGAATTATTTATCTCACTTGCCATATCCTTATCATGTAAATGTTTCTAATTGCATTTTTGGGTCGTTGATCACAGAAAGTTTACTACGAAATGATCTAAGGGTCATCAAGCCCGTATTTTCACCGGGACCTGATGGAGTACCAGGCTGCGTTCTTAGGTATTGTGCTGAAGGTGTCTCAAAGCCCTTGTTTAAATTATTTAATTTGTCCGTGGAGTTAAGTTCTTTTCCTCACATCTGGAAAGAATCATTTATTATTCCTCTCCTTAAAAAAGGAAACAAGTCTAATGTTTTGAACTATAGAGGTATTTCTAAGTTGTCTGCTATTCCTAAGCTGTTTGAGAAGTTGATAACTTTCCAACTACAACATCTCTGCAGATCTATAATTTCACCCTACCAACACCGGTTTATGAAATATAGATCTACTACCACTAACCTATTGGAATTCACCTCTTTTGTTATTAAGGGTTTCCAAAATAAAATGCAAACAGATGTTATTTACACGTTTGACTCTGTTAATCATTCGCTTTTACTGCATAAGCTTCATATTCTGGGATTTCCAAATAACTTAATTCTTTGTCTTTAAGAACCCAAAAAGTTTACTTTAAAGGCCTTGTTTCTAAACATGTTCATGTTACTTCCGGAGTACCGCAAGGAAGTCACCTTGGTCCGTTATTATTCACTTTGTTTATAAATGACCTCCCTTCTGCAATAAACCACTCTCGGGTGCTGATGTACGCCGATGACGTAAAACATTGCCTGTCGTCTACTAACTCTCTTGCTGGACAAAATTTACAATCCGACCTTGACAGTTTCCAAACCTGGTGTCAATTGAATTTATTAAATCTTAATTACAGTAAGTGTAAATTAATGTCCTTTTATAGACGCATGCCCTTTTTTAATAAATATTTTCTAAATGGTGAACCTCTAGAGCGTATTGAGTCCTTTAATGATTTGGGCATTCTTCTTGATCCCAAGCTTAAGTTTGACAAGCATATTTCTACTGCTGCTAATCGAGCGTTTGGAGTCCTGGGATTCATAAAGCGCTGGTCGAAAGAATTTGACGATCCCTACATTACTAAAACTCTTTATACTTCACTTGTTCGTCCAATTCTTGAATATGGATCTTGTATATGGTGTCCCCAATACAAGATTCATCAGGATAGAATTGAATCCGTGCAAAAACAATTTCTGCTTTTTGCCCTCCGGGGTCTTAACTGGAATCCTAATTCCCGCATGCCTTCTTACCGTAGTAGACTCTTACTAATTAATCTTCCCTCTCTTTCTAATCTAATCGTAGAACCATGCAAGGTGTAATCTTCTTACGCAAACTAATCAGTGGGGAAATTGATTCTTCAGAATTAATCAGCCAAATTAGTTTTGCGGTTCCGTGCAGAAATACGAGGAATTTTTTACCAATTTCTCTTGAAATATGTAATGCTAACTATGCTATCCACAACCCTTTTCGCATCTTTTGCGCTAATTATAACAATCTTTTCCATATATTAAATAATGCATATTCTGTCCCTGTCATTAAAACGTTAGTCCTTTGTTATCTATCCATTTGTTCGCGATCTTCGTCACCGCACGTTATGTGGCGCGCCCCTCGGTCGGTTGGGCGGGAGGTGGGTGGCATTTTGCCTGGGTCCGCACGTTAACAAGCCCGTGCTTGGTATCATTGGGCCACTTGAATGTACTGTTCATTAGTACATCTACGTCCAAATAAAAAAAAAAGACTTATAAATCGACGATAGGCTTGACTATAGGACTTGCCTAACAAATCCTCGTTGAGCTTCAAAGGCAATCCAATCGCATATTCGCAAGAAGAAAGCCAACTCGTCAAGATTAACATCCATGTGAACAGATTGCATGAAATTTTAGACTGCATGAAAATATCAATTATGGAGCCGTCGGTAGTGATGCTTGTATCTCCAAGACCTGCGACAGTTGCTGAAGTTCGCGGTTTCTTTAATTGCAGCTTTTGAGCAAAATGAGAAGTTATTATCTGCAGTTGAGAGCGTGAATCCAATGAAGCTCTACACGGAAATAATGTGCCATGGCGATTTTTTACAAGAACTATAGCGGTGGCCAGGAGCACAACATCAGTTATGGCAAAGAGCAAGTTTCTTCACTTCTTTGCTATGACTGGAGGGCGACAAATTTCCAAATCAACTGCATGAATAAATTCCATGACCATAACCAATACAAAGCAGACAACCATTTGGGTTGTTTTTGATAGCCATAAAAGCCTTTCTATTGGTATTTGTTTTAAAAATTTGTTATTCCGAGCTGAGAGTTTGGAGTAAGCCATAGCGTGTTGAACATTTTTCTCCTACTCCTCAGCAGGTAGTATTTATTCCACCGATGTACTCTCCTCCCAGCTAGTCTGACTTGCAGCATCCAACATCTGCAGCAGCATATGAACAATACTGCAGCCTGCTATTTGCGCCTAAATTCCCAAGCTCTTTACTGCTCGCATATGACAATTGACCATGTCCGAAAATTCGCGAAGTTTTGTGGCAGACATTGAATTCACTCTCTTGAGTCCAAGAATTTTTTTAAAAGCGTTTACTTTTAATACACAGAGCTACATAATAATTAGCACTGGAAATTTCCAATGATCCAGATATGCAGGAACGTAGATGTTGTAGTTTTTCGAACATGGAAAAAAAGTTTACATGCTCTGTGTACCAGAAAATGTGGGTAATTTAAGTTCAGACAGACGAAGTCCATGTGACCAATCATTTGTATTGATAGCAGCTTGCTCCAACCTTAACCAAAATTTAGTTAACTGAGGCGGGTCAAATCTGGCATCGGGCATTATTTATGTTGCGATAATGCTGACGATGCATACAGACCATAGACTCCCTGCCCTGCGAGCATGAAATGCGGCATTTGCACGAGGCGCACGGTCAGCATTTTTCACCAGCAACGTCCGGTGTAGCGACAAGTTAGGGCTAGGGCTGGCGCCCAACTAAAAATCGAACCCACACCGATTAAAGTGCAGTTCAGTAAAGCATAACTACGCAAACGGTCTTTTTAAAAGCTAATAAAAAAATTTAGAATAATAAAAGCCAAACCAAACGGCTGAAGCAGCAAACTCGCAGCCACGAGTGCAAATATAGGCAACTATAAAATATAATTGTTACATCAAACGAACAGCTTGGGCAGCGGAGAAGAAGACCAAATAACCTCCAACGCCCTGGCAGAAGAATATTAACCAAATTCCAACTACTAGAGGGAATCGGCAACGACTAGAAGAAAAAGCCAAACAAATTATGTAAGTGAACTCTTTGTTTAAAATGTACCTGTGATCACTTAGGAAAAGAGAAAAAGAAAAATAAAAAAAGAAACTGAGAAGCTAAAATATTTGCAGAACAAAATCCCAAAATTATAAAAAATAATATTATAAACTAATAAACAAACGCAGCACAAAACAATTCGCAGTTGAATCTGACCCGCCACTTCAACAAATGTTTATACATTGTGTGTCAACGTGTCGGCAGCCGACAGTCAGCTTATTTCTGCAGTCTTGCAGTCTCATTTGTCATACGTATAAATAAAAATTCCTTTTGGTTAGTTGATATTGATTGTTTTATGCAAAACGAAAAGATCGTTTTATGTATTTCTTTTGATTGTAAGCACATTATTTCTGTTTGCATTTGTTTTAAGTTTCTCATATATGAGAAGAAGAACGAACAGTGGTCTTGAATTAGATGAATTAGAATTATTACCGAAACTGACTCTTTAGGCTCATTTGAAGAAATACTTGCTGGCTTAAGTAATTTAAGTTTAACAAAGGGACAATTGAAACAAAAATCAGATATGGACCTAAAACAGTTAAACGTAATCTTAAATTCAGCGATTAACGCTGCATTGCAGGTCCAAAGGTCAGAGTTCGAAGTAAAAACACAAGAAGTAACAAGTCGGTTAATCAACGCGGCGGTAACCGAGCCCGTTATAAAAGTCTATGAAGACGTCACTGTCTTACCCGGTAGGAGCTATGACGAGCCGCTTGATGCGGTTAAGTCAGTCTCAAAGTTTAATGGCATACAAGAAGGTACTCCGATCAGAAGAGAACCATTTGTCCCACGAGGACTCACGACAGCAGGACGAAGATGAGCGGGCAGCTTCTGCCGTTATTGAGGAAATAGAAAATAATGAGGACGACTACGGTACCAACAACGTTAATTTTTTAAGGGTGCGTCCCTGCTCCTGTTCGTCAATCGAACATTAGCAGGGGTCAGTCTAAAATTCCTTATTATTCCTTATTAATATCGGGGCCTCGAAAAACTACCTGGGTCCCGGTAGCCTCGAGCATATTAGCGCCATCCCCGTATAAACCCCTTTCAAGGTCAATTTAACACACGGCGTTGAAAGGATTACTCATAAATGTACTTTACCCGTTTTGAGACACGAGAGACCAATTTTTATTTTACCAGAATTGTCCACACTTGACGGCATAATAATAAAAATAAGTTCATAAAAAGGAATAGAAAAAATACAATCCATAAATGCCACAATGTCAATTTTACTAAGATCGAGGAGATTGAGGTCCCCTTGGTCATTGAAAAGGAATTTCTAAACATGATAAAAAAAATAAAGGTTTTCGCAGACCCAAATGAGCTGCTGCCATCGGTTTTCGGAACAATCTGAGCCGAAAATGACGAGCCGGTGTATTCAAAGCTTTACCCATTTCCAATGAAATAAAGAAGTTGTTGAAGAATAGAATACGGCCATCTCGCTCTCCTTATAACAACCCAATCTGGGTCGTCGGCAAGAAAAAAGTCGACGACTCAGGAGCGGGTATAAAAAGGTTGGTCATAGGCTTCCGAAAATTAAATGAAAAAACTCTCGCTTACAAATACCCAATGGCTAACATCAATATGATATTGGCCAACCTTGGTAAGGCCCAGTATTTCACGACATTGGATCTGAAATCAGGCTACTACCAGATTACCCTAGCGGAGCAAGTCCGTGAGAAAACGTCTTTCTCCGTGAATGGTACAAATACGAGTTCTGCCGACTGCCGTTCGGCCTCAAAAATGCTGGAAGTGTTTTCCAAAGGGCGATCGATGATGTGCTACGAGAGCACATCGGCCAGACTTATTATGTCTATGTCGATGACGTGACCATGTAAGGTAGCCGGAGTTCTGAAGTGTCTGTTAGATGCTAACATGAGGGTCACCAAGGAAAAATCACATTTCTTTAAAAAAAGTGCCGAATTTTTAGGCTTTGTCGTATACAGTAGCGGTCCAAAGACAAGCGAAAAAACGGTTAAAGCCATCTAAAGCTTCCAAAAGCCAACCACTTTATTTGCGGTAAGATCTTCCATTTTTTTTTTTTTTTTGTGGTTGTAGATGTACTATAGAACAGTACATTCAAGTGGCCCAACGAAACCAAGCACAGGCTTGTTAACGCGCGGACCCAGGCAACATGCCCCCACCTCCCGCCCAACCGACCGAGGGGCGCGCCGCATAACGTGCGGTGACGAAGATCGCGGACAAATGGACAGATGACAAAGGACTAAAGCATGGTTCTACGATTAGAAAGAGAGGGAAGATTTATTAGTAATAGTCTACTACGGTAAGAAGGCATGCGGGAATTATGATTCCAGTTAAGACCCCGGAGGGCAAAAAGCAGAAATTGTTTCTGCACAGATTCAATTCTATCCTGATGAACTTTGTATTAAGGACACCATATACAAGATCCATATTCAAGAATTGGACGAACAAGTGAAGTATAAAGAGTTTTAGTAATGTAGGGATCGTCAAATTCTTTCGACCAGCGCTTTATGAATCCCAGGACTCCAAACGCTCGATTAGCAGCAGTAGAAATGTGCTTGTCAAACTTAAGCTTGGGATCAAGAAGAATACCCAAATCATTAACGGACTCAATACACTCTAGAGGTTCACCATTTAGAAAATAATTATTAAAAAAGGGCATGCGTCTATAAAAGGACATTAATTTACACTTACTGTAATTAAGATTTAATAAATTCAATTGACACTAGGTTTGGAAACTGTCAAGGTCGGATTGTAAATTTTGCCCAGCAAGAGAGTTAGTAGACGACAGGCAACGTTTTACGTCATCGGCGTACATCAGCACCCGAGAGTGGTTTATTGCAGAAGGGAGGTCATTTATAAACAAAGTGAATAATAACGGACCAAGGTGACTTCCTTGCGGTACTCCGGAGGTAACGTGAACCGGTTTAGAAACAAGGCCTTTAAAGTAAACTTTTTGAGTTCTTAAAGACAAATAGTTGGATATCCAAAGAATTAAGTTATTTGGAAATCCCAGAATATGAAGCTTATGCAGTAAAAGCGAATGATTAACAGAGTCAAATGCCTTACTGAAATCAGTGTAAATAACATCTGTTTGCATTTTATTTTGGAAACCCTTAATAACAAAAGATGTGAATTCCAATAGGTTAGTGGTGGTAGATCTATATTTCATAAACCCGTGCCGGTAGGGTGAAATTATAGATCTGCAGAGATGTTGTAGTTGAAAATTTATCAACTTCTCAAACAGCTTAGGAATAGCAGACAACATAGAAATACCTCTATAGTTCAAAACATTAGACTTGTTTCCTTTTTTAAGGAGAGGAATAATAAATGATTCTTTCCAGATGTGAGGAAAAGAACTTAACTCCACGGACAAATTAAATAATTTAAACAAGGGCTTCGAGAGACCTTCAGCACAATACCTAAGAACGCAGCCTGGTACTCCATCATTTAGTAGTAAACTTTCTGTGATCAAAGGCCCAAAAATGCAATTTGAAACATTTACATGATAAGGATATGGCAAATGAGATAAATAATTCTGAGAACTATAGGTTGTTTGAAAAAACGTAGCAAATAAATCGGCAATAGCCTGATCTGAGTCAGCGGTCGTTTTTTCAAAAACATAGTTGATGGTAGAGTTGATGATTTGCGCTTCGTATTAACGAAGTTATAGAACCGGATCCCGCTGGAACTGTATCCCACACCTTCTAAGGTAATCCTTATAACGTTGGTTATTTCAGACAATGAAATTAGATCGAGCAATCAGATATCGAGTGTAATCCAAGAAAGAGCCAGATTTCTTAAACTTCCCGTACATCCTTGACTTTTTATTTTTTAAATTGGTTAATTCCCGTGTAAACCAAACAGGCTTGTTAGACCTAATTGAATTACAAACCGGGACACATGTATCAAAAAGATGGTTCAAAGTTCAATGATATCCCAAATAATTTATCGAGAAAATCATTTTGAGTCGTGGAAGTCAACACGCTAGAATTAGGACTAGGAATCCATGTAGTTCCCGCAATATTGAAGTCGCCGAGAACTATAAGAAAATCACGATCGGAAAGCATAGCAGAAATAGAATGTATAGCAGAGAAGTGCATTGAATAGACTGAATTATATGAATAAGGAGGAATATAAGAACAAGTAATAAAAAGGCCGACACCGTTAATGCACAATTTGACGACAACAAATTCAATATCTATACTCAAATTGGTTATCACTGTCTTTGAAAATAAATCAGTATCAACACCAATAAGTACACCAACACCACGACGAGAAGTACGATCTTTTCTATAGATAGAAAACTTGTTAGATAGGATTTCAGAATCTAGGATGTGAGGCCTTAACCGTGTTTCAGAGAAGGCAATGCCATGAAAAGGTAAGGATAGGCTATTAAAACAAAGATTACTAAGTTTAGTACAAAGACGTCTTACATTCTGCTAGCCAAGTGAGAGGGAGGATGTTAGTTTTTTGTACTAACAAAGACTGCAAGAGGGGGTTTTGATTTACAACAGGAGGCGGAAGTGCAATCGAAGACCGATTTTTCTTTTTCGCAGTGTATTCTTTAATAATTAAATGGTCTGGCCAGCATTCCTTACAGCAAATTTTGCTGCAATGTTCGGCCGGAACACTTATTTTAAAAGAGGAAATGTCCCGAATATATGAAAATTTGATTTTTTCCACCGTAATATTGGCTTTCAGATTGGCCAACAAACAAAGATTTGTTTCTTTTGTGGAATACCTACAAGGGTCACATTTGGAAACTCAGCAGTAGCTTCGAATGAAGCTATAGCCTTGGATTGACCTTTTGATTCAGTCGGTTTATTAGCACTGGGGAGTTGATTAGTATGAACAGGGCTAATAATTACAGAATCAGAAAAAGGTTCGGGAACAGAAGGAGCAACATCCATGGGAACTATGTTGGTTTCGTCACTTCTGTCTTTGATGTGGGGAGAGGGGGTGAAAAATTGATTAATTGTAAGTTAGCAGCGGATTTAGTGGGCAATTCTGACGGGCCAGAAAGTTCATTTGGGCTAATACACAGCCAAAAATTGGTTTTTTACGCCTTGGAGATTCGTTCAAAAGCTTCATAGCTTTGAACTCATTATCCAGAGCGGGGAACCCGTCGGACGGTTTTTTAAACTGTCCGGAGATGTCCCCAAAGGCCCTCTTAGTCTGCCTCATGAATCCCATCATGTCCCTTTTAACTTCCCTGCAGGATACGCAAGTCCACTTTAAATCTGATTTGGACTCAATCAGGTCGATAATGCAGCCATTGAGGCACACAACCAGCAGCAAACAAAACCCATCTTAACGTTTGCACGCACCTGGCAATCTTTATTATAGCGGACAAACATTATTATCAAAAGAAATAAATTAAAGATAAAGAAATAAAACAAAAATAACTGCTCAAGAAGGATTATGGTTAAAGTGAACAGAACAAAAATAAGCACACTAGGGTTAAACAGATATCTACTTACAATACTACAACAATTAGTACACAAATGTAAACAGCGCGGGCACGACGACCGAAACAAGCAACGGGATAAAAGCAAAAATTATAAGAACAAAAGAACCGTCCAAAACCAACAACAATATTAGCGTAAGCGCGGAGAGAGTAAAGACCGTTTTAGAGCGCGGAATGAAAACAAGAGAAATATGCAAAGAGCAAATGCAAAAGCAAAAAGTTAGCAGCCAGCAATGCAACTGCACAAGACAACCAGTATACTTGCGCTGCAGTTTGTTGTTGCAATTAAACACAAATTTTGCAAATTTATTAAGATTGCTAAATAGATTTGAACAATGAGTTTCACATAACCGATTGAATCACACTGTTAATATACTACTATTTGAAGGCCAAAAAAGCGAATATAAGATTGATTAATTGAGTTCAAAATTAGACAATTTCGAGGCACAAGACAAAAACACGTCCGTTGCGAATGCGAATGCGAATGATTAGGTCTGGCAAGGTGAAAATGGCAAAGTTAGGAAACAGAGATCCAAGAAGATCCTTGTCGAGTTAACTAAAATGCAGTTCAAAGCTTTCGACAAACTCAGAAGAATCTTGGCCTCGGAGGAGGAAATCCTTCACTACCCAAACTTCAAAAAAGCGTTCGACCTCACGATGGACGCTTCTTACGTGTTGTCCGTGACTAACTTAAACATTTATACCATCCACCAACCGCTGCCATTCGCCGTGTCAGATAGAAACCCGAACTCGAAAATTAAGCGCTGGAAAGCGTTTATCATTGAATACGGGACCAAAATGTTTGTCTTTGTCTTATACGATTGACGCCACTGAAAAGCATGTTAACTACTTTAGAAACCAGATAGTTCTGGAGGAACCAGAACACCCATGGCAACGCACATCGCTGCTCTTTAAACAAAAAGTTAGGCACGACATTTTTTTAAAGACTGGGACACGCTTATCGACGTGGTCAATTATACGATTAGCGCAGAAGTGGAACGCAATCGCGCTCAAGGAGCATCGCAAGAGAATGAAAAACAAGAGCTCAGGGAATATTTTTTCCGAACATGAACAGAATTGCTGGGGAAGTTGTTGTAAATGGCTAAGTTTGTGTCAAGGCCAAATACGACCGGCACCCTTAAAAGCGAAAGCTCGGAACTACTCCGATCCCGTTCGATGCAGGGGAAATCAGCCATATGGATATTTACTCTACTGCAGGAAAGCATTTCTTGACGGCCATAGACAAATTCTCTAATTTTGCTTTGGTTCAGTGAATTGCATCACGCACAATTTCGGACATAAAGGGACCACTTATTAAAATTATTACATCTAATCAACTTGTTTCCCACAGTCAAGACAGTCTACTGCGATAACGAAGCTTCATTTAATTCAGAGACCATAAAATCAATGCTAAAAAACCTGTACGATATCGACATTGTCAATGCCCCCACTCCACAGCACATCAAACGGGCAAATAGAGCGCTTTCACAGCACCCTAAGTGACATGGCAAGATGCTTATCCCAGCAATGAGGCATCACAGACACGGTTGAAGCCGTGTTGCAGGCCACTGTTGAGTATATCCGATCATATCATTAGGTTATAGATAAGATCTCGGTCGACGTCATTCACCCAGCACCGGACGCAGCTAGACAGAAATAACAGAAATAACTCGTCAAGACAGAGCAGGGTATTTGAAGTAGGTGAAGTGGTATTAGTAAAGTCCAACATGTCCAACAGTAACAAGCTAAGCAAGCTAACAAGCTTTATATGTTGAAGAAAAGGTAGAAGCAGATTTGGGAACAACAGCTCTCATAAAAGGAAAGGGCTGTCCATAAGGACAGCCTTAGATATTATGAAAAAAATTCATTAAAAGTATAAAATAAAAAAAAATAGTAATTATAACAAAAATATGGAAAGAAAACATGTGGCATACGTAAATTGGCATCGGCAGTTCACCAAAATTATAAATTCACTCTTTCAGGCATCTTCTGGTTTTAGCTTTGTGGGTTATGCTTTCGACGGACTGACGGACTACTCCCACGCGGATTACATCCCGGTAATCGACGGGACCGCAATACTGTGGAACGAGACGAACTACTTGACTATTTGGACGTAGATGTACTAACGATCAGTACATTCAAGTGGCCCAACGATACCAAGCACGGGCTTGTTAACGCGCGGACCCAGGCAAAATGCCACTCACCTCCCGCCCAACCGACCGAGGGGCGCGCCGCATAACGTGCGGTGACGAAGATCGCGAACAAATGGACAGATGACAAAGGATTAACTTTTTAATGACAGGGACAGAACATGCATTTTTTAATAAATGAAAAAGATTGTTATAAGTAGCGCATAAGATGCGAAAAGGGTTGTGGATAGCATAGTTAGTAATACATAGTTCAAGCGAAATTGGTAAAAAATTCCTCGTATTTCTGCACGGAACCGCGAAACTAATTTGGCTGATTAATTCTGAAGAATCAATTTCCCCATTGATTAGTTTGTGTAAGAAGATTACACCTAGCATGGTTCTACGAGCAGAAAGAGAGGGAAGATTAATTAGTAGGAGTCTACTACGGTAAGAAGGCATGCGGGAATTAGGATTCCAGTTGAGACCCCGGAGGGCAAAAAGCAGAAATTGTTTTTGCACGGATTCAATTCTATCCTGATGAATCTTGTATTGGGGACACCATATACAAGATCCATATTCAAGAATTGGACGAACAAGTGAAGTATAAAGGGTTTTAGTAATGTAGGGATCGTCAAATTCTTTCGACCAGCGCTTTATGAATCCCAGGACTCCAAACGCTCGATTAGCAGCAGCAGAAATATGCTTGTCAAACTTAAGCTTCGGATCAAGAAGAATGCCCAAATCGTTAATGGACACAATACGCTCTAGAGGTTCATCATTTAGAAAATAATTATTAAAAAATGGCATGCGTCTATAAAAGGACATTAATTTACACTTACTGTAATTAAGATTTAATAAATTTACTTGACACCAGGTTTGGAAACTGTCAAGGTCGGATTGTAAATTTTGTCCAGCTAGAGAGTTAGTAGACGACAGGCAAAGTTATACGTCATCGGCGTACATCAGCACCCGAGAGTGGTTTATTGCAGAAGGGAGGTCATTACACGACATATTGGACAGAGTACGACAGACTCGTACGGAAGACTTTAGAAATGACGAACCTATTCCCACAGTCGCACATGAGAAAGATTTTAGAGGCGGGCACAAACCACCTAACAACTTTGTTGGCAACTCTTGGTGTCCACCATTGGCACGCGAGGAGTTTGGATATCATAGGTAAGGCGCTGAACGTAATAGCTGGAACGCCTGACGCCGACGACTTAAAGAATATTCAATCGACACAGAACGAATTAACTAGGGAAAACAATAGGCAGCTTAACATGAATTGCAACACCCAAAAACAAATAAATGCGCTCACAGTCATGAATAATGAAATTCTAAAAGTAAAGAAAACAAAACAAATTGAGTCCGCGCATTTATATGAGACCCTTTTGACAAGAAATAGGATGCTTTCATTAAAAATTAAAAACATTATAAGGTCATTCTGTCACTCTGTCACTCTGTCACTCTGGCTGCCACTAAAGTAATAAGGCACGTAATTATAAACGATAGTGATTTAAAGGTAATTTTAAGCAAAGACTTCTTAGAAGTTAGCGTAACTCATATTTTAAATGTTTCTAGTATTATTATATTTGCAAATGATAAAGATATTCATTTTATAAGTAAATTCCTTAAACCTAAGCTAATATGTAAGAAGGTCATAGTTTTCCCTGTCGCTCATTCCGGAATAGTACTGCAAATTCCCGAGAACGTCGTAGCGGACTGCGACGGTGAAATCATTGCCGTACAATCATGCCGTGGGTCATCAAGCTTATCCTTCTGTAAAGAAACAGCGGGAAACACGTGCGCACAAGAACTGCACACGGGCATCACAGCCCATTGCAACACGCAGCCAAACCACTTAGGCTCAAAATCGGTAGTCGACGAGGGAATCATTATAATTAACGACACCCCAGTCCGAATAAGCATCGACGACGGGCCAGAAACCAAGGTCACCGGAACTTACCTCATCACGTTCGACCGCATTGCATATTTAAATGGTATCAAGTTCACCAACCTTATTGGTGCCATCCAGAAAATCCCCGACTCTGCATCGTTACCAATTTTTACGTCATCAAGCACCAAAAAATCTAAAGCCTGCCCTTCCTACACCAACTGAGCGAGGACAACCTAAGGCATATTAGGGAGCCGAAATCTCAGCTAAATGAAAGACTGATCATAGCATCGTCCATTTGTCTAATGCTATGCGGAACGGTGGATGTCGTCGTATGGTTAATCCAGTACAGAAAGAGGCAAAATCACCAGGAACGCATCAGTGTTGTTCTACGAAATCTTGGAATGACCGAGGTCGGTCATAACTTAAGTGGGGAGTAGTTAACATTAACCAAAATTGATTTAACTGGTCAAATTGGGCATCGGGCATTATTTATGTTGCGATAATGCTGACGATGCATCTAGGCCATCGAGTCCCTGCCCTGCCAGCGTGAAATGCGACACTTGCACGAGGCAAGTTAGGGCTAACTTATAAGAATAAAATTGTCTTAAGGTTAGTTTTTTAATTGAATTTAACCAGACACGATCGCGCTGGTAATGAAAGCTCACATTGAAATAATAATAAAAATAATAATTATGACTTATAATTATATAAAATTATTAGCAATATGTATTTATATGCACTTCGCGATATACAGATAAACAATGGATAAACGGAATGGCTAAATGTATTCAATATCTCTATATTTAAGCCCTGCGCAGCTAAACCGCAAGTTAGATTTATGAACAACGTTATAAGTTTATTTAATGATATTCTGCACTCGGATGCATATGTGATTGTTGCTTCGAATAGCTTCTTGGCTACGCCCACGAACAAGAGATCGTTGCAATCGTATGCGATAATAGATTCGGGACGACTAACTATGACCGAAAGCTAGATCAATAGCCAGACCTGCAACAGTGCTTGCGGAGCGACAAACAACATGAGAGAAAGAGTGGCCGAAGCCGAGCTTACATGTTATGTTGTTTACATAGCGATACAATAACCAATTTCAAACAATAAGTATGTTGTTGTTGTATTTGGGGACGGCTTCACATCGCAGTACATTTATCGATTTGCCGGCAAGCCATCGGTTTACTCAGGAGTTTAACAATATTATTTACATTTTTCGATTTCGAATATCGGACTTGCGCGGGTAACTTTGAAAACGGACAGGCACTAGGAAAAATCTTTAGGTCAACAGCTGTTATCGTTTACCTGGATGATGCCCTCCCCGCCTTGAGTTAGCCACATGAGTCCCGGCCAACTCCCAAATTTATTTCTGCATCCGCCCAAGATCATGTTTGCCTCACCCAACTACGAAAAATTACACCATAATTTCTTCATATAAATGTTAAAAATTAAACATTTATTGGCCTATTAATAAACATTTTAACGGTACTCAAATTACTACTAAAACAGAAAATGCATCCTTACTCCCCCAGTACACGGTAAATAGTGAAAACAACGGGACAATCACGCCTAGTCAACATACTGCGACACGTAACAGTTGAGTATCTGGGCGGGAACCGCAAGCTCAGAAACGGGTCCAAAACAAAATAATTAATTAAGTTCGCTTGCGCAGGGCCACTGTGACATTTAACAACAGTTTTTTTTCTTTTAAATTAATAGGGAAATAATTTTAAACTAAAGATTGTTTTTTTTATAGTAAAATAAATAAATACATTTATCTAGATGAATACATAATTTTGGTTAATTTAGTTACGGGTGCAGTGGGGTTTAATTTTATGAAGTTATTGTTTCTACTATGTGTGCAGAATGATAATGGGTGCATGAAAATTGTGTTCTTGCATGTATGTGTGAATGTAAAAAAAATAAGGGAACAAGCGACACTCCACCCTCGATTGTAATAGTTTCATTCAAATTCTGCAGCACTTGCAGAAAAGCGGCGGGCCGTTCCCGAAATTGTGGCAATCGGAGTCGGATCACGCTACACGCCGTGCGTTTTACGCCTGGCAAGATGGGCCGTGTCGGCTATAAAAACCTGGAGCGGTGGCTAATCCTCCTCCTGATCCCGATCCTCCGCTTCGCTGCTTCCCTGCTGGCTGGCTGTCGGTTGGCGGCGTCCGTGATGTCACAGTCAGTGCAGGGGGTCGTCTCCTCTCCGTGCTCGCCTCTCTCCTTTTCTCTATCCTTCTTCTCGGGATTTGGTCCGCTGCTATCGCCCCCACCGATATGTATCGTACATATGCTTCCCGTAACAGCACACTCCGGTTAGCCAGTCACGTACCAAGAACTGTAGTGGAAAGCGGGCACTATACTGTTTTCCACGTCCGCTACGGTGCCAACGTAGACTACGCCCACGTCCTTAGATTAAGGGTCACATGCACTACCGGTTGAGTAAGCCGCGCACTAGCTGCGTCTCATTGCTTTAGGTCTTTTGCGTGGAACACTCCGATCGGGGTTCCGTGTAGTGACGCCAACAATTATATGCTGTTCCCGATGGGCTTAACGACTCACATTTGACGTACCTGCAACAGAACTTTTTCCTGAAGTTGCTGACCAGAAAGTTCCGTTTGTACACCTCTTGACCGGGTAGATATTGTACGTCCCGTGACTTCAAGTTGTACCGGTTCTCGGCCTTCTCGTAGGCTTGGTGTAGAGTCTTTGTAGGCGCTCCCGGTTGATCTGCTGTTTGTCGTACCTGTGCAATGGTTGTATAGCAGAGTCGTTTATGGCTCCAAGTTTCCGGCCCAGGCGATAGTCGCTGCCATGGAAAAACATGTGCTGGCCGAATAGCGCAAAGTATGGGGAGACTCCAGTTCCGGTGTGTACTGCGCAGCATAAGGCGACCTGTACTTCCACCAGCTTCTCGTCCCACATTGTCTTGACGGTGCTCACAGACGTGCGGATTGCCGCTAACTCGGACTGATTAACCCGTTCTGAGGCGTTCGCCTGATGCGCATAGTTTCCAGTCTTCAGATGCGTGATTCCATAGTGCTGTATGTGTCCCTGGAATTCCTGCGAACAGAATTGTCACCCGTTGTCGGTATGCACGACCTCTGGTACTCCAAAAATCGCAAAGATGTCATCTCTCAGCATCTTGATTACTGCTATCGCTGTCGCCTGTGGCATGGCCTTCACCCATAAGAATTTGTTCAGGTGGTCTAACACGATTGAGATGTAGCCGTTACCGTGTCGTGAACGAGGATACTTTCCGAAAAATCCAAGCACAATTTCTGTAAAGGCCGATCGATATGTACTTCATTGCCCATTCGAGGTCTGTTTATTTGAGTGCAGTGCCTCGTTTTCTTACAAGTTTCGCAGCCCTTCACGTACTCTCGGACCTGCACCGCCATCCTTGATCAGTAATAAAACTGCCTTACTCTAGATAACGTCTTCGCCATTTCGCCAAGCATTCTCTCCTCGCCCTCATGTGGCTGTTGTATTAGGGTACGCGTGAAGGCTTCGGGTATTCCTCCTGGCCCTTGCGAGCAAAGAAGGTGCGCTTAAACAGCAGGCCTTCCTCAACCCTCAACTCAGGGAAGCTCTCCTTTGTTCCACAACTAGCTTGATCCGCTATAGGTACTCTTCACTCTCGAATTCCGTGGTCTCAAAATCAAACAGTTCGATCTCCTCTACGTCAAATGGCCGCGACAGCATGTCTTCGATGACATTCTCCTTTTCTTTGCGCTGCTCGATGTTGAAATCGAAGGCTTGCACTTGCACACTGCCACTTAGGTCTTCGAGCGTCATGAGCCACTGTAAGCTTGCATGGTCTGTGATGACTGTGAAAGTGCGACGTATGGACGGAATCGCTCGATGGTTTTAACTGCGGCTAAACATTCTTTTGCTCCGCAAACGTTGGGGTATCACCCGGTCCATCAATCGGCATAGTCGTTGTGCGGCATTACACAGTCCAAACGGCATCATGCGGAATTGGTATAGCGGACGACCAGGGATGGTGAACGCGGCATACTCCCTGCTTTTCGGCTCTAGCTCGATTTGCCAGAACGCATGCTTCATGTTCACGCTACTGATGAAGACAGTATCATCTACCCTGCTGAAGATGGACTCGATATTTTGAAGCGGGTACGCGTCCTTGATCGTCAACGCATTGAGTTTCCGTGCGTCTAGGCACACCCGATTTTTACCAGGCTTTCGCCCCAGTGTCATCCGATTGTTCCATGGACTCTCACTCGGCTCGATGACCCCAAGTCGTAACATTTCGTCAACGTCTGCAAATAATAAGTGTCGGACGGCCAAAAATACTTGAAAGAACCGCTCTTTGATTGGTACTGCTCCCTCGACTAGCTGTATTCTATGCGTAGCTTGGCGAGTCTTCCCTAAGCCCGATCGTCCGTACGAGAGAAACTTGTCCTTGACTGCCTCCAGTTGTTGCTGCTGCGCTGCGTCCAGTTTGTGTAGTTCGATGGGCTCGCTCCATGTGACGACCTCCGACTTCTCCAGCGTGATTTCCTCTACAACTAAGACATCAGGTGCTAAGCCAAACTTGCATCAAAAGTCGACACACATAACGTGAGTGAGTGCTCCGCCTCCTTGTATCGGACTGACACCTCCACCTTCCCCAAAATTTTACGTACGGTGCCACCATCTGCTTGAACTGTCGGTAGGGATGGGCTTAGCTATACCCCGAGATCCTCTATCAGTTCTGGGCTTCGGGATCGTGCTCGCTTAACCCTGGGTTTGCTGTCTCCGCCCTCAGATTTCCTCTTGTACTCTTAACCAAAAATGCGATCTATCGTACTCGGCCGCGCGGACTTCGATGGGGCGAGGCTGTGACCACTTGGGCAATTGCTATTATTCCTTATCATTATTTTCCTAACTAGCAATGGATGGAGGTATTTATGGCTGGACTGCTGGCCTGGAATGCGACTCCTTCGTTTTCGTCAGGCCCCTCGGCTGGTTTTCCGTCTGGCATTTGCGGCATTTGGGCAATACTACCCCCGGTAGACCGCTTTTATAACAAAAGATGTTGCGTATCTCCGACTCGAATTCGTAGAATGTGTGTCCGCGTTGTGAGCAATTCCAGCAGGTCAAGCGTTGCTTCTCGCTGCCACCCTCCCGAGGTCGATATAGAGCGTCGACTTGCTCTTCCTCCACGTCGCTTTGTTCCTCTGATTCCGACGCATAACCTCGCTAACGTGGTGTCGGTTCGAAAATTGTCGGGCTGATCCTACCATATTGGAAGGCATCCATCGCGTCTTAAGCATCCTCTCGGCACTCCTCCCGAAGCTTTTCTTGGCTGGTGATGTGCATGGGATATATAATTCGCGAGACCGCGTCCTTCACGATCATTTTATTACTTTAATGAAGTCATAATCCGTGAACGGAGTCGGCAGTCCCATCATCGTCTGGCTTTGCCTCTCTGCCTCATGAGTCCCGGCGAACTCCCAAATTTATTTCTGCATCCGCTCTAGATCATATTTGCCTCACCCATTAAAGAAAAATTACACCATCATTTCTTCATATAAATGTTAAAAATTAAACATTTATTGGCCTATAAATAAACATTTTAACGGAAAATGCATCCTTTACACCCTCAGTACATGGTAAATAGTGAAAACAACGGGACAATCACGCCTAGTCAACATACTGCGATACGTAACCGTTGAGTATCTGGGCGGGAACAGCAAGCTCAGAAACGGGTCCAAAACAAAAAAATTAATTAAGTTCGCTTGAGCGGGGCCACTGCGACATTTAAGAACAGTTTTTTTTCTTTTAAATTAATAGTGAAATAATTTTAAACTAAAGATTGTTTTTTATAGTAAAATAAATAAATAAATTAATTTAGATGAATATATAAATTTGGTTAATTTAAATATGTGGTTCCAGGAGAAAATCATATGGTATATAATACATATATATAGTGAGTGGATGACTTAATATGCGGAAATGATTTTTAAGGTAAATGAGTGTGTGTGTGAGTGTGTCAACTTGACATTTTTTTTTTTTGTATTTGTATTTGGACGTAGATGTACTAACGAACAGTACATTCAAGTGGCCCAACGATACCAAGCACGGGCTTGTTAACGCGCGGACCCAGGCAAAATTTAAATTTAATTATTTAAATTTAATAATTTAAATTTAATTAATTATTAATTGGTTACGGGTGCAGTGGGGTTTAATTTTATGTAGTTATTGTTTCTACTAGGTGTGCAGAATGATAATGGGTGCATGAAAATTGTGTGCTTGCATGTATGTGTAAATGTAAAAAAAATAAGGGAACAAGCAACACTCCACCCTCGATTGTAAAAGTTTCATTCAAATTCTGCAGCACTTGGAGAAAAGCGGCGGGCCGTTCCCGAAATTGTGGCAATCGGCGACGGATCACGCTGCACGTCGTGCGTTTTACGCCTGGCAAGATGGGCCGTGTCGGCTATAAAAACCTGGAGCGGTGGCTAATCCTCCTCCTGATCCCTGTCTGTCGGTCGGTGGCGTCCGCGATGTCACAGTCAGTGCAGGGGGTCGTCTCCTCTCCGTGGTCGCCTCTCTCCTTCTCCCAGGTGCACAGAGCTGCAGTTCGAGCACTTGCCAACTTCTGGTGTCTTATGATTCGGACTACGATGCCCGAAACTAGCCACGGTCACTTGGTTGGTGTGGTCCTGGGCGTGCCTCGTGGTCTCCTCCTGCTTATTTTTCCTAATTTTTTTTTATTTGATCTCCGCACGTGGTCATCTTTTTCTTTTTTCTTCTCTCTCTCTCTCTGTCTTTGAACCAAAAGAAACTCCCTCGTCTTCTTGGAGTAGCATCGACCCTCGTCCACTTTTTATCGGTCGGAGTCATTCCTGTCTCTATACATATCGTACATATGTTAAGTTAATTAGTGTATTCGAATTTAAAGAATTTTGTTTATGTTCAATTATCTGATGCTGTTCCGACCAATCATGCTTTTAGCTTAAAGGATATTCACGAATATAGTTTCCAAAGTTGACGCCATGCGCAGCAGCTTTGTGTGTGAATGCAAGGGGGTTGAAATGTATGGTATGCAGTGTTCAGGCAAAGACATTATAAATGCTAAGATGAGTAACTTAGCACAAAAAAATCTATAAAGCAGCTTGACTTATACAAGATTACCATGATACCATTTATATTTGTATATTTGTCTATATATCAACTTATATATGCATGTGTAATTAGATGTTGCATTGGCTTTAGCTGCCGAAAAACGAATTATTACGTTTTTTTGGGTAGCCAAGTTTGTCTCATAGAGTTGCGCGCGCAACATTAGAAATTTCAAATGCATAATAGCTGGACATTATAAATAATAACGTTTTAAATATTCAATATTTTTTATATTTTTCTAAAATTATGAATGGGCTACAATTATTATTTTCTTTATTAAAACATAATTTAATAATGTATTATATATAAACATATAATATAAAAAATTTTTATTTAAATTCTCTGTTCTAGAGCTAGAAAATTCTACAACCTTTGCAACACATTTTAATATAACATTGAGGGTAGGTCGCGGTCGGCGCACTTGCTGAACGAGTATAAAAGAAAAAGAAGTGGCGTCACATGCATTTCAATTAGGCAAATGATATTATTCTTTATCCGTCATCCATTTATTTATTTTATTATTTATTTATAAAGCTGCATTAATTAAAATTAAAATTAAAATTCATTAAAATTAATGCAGAAACTATTTATATGATGTTCTACACAACCCCTTATCTATAGATAAATGTGTATTGACAAATGTGTATTTGTATTTGTTTCTTAAGTTGTTATATGTTATTTGAATTTTCAAGTATATTAAAAATGGGTTAAGTATCGTGTCTTTGTGCGTACGGTATTAAAATCAGATTCTCGTATGAGACCTCACACATAATTGCTCATCATGTTTTGATTCTACAATCCCTGATAACATCGCTCCATAGATTAAAATTATTAAACGAATTTGCAACGTGTGACATAAAGCAAGTTTGCTGAAATAATAATATCCTTAGCAGTCTCTCCATCGATTTCAATAAATAATATAACGACGCCCTATAAGCAGCTATATAAATAAATAGGTGACGTAAAATTCTAAAACTAGAATACGCTCTCAGTTCGGCTTGTCGAGTGTAATGGGATCATTTATGTTTGTATATTTGAGTGTGTATATAAACTGATACTGGACGGTTTCCACGGCAAGGAGTATGTAGTGGTTGTTGTCCAGCAAGCCTTTGGTCGTGTGTGGCACGCCGGACTACTCCCTAAAATTAAAGCCATGCTTAACCTCCAGCTCTACAGCATAATTGAGAGTTTCCTCTCCGACAGGAAATTCCAGGAGGTTCAATATGGCGTGGCTTTCGCAACCAAGCACATCCGAGTGGGTTTTCCTCAGGCAGCGTCCTAGGCCCCACTCTATACTCCCTTTTTACGCATGACGTACCTACGGTAGATAACATCCCAATTAAGGATCACCAAGACCTGATTGTTGCTACACATTACGGATGACACGGAAATCCTATCCAGGAACAAATGTGTCTACAAAGCAACAGATGTCCTGCAGGAATATAAGACGTTCTGAAAACTGGGCCTATCGGTGGAACATCTCAGTGAACCCGGAAAAGTGCGCCACAGTGACCCACACAGTGCGCAAGGACTCCTGCCCCGGTCTATTTCTCCACGGCGAACTTCTGGAACAGGCGAGCGAGTTCAAATACATGGGCGTTACTCTTGATAGATGACTCACGTTTAAAAAACACATCAGCGAGGTATCAAAAAATATCATAAACAACGTCAGGCGAATGACATGGCTCTTAAGCCCAAACACCAAGCTGTCACTTCACAACAATGTGCTTATCTACAAGTTATCCTGGCCCCTGTGTTGCGATACAGGCTGCAGGTGTTGGGAAAGCTGCGAAGTCACACCTTCAAAAAATCCGCATTTCGTTTCTTGTGACAACCGCAACCTATTTCAATTTTATATTGAAATGTGTTGTAAACAGATATTGGGCGGTAGAAATTTTCTTGCCTGTAAGCCAAGAATTTAAGTAATTATTACTTTATATTAAAATATTTTATTAAATTTGTACGTCCGATTTCATAAAGTTTGCCGCCCATTTTGGCTAATAACGTTGTGCGCATATTAAATATTGTTTGATTACGTAGCCTAGCTGGAGTAATATTTCGAATTGTTCACTCAAAACACACACATATATACTCATTACGTTGCTCGGCGATTTATATATATTTTATAGCAAGCTGCGCTCTTATCTTTGGTTAAACGCATAGAGTGATAAGAATTATATTCGTGTTAGAATAATATTCTTATTCAAATAATATTCGTATTAGTCTATGGATTAAACGTGTTGCCTTGACATTCGCTCTTGCACCCACTAGCCACCTGCATTTCGTTTAACATTCATCACACAATTCTTCGTTTGAAGCTGGCACGTACCAATTCGGGTCCACCTGCCTTGACATAAACAACAATTGTATAAAAAGTTATTATTAACCTTTTAAAACTTGAGTTGAAACAAATAATCGTGTTATTAATTTAGAAGCGAAAGCTATGAAAAAGCTCAATAGCCAAAAAATATTTCAAACAATAAAGTTACAAATATTTTTGGCTAGTATGTTATTTTAGGAGAGCATTGAGTAAATTTATACATAATGTATAATAATTTTCTTTAATTCTCGGCCCTAAGGCTAGAACATTTCTACAACCACTCAACATACAATATATAAGTTAACACATAAATTCCATAGCAACTAAGTAACGGTACATGAATAATGCTGACACGCCAAAGTGTGGGTTCAGCGCTCTGCACTAGCAACAATCAGCATCGATCGCACGACACTTCGTGGCTGGAGTGCTTCGGCGCTTAGAATGCTGAGTCGGCATGCCGATTATGGTCCGATCGCGCTTTAGTTTGATTTTGAATAAAGTAGACGTAAGTCACTTCGAATCGCACTCCGGCACACTGCCGTCATTTGTCTTTATTAAACTATATTACTGTACCACAAGGACAGTAATCAACAAAGGGGACGAAGTCAAGTCTCCCATCATAATCATCATAACATAACACACCTAAGGATCCTACCTGGATCAACGTCCTTAAGGAAAGCCACCGGACTTGGATCTCACCATCAGGAGCCACGTGGGCACACCACGGCCACTGGATTACATAACCAAATAACTGGCGCCCAACGTCCCAATACCCACCAAAATTCATAGGCAATAATACAAAAACATGTAAGTTTGTCAAGTGAACCCAAATAACAAATAATAAGTTAAAGAAAAAAGAAAAAAAACACACAAGAATTGAAGTTGTGAAAAAATACATATTTTGCCAAGAAAAAACAATTGCATACTTTTACCAAAAATAAAAATAAAAGCCATTGCATACTTTCACTAAAAATAAAAACCATTGCATACCCTCACTAAAAATAAAACCATTGCATACCTTTAATGCATGTTTTTATTATAAATAAACAATTGCTACTTTTACTAAGACAATTATATGCCCAATGCGAAAAGTTTCATACAAGTGTCGAGGTTAACAAATGAGCTGGAACACCTATAGGGAAATTAAAACGAAGAACAAGTTGGTTGGTGTCCAGAAGATCAGGTAGGCAACACAATGGACCCTTCACAAATTCAAGCCCTCATTGACAATACCGTTAGATCGGCACTGTCACAACAACAGTCCCAAATAAATTCAATAACTCAAGAAATACAAAAGTTGCAAGTGAAAACGCCAACGGTCGTCTCTTACAAAAAAATAACTGTTGTTCCTTGGGTAAAATGTGACATAAAACTCGACATAATAAAATCCGTACCAGACTTCTCTGGTGCACAAGACCAATATGTTGCTTGGAGAAAAGCAGCAGTTGATGCGTATGAACTTTTCAAGCCCTTCGACGGCAGTAGCGAACACTACAAGCAGTAGCCATTCTTAGAAACAAGGTCACAGGGCCTGCTGGAGCCTTGCTTATCTCCTACAACACGGTGCTAAATTTCGACGCCATCCTGGCTGGATTAGATTGCACCTATGCCGACCGAACATCCTTGCGCCTACTGAGGCAAAACTTAAACATGGTCAGACAAGGTGAAATGACACTTATGCAGTACTATGATGAGGTCGAAAAGAGACTAACTCTGGTAACTAATAAGATTGTTATGTCACACGAACAAGAAGGCGCTGATTTGCTTAACGCTGAAGTTAGAGCCGATGCCTTACACACTTTCATATCAGGCTTGAGGAAACAACTCAAAGCTGTCGTATTCCCAGCGCAACCCAAAGACCTGCCCTCTGCGCTAGCTCTCGCCGTAGAAACAGAAGCCAGTATAGAGAGGAGCATGTTTGCAAACTCCTATGCTAAAGTTGTTGAGGAACGATCCCAAACAGCTGAAAACAGCAAACACAGATCATATGGTAAACCGAATAAAAACTACAAGGAAGACCACGGTCAAGATCGAAATCCTCATTACAGAAACAAAAAAAATGCTCCAAAGGAGCAACCCAATAAAGAAAGCCAAAAGCAAGCTCCACAACCGATGGAGATAGATTCTTCTTCCAAATTCAGGCAGCGTACTGAATATAATCAGTACCAACCAAATGAGTCAAACGCTCCTAAGAGGAGGAACTCCTCAGAGCGACAAACAGGTCCGAGACGGCAACGTCTTAATAACATTGTTCAAGCGGATTCCGAAGAACAAAAGATAGCATACGAAAAAGCTGCAAAGGCTGCTGTCGAAGCAATTGACAGCGAGGAAGAGTACGATCAAGCCGACTCTGTCCATTTTTTAGGGAACACTCCCGGTTACCGTTCATTGAACGACGGTTGGCTGGGAGAACATTAAAAATGCTAATCGATACTGGCGCGGCAAAAAACTATGTTAAGCCCGTAAAGGAGCTGAAAACCATATTGCCGGTCGCCAAACCCTTCTCAGTGAATTCGATCCACGGGTCCACTGAAATAAAGGAGAAATGCCTGATAAACATTTTTAATCACACTTCCCCTTTTTTTCTATTAGACACACTTAGTTCGTTCGATGCCATTATTGGATTCGACTTGTTAACACAAGCCGGGGTACAATTGAACCTTACAAAAAGTCTACTAGAGTATCAGGGCATTTCTGAAGAAATTCAGTACCAGAAATGCACTGATGTAAATTTCACCGATGTAAACGACATCGTAGTTCCTATCTCCGTCAAAAAGGAGTTCAGGAACATGATACTTAAGAGGAAAAAGGCCTTTTCAACAACAGAAGAAGCACTCCCTTTCAACACCTCGGTCACCGCCACAATCCGCATGGTCGACAATGAGCCAATATATGCCAGAAGTTACCCAAGTCTAATGGGCGTTTCTGACTTCATAAACAATGAAGTCAAGCAAATACTAAAAGACGGCATCATCAGACCATCAAGGTCACCCTACAACAGCCCAACGTGGGTTGTTGACAAAAAAGGCACAGACGCCTATGGCAACACAAACAAAAGATTAGTCATCGACTTCAGGAAACTGAACGAGAAGACTATACCTGATCGTTACCCAATGCCCAGCATTCCCATGATTCTAGCGAACCTGGGAAACGCTAAATACTTCACTACCCTCGATCTAAAGTCAGGGTATCACCAAATATACCTTGCGGAACATGACCGCGAAAAAACCTCATTCTCTGTTTGCGGTGGCAAATATGAATTCTGCCGACTGCCATTTGGTCTTAAGAATGCTGGCAGCATCTTCCAAAGGGCAATCGATGATGTTCTAAGGGAACATATTGGGAAAATTTGCTACGTCTACGTAGACGATGTCATAGTTTTCTCAAAAAACGAAGTAGACCATGTCAGGCACATTGACACGGTACTCAAGTGCCTGATTGAAGCCAATATGAGGGTAAGCCAAGAGAAAACTAACTTTTTTAAAGAAAGCGTAGAGTATCTTGGTTTCATCGTAAGCAAAGACGGCACCAGATCCGACCCAGAGAAGGTCAAGGCCATTCAAGAGTACCCCGAACCCAAAAGCGTCTACAGTGTCAGATCTTTCCTGGGTCTGGCAAGCTATTACAGAGTCTTCATAAAAGACTTTGCATCCATAGCTCGTCCAATAAGCGACATTCTAAAAGGAGAAAATGGTTCAGTGAGTAAGCATAGATCAAAGAAAATAGCAGTCGAGTTCAATGAAACCCAGCGCAACGCGTTTCAACGCCTGCGCAACATCTTGGCGTCAGAAGACGTAATTTTGATGTACCCAGACTTTAAAAAAGCTTTTGACCTAACCACTGATGCCTCAGCAAACGGAATTGGTGCAGTCCTATCCCAAGAAGGCAGACCAATTACCATGATTTCTCGTACCCTAAAAAGTGCAGAACTGAACTATGCAACCAACGAAAGGGAGTTGCTAGCTATCGTGTGGGCTTTAGGTAAATTGCAAAACTACCTATATGGCTCCAGAGAAATTAACATTTTCACTGACCACCAGCCTCTCACTTTCGCAGTAGCAGACAAAAATACCAATGCAAAAATAAAAAGGTGGAAAGCCTACATCGACCAATACAACGCAAAGGTTTGCTATAAGCCTGGCAAAGAAAATTTTGTAGCAGATGCGTTGTCCAAACAAAATCTCAATGCCCTACAAAATGAACCTCAATCAGACGCCGCAACCGTTCACAGCGAACTTTCACTGTCCTACACGGTCGAGGCCACGGACAAACCGTTAAATTGCTTCAGAAACCAGATCGTTCTGGAAGAAGCACGTTTCCCATTAAAACGCATCATGGTTTTGTTCCGCAACAAAACTCGCCACCTGATCAACTTTACCGCTAAGAGCAGCATTTTAGAAATTCTCAAAGAAGTTGTAAATACGGAGGTCGTGAACGCTATCCACTGTAACCTCCCCACATTAGCAAGTTTCCAACACGAATTAATTGCTTATTTTCCTTCTACAAAATTTCGGTTTTGTAAAAATCTCGTACAAGACATAACAGATAAAAGCGATCAGTTGGAATTGATAAATAGCGAGCACAACAGGGCGCACAGAGCAGCCCAAGAAAACGTCAAACAAATCTTGCGCGACTACTACTTTCCGAACATGAGCAGTTTAGCCAAAGAAGTAGTCTCAAATTGCAAAGTTTGCACGCAAGCAAAATATGACAGACATCCCAAGAAACAACAGCTTGGCGAAACGCCGATTCCTCAATACACGGGCGAAATGTTGCACATAGACATATTCTCAACCGACAAAAAGCAATTTTTGACTTGCGTCGACAAGTTTTCCAAATTCGCCTTGGTACAACCAATAATATCAAGAACAATTGTCGACATTAAAGGTCCCCTGTTGCAAATTGTGAATATTTTTCCTAACATTAAAACAATATATTGCGATAATGAACCTTCATTCAACTCAGAGACCATAACATCCATGTTGAAAAACCAATACAACATCGATATTGTAAACGCTCCTCCTTTGCACAGTTCATCAAATGGCCAAGTGGAACGATTCCACAGTACGTTAGTTGAGACCGCGAGGTGCCTAAAGATTGACAAAAAAATTGAGGACACAGTTGAATTAATACTGAGAGCAACAGTAGAATACAATAAATCGCTACATTCGGTCATTTGCGAAAAACCAGTTGAAATTCTTCATGAGGGACCCGAAAATCGCAGTTCAGGTATTACTTCCAAACTGGCAAAAGCCCAACAAAACACCATAGAAAGGTGTAACGCAAACAGGCAAAACCGCGTATTTGAGGTAGGAGAGGAAGTATTCCTCAAAAACAACAAGATGTTAGGAAACAAGCCAACCCCTCTCTGCACCAGACAGGAAATACAAGCAGACCTAGGAACGTCTGTCTTAATTAAGGGGAGAGTGGTCCACAAGGACAACCTAAAATAGTTTTACCTTATATTAAGTAAGGAAATAAGTTCTCCAGACAAATAGCCATAAATTCTGAGACACAGAAGCAGATAAACAAACTAACTGATACCATAAACCAAATAATAAAAGCTCAACAAAATAGATTAACCGACACTCCACACTTGTATGAGACGCTCTTGGCTAGAAACAGAATGCTAACCATCGAAATTCAAAATTTAATCCTCACAATAACCTTGGCAAAATCTGGTATAGTAAATCCTACAATATTAAATCACGCAGATTTGAATTCACTTGTCAAGCAGGACACTCCAATAATTAGTTTAATAGAAGCCTCAAAGATTAGGGTCCTTCAGTCCGATGATATAATTCACATACTAGTAGCCTTCCCAAGGGTCGAAGCCAGATGCAAGAAAATCACCATCTATCCCGTGCCTCACAATCACACTACACTACATCTCGACGAGAACTCACTGGCCGAATGCGAAAAGGACACCTTTGCGGTCACTGAGTGCATTCAGACCGCACACAACAGCTTTTGCGAACGATCTCGACGTGAGTCCTGTGCGACATTACTCTACTCGGGAAGCATGGCCCAATGTCACACTCAACCCAGTCACCTAAAGGAAATAATGCCCGTCGATCATGGCGTTATCATCATCAACGAGGCGACTGCCCGCATACGCACAGATGATAGCCCAGAAGTAATCGCAAAAGGAACCCACTTAGTAACGTTTGAACGAGTAGCTATCATCAACGGAACCGAATTTGTAAACGAGCGAAAAGCAATGAATAAAATTCCTGGCATCGTAAGGTCTCCACTTCTAAGGGTCATCGGTCATGACTCGACTCTGAGTATCCCATTATTACACCGAATGAGCAGCGGAAACTCACGCTCCATCCAAGAGGTGAAGGAACACATCGATAATGCTGGATCGCCCAAATTATGGTTCGCTGTTGGAGCAATACTAAATGTGGGTCTCATTGCCTCACTCATCCTTGTCCAGGCAATAAGGAAGAGACGAGCATCAATAAAAATTCAAAGTGTGATCGACAACTTTAACATGACCGGGGACGGTCATAAACTTGAGGGGGGGGCAGTTAACACATAAATTCCATAGCAACTAAGTAACGGTACAAGTTAACACATAAATTCCATAGCAACTAAGTAACGGTACATGAATAATGCTGACACGCCAAAGTGTGGGTTCAGTGCTCTGCACTAGCAACAATCAGCAGCGATCGCACGACACTTCGTGGTTGGAGTGCTTCGGCGCTTAGAATGCTGAGTCGGCATGCCGATTATGGTCCGATGGCGCGATGCATTGTCTTCACTGAGTAGAATTATGCTTTGCCTTTGTCTTTAGCTTTAGTTTGATTTTGAATAAAGTAGACGTAAGTCACTTCGAATCGCACTCCGGCACACTGCCGTCATTTGTCTTTATTAAACTATATTACTGTACCACAACGACAGTAATCAACAAAGGGGACGAAGTCAAGTCTCCCACCATAATCATCATAACATAACACACCTAAGGATCCTACCTGGATCAACGTCCTTAAGGAAAGCCACCGGACTTGGATCTCACCATCAGGAGCCACGTGGGCACACCACGGCCACTGGATAACATAACCAAATAACTTATACAGTCAAGCCCACATAGCTTTTGCTCTGATTTTATCCGACTGGAGATAAATAGTGCTAAGCTCTTTGGTCTTGTTGCATAGCAAGATCTATCTTTAATAGCGCCGAAAAAAGTTACGTTCATCCCGACAGACGGAGAGACATTGCACAAAACCAATGTACTCCTGTTACTTCGTGACCGCGTATAATGAACAATAGGTGCGCCTCCGTCCATGTTATACATTAATTCGTGTTGTTGAACTTGATTAAGTGGTGGTGCTGACCTGCCAACGTTTTCTGTTTCTTAAAATTGTAAACTCGGCTGTTTGCGCACTCATTAGAGAGGATTACCCGTCCGACAGTTTTTTAAACTGGCCGAAGATGTACCCAAAGCCTCTCTTAGTCTGCCTCAAGAATCCCATCATATCCCTTTCAACTCCCCTGAAGGATTCGCAAGTCCACTTTAAACCTGATTTGAACTCAATCAGCTCGCGGCCATTGAGGCCAGCGCATTTGTCGTGCGACATATTGTCACACAGCCAGTAGCAAACAAAACCCATCTTAACGTTTGCACGTATTTGACAATCTTTTTTGTAACACACAAACATGACGTGGTTGATTAATCAAAATAATTAAATTAAAAATAAAGAAATAAGACAAAAATATCTGCTCAAAAAAGAATAAAGATTGTGTTCAGAAAAAAGAAATTACCACACCAGCGTTAATACAGAATTGATGCTGGAATGTACTTACAATACAACAACAATGATTACAGAAATGTCAACAGCGCGGGCGTGACGACCGAATAAGCAAACGCAAAAATTAAAAAACAACAGAGCCGACCAACACCAACAACAAGAGAGCGCGGAATGATAGAAAAAAAAAACAAGTAGAACGTTGCAGTCGGACGTAACCTATTGCGTATAAGTTATTCCAATTATGTTTTAGTATGATTATTTCAAAGTGAGCTTTTATTACCAGCGCGATCGCGTTTGGTTGAATTCAATTAAAAGACTAAACTTAAGACAGTTTTATTCCTATAAGCTAGCCCTAGCTTGTCTTTGCGCCTCGTGCAAGTGTCGCATTTCACGCTGGCAGGGCAGGGACTCGATGGCCTAGATGCATCGTCAAATTGGGGTGTCGTTAATTATAATGATTCCCTCGTCGACAACCGATTTTGAGCCTAAGTGGTTTGGCTGCGTGTTGCAATGGGCTGTGATGCCCGTGTGCAGTTCTTGTGCGCACGTGTTTCCCGCTGTTTCTTTACAGAAGGATAAGCTTGATGACCCACGGCATGATTGTACGGCAATGATTTCACCGTCGCAGTCCGCTACGACGTTCTCGGGAATTTGCAGTACTATTCCGGAATGAGCGACAGGGAAAACTATGACCTTCTTACATATTAGCTTAGGTTTAGGGAATTTACTTATAAAATGAATATCTTTATCATTTGCAAATATAATAATACTAGAAACATTTAAAATATGAGTTACGCTAACTTCTAAGAAGTCTTTGCTTAAAATTACCTTTAAATCACTATCGTTTATAATTACGTGCCTTATTACTTTAGTGGCAGCCAGAGTGACCTCTATTATAATGTTTTTAATTTTTAATGAAAGCATCCTATTTCTTGTCAAAAGGGTCTCATATAAATGCGCGGACTCAATTTGTTTTGTTTTCTTTACTTTTAGAATTTCATTATTCATGACTGTGAGCGCATTTATTTGTTTTTGGGTGTTGCAATTCATGTTAAGCTGCCTATTGTTTTCCCTAGTTAATTCGTTCTGTGTCGATTGAATATTCTTTAAGTCGTCGGCGTCAGGCGTTCCAGCTATTACGTTCAGCGCCTTACCTATGATATCCAAACTCCTCGCGTGCCAATGGTGGACACCAAGAGTTGCCAACAAAGTTGTTAGGTGGTTTGTGCCCGCCTCTAAAATCTTTCTCATGTGCGACTGTGGGAATAGGTTCGTCATTTCTAAAGTCTTCCGTACGAGTCTGTCGTACTCTGTCCAATATTTCGTGTAGTCAAGTAGTTCGTCTCGTTCCACAGTATTGCGGTCCCGTCGATTACCGGGATGTAATCCGCGTGGGAGTAGTCCGTCAGTCCGTCGAAAGCATAACCCACAAAGCTAAAACCAGAAGATGCCTGAAAGAGTGAATTTATAATTTTGGTGAACTGCCGATGCCAATTTACGTATGCCACATGTTTTCTTTCCATATTTTTGTTATAATTACTATTTTTTTTTATTTTATACTTTTAATGAATTTTTTTCATAATATCTAAGGCTGTCCTTATGGACAGCCCTTTCCTTTTATGAGAGCTGTTGTTCCCAAATCTGCTTCTACCTTTTCTTCAACATATAAAGCTTGTTAGCTTGCTTAGCTTGTTACTGTTGGACTTGTTGGACTTTACTAATACCACTTCACCTACTTCAAATACCCTGCTCTGTCTTGACGAGTTATTTCTGTCTAGCTGCGTCCGGTGCTGAGTGAATGACGTCGACCGAGATCTTATCTATAACCTAATGATATGATCGGATATCCTCCACAGTGGCCTGCAACACAGCTTCAACCGTGTCTGTGATGCCTCATTGCTGGGATAAGCATCTTGCCATGTCACTTAGGGTGCTGTGAAAGCGCTCTATTTGCCCGTTTGATGTGCTGTGAGTTTGGGGGGCATTGACAATGTCGATATCGTACAGGTTTTTTAGCATTGATTTTATGGTCTCTGAATTAAATGAAGCTTCGTTATCGCAGTAGACTGTCTTGACTGTGGGAAACAAGTTGATTAGATGTAATAATTTTAATAAGTGGTCCCTTTATGTCCGAAATTGTGCGTGATGCAATTCACTGAACCAAAGCAAAATTAGAGAATTTGTCTATGGCCGTCAAGAAATGCTTTCCTGCAGTAGAGTAAATATCCATATGGCTGATTTCCCCTGCATCGAACGGGATCGGAGTAGTTCCGAGCTTTCGCTTTTCAGGGTGCCGGTCGTATTTGGCCTTGACACAAACTTAGCCATTTACAACAACTTCCCCAGCATTTCTGTTCATGTTCGGAAAAAAATATTCCCTGAGCTCTTGTTTTTCATTCTCTTGCGCTGCTCTGTGAGCGCGATTGCACTCTGCGCTATCGTACCATTGACCACGTCGATAAGCGTGTCCCAGTCTTTAAAAAAAATGTCGTGCCTAACTTTTTGTTTAAAGAGCAGCGATGTGCGTTGCCATGGGTGTTCTGGTTCCTCCAGAACTATCTGGTTTCTAAAGTAGTTAACAGGATTTTCAGTGGCGTCAATCGTATAAGATAAAGACGCCTCCCTATGAATTGTTCTCTCATCAGATTGTGGCATGTTTTCGATAGCGTTTATATTTTGCAAGCCATCCGCAACGTGGTTCTCCTACCCGTGCTCATCGATAAACGCTTTCCAGCGATTTATTTTCGAGTTCGGGTTTCTATCCGACACGGCGAATGGCAGCGGTTGGTGGTTGGTATAAATGTTTAAGTTATTTCCGCCATATAAATTCCTAATGCCCAAGCTATGGACAGCAACTCATTTTCGTTCGTTGCGTAATTCATTTCTCTGTCTTTAAGATTCCTAGAGATAATGGTTATGGGTCATCCTCCTTGGGACAGCTCGGCTCCGATACCTGAGGAAGAAGCCACCGTCGTGAGGTCGAATGGTTTCTTAAAGTCTGGGTAATGAAGGATTACATCCTCTGAGGCCAGGATACTTCTGAGTTTGTCGAAAGCTTTCAACTGCATTTCAGTCAACTCGACAGGGATCTTCTTAGATCTTTGTTTACTGACCTTGCCATTTTCACCTTTCAAGATGTCTGTCAGTAGCTTCCTGATTGCAGCGAAGTCTTTAACAAAGCATCTATAATAGCTTGCCAGACCTAAGAAAGATCTTACCGCAAACAAAGTGGTTGGCTCTTGGAGCTTTGGATGGCTTGTCTTTGTACCGCTACTGGAGACGACAAAACCTAAAAATTCGACACTTTTTTAAAAAAGTGCGATTTTCCTTGGTGACCCTCATGTCTAGCAGACAATTAAGGACTCCGTCTATGTCCCTTACATGGTCACGCTCGGTTTTAGAAAAAATGATGACGTCATCGACATAGACATAATAAGTCTGGCCGATGTGCTCTCGTAGCACATCATCCATCGCCCTTTGGAAAATACTTCCAGCATTCTTGAGGCCGAACGGCAGACGGCAGAACTCGTATTTACGCCATTCACGGAGAAAGTCGTTTTCTTGCGGTCTAGCTCCGTTAGGGTGATCTGGTGGTAGATTGATTTCAGATCCAATGTCGCGAAATACTGGGCTTTACCAAGGTTTGCCAGTATTATGTTGATGCTAGGCATAGGGTGTTTGTCAGCGATGGTTTTTTCATTTAATTTCCGGAAGTCTATGACCAACCTTTTTTTGGCTCCTGTTGCTCCTCCAACCCAGATTGGGTTGTTATAAGGAGAGCGAGATGGCCGTATTTTGCCATTCTTCAACAACCCCTTTATTTTCATATTAACGAAGTCGGCCGCGCCTATTGGAAACGGGTTTGGATTATGCCGATAACCGATATGTTATTAGGCAGCAGCTCATTTGGGTCTGCAAAAGCCTTTATTTATTTTTTTCTTGTTAACAAATTTCTTTTTGATGACCAAGGGGACCTCTATATCTTTGATCTCAGTAAAATTGACATTGTGGCATTTATGGTATTGGAGTTTTTCAACTCCTTTTTTGTGTTTTATGACCTTGGTTTTTAGGTTGATCGTGGCACTAGCCTGCGTTAGCAGAGTCAGCCCAATTACGTCGTCATATGTGGACAATGTTGGTAAAATGAAAATTGGGGTCTCGAGTCCCAAAACGGGTAAAGTACATTTATGAGTAATCCTTTCAACGGCGTGTATTAATTTGACGTTGAAAGGGGTTTATACGGGGATTGCGCTAATGTGCTCGAAAACTACCGGGACCCAGGGACGCACCGTTAAAAAATTAACGTTGTTGGTACCGACTACGGAGTCGACCTCATTATTGGGTTCGCCGTTTTGGTTAGTGACTTACCTCTTTGAGCTCGTCCTTGATGCCCTCTAGCGCCACAACTGTGAAATCATCTGAGCTGTAATCAGGCATTAAGCAAACATAGCTGCACTTCCTCAGAAAAATGGCTGTCCATGACTTTGGCCCGGATACCTTGTTGTCCGCTGCCAATCAAGCTTCCTGAACTAGAGCCACTTCGGTGGGTGCTAACTCCAGGGCTGAGATGGAGCTCTGCCGACCTAACTTGCTTTTATGCTACTTCAGCTGGAGGACCTTAGGCTGCATGGCTGATTGCAACTTCCAGCCCCGATGGCACGACTAATAGCGTCGTATCGCTATTCTCAGCCATCCCGCTGGGGTCCGCCTCATTGGCTGCGTCTCCGATTCTCAGGCCAGGCGCTGCTTTCACCATGGTCAGCAGGCCAAGGACCCGCTCGAATGGAATGTCGGGTAACGCATATCCTCGGCTTGCTGATTTGTGCTTTGCTGATTTGTAGAACTATATGCAGTCCCTTGCATTCGGGCTTCGCAAAATGGATAACCTGCCAGTTAGCAGAGGGCAAGTTAGGATTCTGCCCGCTCATAAGCTTTAGTGCTGGCTTCGGTACGGACAGAATCAATGATCTGTCGCCTACCTCCTCTTCGTGATCGACTTCAGGGTGAAGTCGTCGCGACGGCTTAGTATTTTTACGCCATTGAGCCAACTTGCACTTTCAACTCTGGTGATTGCGGTACCTGGCTTCTATATCCGTTCGAACAATGCTTCCAGCAATTTCACCTCATCTGCCTTCCACTGTTTTGTCGCCATTTTGCCGTTTTTGTCACTTCTGTCAATGAGTGTTACGACTAGGTGTCGTTTGGCAACGTCACTGACTGACTCTCGGATTGGCTTTATCGTTTCGCGAGGCCGTTTGTTGCCTCTGTTGCGACTCTGTTACGCACTGGCGTTTGGTGCCCGGTTGCTCGACCTTGGTATACACTAGACGTAGGCTGCATAACAGCTTTCGTCTCAAAGTGTTGACCGCCATCCTTGATCTTTTGGGCGACTGACTTGCTCGTCTCCTCGGGAGTGAGGTCGGTGTAACTGTTGAGCAGAGCCCTGATTTTCAGAGCAGCCTTCTATTGGGCCTTCACTTTCATGCAAACTTTTGTTTTATTGGGCCCAGCGTTACTAGAGGTTCTGACACCCTCCTGAACTGGATAACAGAAACTTCGGCCTCTATCGAGATATTTCTGCCATGCGAGAATAGTACGGCACTAACTCGCCACAGCAGGACACCGATATGTGATGTTTTGGTGGTGGTGGCAGTCGCTTTACGACTACCGTGGCATGCTCCAATCTTGGCCGAGGTGTAACCGCAGGCGACACGCAGAGAGGTTACCCGTGGGAACCCGTGCCCACCGGTGATAGCAGTCGCATTTTTCAGCGAAGTTTATACTGACATCTCAAGCCCGGTTGCTTCCTTCCTGTCGACAATAGTAATTTTGTTATTCGGGGAATCGAGCCTTAGCGTTTTTTGCCTGCCACCAGGCTCTTATCGTGGTACCTCTGACTTGCGGAAGCTATGGGAGAATAGCGTACGTTTGTCATAGCTAGACACGGCACCACTTAGGTTGTAGACGTGCGACTAGAATTACCCATATTCGGCCGGGACCTGCATGGAGTGTTCAGGGCGAGGGTTTTTGCCAGCCTACAATTCGGATAACATGGCTAAAACTTTTAAATCGCAGCAGATCATTTGCTGATGCTCTTCATATTTGATACGTTCAAACAGTTCAGCCATTTTTCTATATAATTCCTTCATATTAACAGCAACGGGGATGGATAGCTTCTGCTTTCTATTGTGGAGTAATACAGCCTTTAGAATAACCTTGCTGTCATCAAATAACCTCTAATTCTTTGGACTATACATTTCGCCAATTTCTGAAATTATTCCGAAAATGTCATGCAAAATCCATATACTAAGTAATATAGATATCTCAAGTAGTATTGAGAGAAAGAAAGAGAGAAAGTCAAATGTCGCCATCGGTAAAAGTTCCGTTGACGTTTTCTGAAGATTTTGTTCCTTTAACCGCGAAACTAACGTTTCATAACGTCGCATATGGGTTTAGGTCCGTTGCCAACTCATTTAATTTCTCTGTGTAAATAGCTTGACACGTTTATCTTCCTCTGAATTTCTGGTGATCTTTGTAGTTTAATAGCCCAATTCCACTATCAACATTTCTTAAATTGTTTACAAACGTTAAAAATGTAAAATTTGTAGAATCTGTTACCTTTACGTTTTCCCATAAGAAACAACATATTTTACATGCAAATGTTGCAATCCGCCTGAGTATTTCGTGTTTTTTTCCGCTGATTTATCGAATTTTGTATCGATGTTGTGAAAAATATGAAAGTATCATAAGACAAACAGCTGATACACCAACGGTAAGCGGCAATTTTTAAATTTAATTTAAATTTCAAAATTTAAATATTTAATATAACATTTCAAGGTGAGCAAAAACACAAAAGGAGTCAGTAAAATGGGAATGAAAAAACTTTGTGGCGTTCAGATCAGCACGAAAAAAAAACGCGAACATATTTATATCAACGGATGGGCGCAAAGCTAATTAATACCGGCTTCGAAGCCTTAAATTGGCAAGATGTGCTCACCTAAATGGACACTATCAGTCGGAAGTATAAGTAAGGAGTTTCAATGTATTTATATTATATATTAATGCATGTGTATATTAATATTATAAAATGCATTGTATTTATCAGGAGCAAATTAAAAGCTGTCGGCGCATCTGGATGGACTCATATTAAATAGGTTCACAGAATCCTTGGCCACATGAAATCTGTCAACTTTTCGCAATTTATGGAGAGCCTGGTGAAGAGCGGCCATCACCGCATTGCACTACAAGGGAGGAGCCGGTGCAATCGCGCTCTCCATATCGGGCTTTAAGCGGCCAAGATGACAATATGGCTCCGTCCACCACGCCGCATTCTTCTAAGAGACGCAAGGTATCGAATCCATTATCTCCATTCAAAGCAGCTATGTTGGCTATCGCAAAGAATCGCTCAAAGCATTTTAAGAAGATTAGCGCTGCATGACTGACTAGTGTAGAACGCATTGAGTAAACAGTGTTAGAGTTCGAAAACAACATTTTAAAAAATTTTAAATACAGTCAATTAAAATAAAGTTTAGTTTATAAAATGTTATTTATTTATTGGGGTGTTACTTAAAAAGTAGTTATATATTGTCTAATATTTTTTGCTGTGCTACCAAATTCATTTCGCTATTGGTATAGTCGCAAAAATTGCTATTTTTGGTACAGTCGGCACTTGCTAATGGAATCTCAAAATGCGCAATATGAAAATGTAAGATATGTTGGGCATAGTGGAATTGGGGTATTGGAGAGAAAATTTAATACTAGTGAGGGAATAATTCGAACTGATCACTCGGTAATGTTCATTAAAATCATCACAACGGACGCAGAATGGCTCATGCAAGGCAGTGTTAGTTAAGCAATTTTTAATTACGTGTTAGTCTGGTTGGAACCGTGAAATTTAATTGACTTATTAACTCCGAGGAATTGATTCCGTCGCCAATATCCATTAATTAGCTGCTGGAAACAAATTTTTTAGTTGGGAGATTTATTAACAAAAGCCTACTTGAATATGGTGGTAAACGGGCATTAGATTTCCAGTTGAAACCACGAAAGGCAAATAGCAAGCACAGCTTCTGGACTGACTCAATTCGGTCTTGCTAAAATTACTATTGAAGAGACCATGTTTCTATAAAAAGTCATTATCTTGCAATTAAGATTTAGTAGGTTATCTTGACACCAGGACTCAAAGGCAAAGACTTTTAGGAAGCTCTATACTTACAGAGACGCACATAAGTATTGGCACATCATGCACTTCTGACTTTGCTGCTATATTCCGACGTTATATATTTTTTTTTAGAATTATTTTTCCTATATAACCCAACTAATTTACTATAAAATGCAGTAACACAATTCTAAAGTTAACTATAAATTATTTTATTCAATTTCATAAATCAAAAAAAGACACTTTTTGGCTGCACATAAGTATTGGCACACTTAACTAAATAATTATAAAAGTTTTGAAAACTTTACAAATTAGTATTTGGTTAGTGAGCCAAGCATTTTGGCATAGAAGACACCAATTTTCGCGATGTCTCTATACCAATATTGTGCCATTCCTCCTCTAAAGCCGTTTATGCTTCGGGTCGTTATCGTACTGAAACGTGAAATTATGCTGTAAACTCAGCCTTTTGGCACTTTTTTTTTGTGACTTTCTTTCAAAATGTCCAAATAAATGGTCTCGTTCATTATGCCATCAATGAAGACCAACTCGCCCACGCCGGCAGCCGACATGCAACCCCACACCATTAGTCCCCCGCCACCGTGTTTCACTGTTGGAGCAAGGTTTCGTTTTTCGAAAGCCGTATTAGGTTTGCGCCATACCGATATTCTCCCATCTGACCGGAAAATATTTTACTTGCTCTCATCTGAAAAGAGCACCTGATCCCAGAATAAGTTATGCTTACTGTTAAAATCTTTCGATTAAACCAAACGCTTCTTTTGGTTGATGGGAGAAATAAGCGGCTTCCGTCCTGCAACACATGCATTTTAATTTGAATTGTACAGTACTCTCCTAATGGTCATTGGGTGCACAATATTTCCAAATTCCTCTTTAACTTTTGCAGCAATATGTGTCGACGATATCCTTGGATCATTTTTGATTTTTCGCACTTTTTGGACAATTGCACGGTTAGATAATAATTGTGACCGGCCTTTGCGCTTTGAATTTTCAAAGTTCGGGTCTCCTTTGAAGCGATTTACAATGCTTCTAATAGTGAAACGGCCTCTGTCCATCAATTCCCCAATCTCAGCATATGATTTACCTTCATTATGCAAATGCAAAATTATTTTTGTTTGCGGCTCGGTTGTTTCCTTTTGTTTTGGTGTCATTTTAGCTTAATTAAAATTGTAGCTACAAAATGACAATTGAGCTGTACAAAACGCATTTCTTTGAATTAACGGAAAATCGGAACACATGTTCTTGCCCATAGCGTTACCAGATTTGCAAAATCAGAACTATAAATCGATAAAAAAAATAGGTGTGCCAATACTTATGTTCAGCCAAAAAATGTCTTTTCTGGTTTTTTAAATAAAATAAAATAAAATAATATATCATTAACTTTAAAAATGTGTTAACTGTACTTGGTGGTAAATTAGTTGAGACATAGGAAATATAATTCCAAAAAATATATGATCACAATAGCGACGCAATATAAATAGCAAATAAGTCAGAAGTGCATGCTGTGCCAATACTTATGTGCGTCTCTGTATATGCAAGGCACAATTTCATATCCCCGGTATACATTAGCACTCGAGAGTGTGAAAGTACCAAGAGGAGATCATTGATAAAAAGAGTAAAGATAAGCTGACCAAGGTGACTACCCTGAGGAACACCGGATGTCAACCTAATGCAGTTAGAATATGCATTTCCATTACTCAGATACTCTGAAATCCAGTTAATAAGTGTTGTGACAAAAACCAACCGTTATGTTTTTGTACTATATTTATCGTTTATTATGTCTTTTCTGGTGCGGTCGTTTCAAATTAGTTTTTCACTTGCGTCCGTTCGCTTCGACTGTTCGTTTCAGTGTGTCCATAAATGTATCCAATAAAGCAGCAATTTCATCCGCATAGGTCTCTTGCTGTACCATTTGGCAAATCGTCTTTTCAGCGCTTTGTATATGTGCTGCCATGTATTTTCTTCTTCTTAACCGACACTTTAAATGTGGATGACTGTGAATTTCTTTTTCCAGTGTTTTAGTTGCTGTTGTCACGATTGTGTTTGGCGACTTGTTCGGTGATTTCTTCAGAAAGCCAGGACCAGATAGCCATTTACTGTGATGATCAATTCTAGGCATATTTTTAGGGCGTGTATTTGTATTCTGCGGGTATCCATCTCCATTGATTGGGTTGTGTAGCGGTAAGTATTTCGGTTATTCGACGACGCTTGCGAACACGCTCCTCCTGCTTCTGGTCCAGTCGCTTCGGCTCGACAAGTTTTACTTTGCGCGACTCCTCCTCGTTACGACGTGATTTCTCCTCACGCGCGTTGTTCTGCTTCTCAATGAACTCTTTTCTTGATGCCTTCCTTATCCAGCTTGGATAGCATTTTCTTGCCGTGTGCAGTCTGTGATATCTGCTGTACCTTCTCCTTGAGGCTCTTCTCCTTGATGGCTTGGACATCGTTTTCGTGGGTTGATACGCTATTATCTTAGCTCGTTCCACGTCAGTTGTTTTTATGAGAGGCAAATTTTCTGTTATGACATACTCTTTTATTAATTCATGTAGTTCGTCCTGCTCAAAGTTTCCCCTCAATAACATTACTGGGCTTGACATTACTGCATTGCTGGATGGCCCATATGCAATCAAGCCTAATTTGGTATTGATATCCACTGGGTGCTTGTTTCCAATTTCAATCGTCTTCATAGACAACCCCAAGTGTAAATTACCTAGGCCAATCAAAATTACTGGTTTGGCATATGTATAATTTTCAATTAGTACGTTCTTTAAATGTTCGTACTGTTTCCGTTTGAAAGATTGCGTTGGTAAGCTAAGATTCTTTACTGTATGTATCCCCTTTATATCGTAGCTAATACCTTGTTTAAGATCCATAATTTTGCAATTAACTCTGACATTTCTACAGCAATACTGTTGTCGTACCATTGGAGTGTTAACGGAAATTTCTGGCTTTTAAGACCCAATTGTATTGCCACGTCTTCATCGATCATGGTTACAGCACTACCTTCATCAAACAATGCCATTTATCATTATCATTTTGAACAAGAAACTGTTAGCTTTGTTTTTACAATTCAAAATAGGTTGTGTCTGTAGACTGTTTAGTTCTTAGTTGTTGGTTGTCGTTGGATGTTGATTTACACTCGTCCTGCTTTGTCTGTGAATGTTGTAGACTCTTTGACTCTGGTTGATGCAAACTGTGATGATGTATTCGGGTACAGCCTTTAACTCTGCAGCTTTCTTTCTGTTGGCACATCTGTATTGAATGTCCTTTGTTGAGGCAACTGAAGCATAGACCGTTGCGTTTGGCTATATTCCAACGTTCGTCGATACTCGTATCTTCCTTCCATCTTTCGCATTGACTTACTAGATGGTCCTTTTGGCATGACACATTTTAGCTCCTCAACTGTCATCTTGGTACATAACATTGGCTTAAAGCTTCTAGATATTGGTTGCTTTGACATTTCAATAACCACTGGTAACTGACCCACCATTCGATATTGTCTGCTGTATCAGCGCAATATCTGCTGTATTTCTTTTAACCATTGTTTTAATTTCTTGCATAACTTTTAATATAATGCATACTTTTTAATAGCTCTTCTTTTGGTATACTGTATTATTAAATTCATCCACTTCGTCTTCAGAACTCATTTTGGTGCTTCTCAGATTATATCAGATTATTATGTACTGTATATACTGTTCTTGACACCTTCCACATAACAAACGGCTCGCAATTAATTTGAGAACTCACTAAACATAATTTAAAAAATGTTGTGACAGCTATGTTGGCTATCGCAAAGAATCGCTCAAAGCATTTTAAGAAGATTAGCGCTGCATGACTGACTAGTGTAGAACGCATTGAGTAAAACAACATTTTAAAAAATTTTAAATACAGTCAATTAAAATAAAGTTTAGTTTATAAAATGTTATTTATTTATTGGGGTGTTACTTAAAAAGTAGTTATATATTGTCTAATATTTTTTGCTGTGCTACCAAATTTATTTCGCTATTGGTATAGTCGCAAAAATTGCTATTTTTGGTACAGTCGGCACTTGCTAATTGAATCTCAAAATGCGCAATATGAAAATGTAAGATATGTTGGGCATAGTGGAATTGGGGTATTGGAGAGAAAATTTAATACTAGTGAGGGAATAATTCGAACTGATCACTCGGTAATGTTCATTAAAATCATCACAACGGACGCAGAATGGCTCATGCAAGGCAGTGTTAGTTAAGCAATTTTTAATTACGTGTTAGTCTGGTTGGAACCGTGAAATTTAATTGACTTATTAACTCCGAGGAATTGATTCCGTCGCCAATATCCATTAATTAGCTGCTGGAAACAAATTTTTTAGTTGGGAGATTTATTAACAAAAGCCTACTTGAATATGGTGGTAAACGGGCATTAGATTTCCAGTTGAAACCACGAAAGGCAAATAGCAAGCACAGCTTCTGGACTGACTCAATTCGGTCTTGCTAAAATTACTATTGAAGGGACCATGTTTCTATAAAAAGTCATTATCTTGCAATTAAGATTTAGTAGGTTATCTTGACACCAGGACTCAAAGGCAAAGACTTTTAGGAAGCTCTATACTTACAGAGACGCACATAAGTATTGGCACATCATGCACTTCTGACTTTGCTGCTATATTCCGACGTTATATATTTTTTTTTAGAATTATTTTTCCTATATAACCCAACTAATTTACTATAAAATGCAGTAACACAATTCTAAAGTTAACTATAAATTATTTTATTCAATTTCATAAATCAAAAAAAGACACTTTAACTAAATAATTATAAAAGTTTTGAAAACTTTACAAATTAGTATTTGGTTAGTGAGCCAAGCATTTTGGCATAGAAGACACCAATTTTCGCGATGTCTCTATACCAATATTGTGCCATTCCTCCTCTAAAGCCGTTTATGCTTCGGGTCGTTATCGTACTGAAACGTGAAATTATGCTGTAAACTCAGCCTTTTGGCACTTTTTTTTTGTGACTTTCTTTCAAAATGTCCAAATAAATGGTCTCGTTCATTATGCCATCAATGAAGACCAACTCGCCCACGCCGGCAGCCGACATGCAACCCTACACCATTAGTCCCCCGCCACCGTGTTTCACTGTTGGAGCAAGGTTTCGTTTTTCGAAAGCCGTATTAGGTTTGCGCCATACCGATATTCTCCCATCTGACCGGAAAATATTATACTTGCTCTCATGTGAAAAGAGCACCTGATCCCACAATCAGCGCAATATCTGCTGTATTTCTTTTAACCATTGTTTTAATTTCTTGCATAACTTTTAATATAATGCATACTTTTTAATAGCTCTTTAAAGTCGTCCATATCCATTCTATCCTTTTGGTATACAGTATTATTAAATTCATCTACTTCGTCTTCAGAACTCATTTTGGTGCTTCTCAGATTATATCTCTTCACTCGATTTTGTACTTGATTGCACTGACATTTGCAATGTTTTCTACAATGGCGTCAATCTTTTTCCGTCTGTATACGATACCACTGGCTTTTTCTCATTCGTTTGCGCAGCCTCTATACTTGTCCCGCCACACTGTCGCCAACGAATTTCACCATCTACATATGTATATGAATGTACTGTCCCTTACACACATACACAATCCTTTACTTATTCGTTTGCGCAGCCTCTATACACTTGTTCCGCCACACTGTCGCCAACGAATTTCACCATCTATGTACTGTATATACTGTTCTAGACACCTTCCACATAACAAACGGCTCGCAATTAATTTGAGAACTCACTAAACATAATTTAAAAAATGTTGTGACAGCTATGTTGGCTATCGCAAAGAATCGCTCAAAGCATTTTAAGAAGATTAGCGCTGCATGACTGACTAGTGTAGAACGCATTGAGTAAACAGTGTTAGAGTTCGAAAACAACATTTTAAAAAATTTTAAATACAGTCAATTAAAATAAAGTTTAGTTTATAAAATGTTATTTATTTATTGGGGTGTTACTTAAAAAGTAGTTATATATTGTCTAATATTTTTTGCTGTGCTACCAAATTCATTTCGCTATTGGTATAGTCGCAAAAATTGCTATTTTTGGTACAGTCGGCACTTGCTAATGGAATCTCAAAATGCGCAATATGAAAATGTAAGATATGTTGGGCATAGTGGAATTGGGGTATTGGAGAGAAAATTTAATACTAGTGAGGGAATAATTCGAACTGATCACTCGGTAATGTTCATTAAAATCATCACAACGGACGCAGAATGGCTCATGCAAGGCAGTGTTAGTTAAGCAATTTTTAATTACGTGTTAGTCTGGTTGGAACCGTGAAATTTAATTGACTTATTAACTCCGAGGAATTGATTCCGTCGCCAATATCCATTAATTAGCTGCTGGAAACAAATTTTTTAGTTGGGAGATTTATTAACAAAAGCCTACTTGAATATGGTGGTAAACGGGCATTAGATTTCCAGTTGAAACCACGAAAGGCAAATAGCAAGCACAGCTTCTGGACTGACTCAATTCGGTCTTGCTAAAATTACTATTGAAGAGACCATGTTTCTATAAAAAGTCATTATCTTGCAATTAAGATTTAGTAGGTTATCTTGACACCAGGACTCAAAGGCAAAGACTTTTAGGAAGCTCTATACTTACAGAGACGCACATAAGTATTGGCACATCATGCACTTCTGACTTTGCTGCTATATTCCGACGTTATATATTTTTTTTTAGAATTATTTTTCCTATATAACCCAACTAATTTACTATAAAATGCAGTAACACAATTCTAAAGTTAACTATAAATTATTTTATTCAATTTCATAAATCAAAAAAAGACACTTTTTGGCTGCACATAAGTATTGGCACACTTAACTAAATAATTATAAAAGTTTTGAAAACTTTACAAATTAGTATTTGGTTAGTGAGCCAAGCATTTTGGCATAGAAGACACCAATTTTCGCGATGTCTCTATACCAATATTGTGCCATTCCTCCTCTAAAGCCGTTTATGCTTCGGGTCGTTATCGTACTGAAACGTGAAATTATGCTGTAAACTCAGCCTTTTGGCACTTTTTTTTTGTGACTTTCTTTCAAAATGTCCAAATAAATGGTCTCGTTCATTATGCCATCAATGAAGACCAACTCGCCCACGCCGGCAGCCGACATGCAACCCCACACCATTAGTCCCCCGCCACCGTGTTTCACTGTTGGAGCAAGGTTTCGTTTTTCGAAAGCCGTATTAGGTTTGCGCCATACCGATATTCTCCCATCTGACCGGAAAATATTTTACTTGCTCTCATCTGAAAAGAGCACCTGATCCCAGAATAAGTTATGCTTACTGTTAAAATCTTTCGATTAAACCAAACGCTTCTTTTGGTTGATGGGAGAAATAAGCGGCTTCCGTCCTGCAACACATGCATTTTAATTTGAATTGTACAGTACTCTCCTAATGGTCATTGGGTGCACAATATTTCCAAATTCCTCTTTAACTTTTGCAGCAATATGTGTCGACGATATCCTTGGATCATTTTTGATTTTTCGCACTTTTTGGACAATTGCACGGTTAGATAATAATTGCGACCGGCCTTTGCGCTTTGAATTTTCAAAGTTCGGGTCTCCTTTGAAGCGATTTACAATGCTTCTAATAGTGAAACGGCCTCTGTCCATCAATTCCCCAATCTCAGCATATGATTTACCTTCATTATGCAAATGCAAAATTATTTTTGTTTGCGGCTCGGTTGTTTCCTTTTGTTTTGGTGTCATTTTAGCTTAATTAAAATTGTAGCTACAAAATGACAATTGAGCTGTACAAAACGCATTTCTTTGAATTAACGGAAAATCGGAACACATGTTCTTGCCCATAGCGTTACCAGATTTGCAAAATCAGAACTATAAATCGATAAAAAAAATAGGTGTGCCAATACTTATGTTCAGCCAAAAAATGTCTTTTCTGGTTTTTTAAATAAAATAAAATAAAATAATATATCATTAACTTTAAAAATGTGTTAACTGTACTTGGTGGTAAATTAGTTGAGACATAGGAAATATAATTCCAAAAAATATATGATCACAATAGCGACGCAATATAAATAGCAAATAAGTCAGAAGTGCATGCTGTGCCAATACTTATGTGCGTCTCTGTATATGCAAGGCACAATTTCATATCCCCGGTATACATTAGCACTCGAGAGTGTGAAAGTACCAAGAGGAGATCATTGATAAAAAGAGTAAAGATAAGCTGACCAAGGTGACTACCCTGAGGAACACCGGATGTCAACCTAATACAGTTAGAATATGCATTTCCATTACTCAGATACTCTGAAATCCAGTTAATAAGTGTTGTGACAAAAACCAACCGTTATGTTTTTGTACTATATTTATCGTTTATTATGTCTTTTCTGGTGCGGTCGTTTCAAATTAGTTTTTCACTTGCGTCCGTTCGCTTCGACTGTTCGTTTCAGTGTGTCCATAAATGTATCCAATAAAGCAGCAATTTCATCCGCATAGGTCTCTTGCTGTACCATTTGGCAAATCGTCTTTTCAGCGCTTTGTATATGTGCTGCCATGTATTTTCTTCTTCTTAACCGACACTTTAAATGTGGATGACTGTGAATTTCTTTCTCCAGTGTTTTAGTTGCTGTTGTCACGATTGTGTTTGGCGACTTGTTCGGTGATTTCTTCAGAAAGCCAGGACCAGATAGCCATTTACTGTGATGATCAATTCTAGGCATATTTTTAGGGCGTGTATTTGTATTCTGCGGGTATCCATCTCCATTGATTGGGTTGTGTAGCGGTAAGTATTTCGGTTATTCGACGACGCTTGCGAACACGCTCCTCCTGCTTCTGGTCCAGTCGCTTCGGCTCGACAAGTTTTACTTTGCGCGACTCCTCCTCGTTACGACGTGATTTCTCCTCACGCGCGTTGTTCTGCTTCTCAATGAACTCTTTTCTTGATGCCTTCCTTATCCAGCTTGGATAGCATTTTCTTGCCGTGTGCAGTCTGTGATATCTGCTGTACCTTCTCCTTGAGGCTCTTCTCCTTGATGGCTTGGACATCGTTTTCGTGGGTTGATACGCTATTATCTTAGCTCGTTCCACGTCAGTTGTTTTTATGAGAGGCAAATTTTCTGTTATGACATACTCTTTTATTAATTCATGTAGTTCGTCCTGCTCAAAGTTTCCCCTCAATAACATTACTGGGCTTGACATTACTGCATTGCTGGATGGCCCATATGCAATCAAGCCTAATTTGGTATTGATATCCACTGGGTGCTTGTTTCCAATTTCAATCGTCTTCATAGACAACCCCAAGTGTAAATTACCTAGGCCAATCAAAATTACTGGTTTGGCATATGTATAATTTTCAATTAGTACGTTCTTTAAATGTTCGTACTGTTTCCGTTTGAAAGATTGCGTTGGTAAGCTTAGATTCTTTACTGTATGTATCCCCTTTATATCGTAGCTAATACCTTGTTTAAGATCCATAATTTTGCAATTAACTCTGACATTTCTACAGCAATACTGTTGTCGTACCATTGGAGTGTTAACGGAAATTTCTGGCTTTTAAGACCCAATTGTATTGCCACGTCTTCATCGATCATGGTTACAGCACTACCTTCATCAAACAATGCCATTTATCATTATCATTTTGAACAAGAAACTGTTAGCTTTGTTTTTACAATTCAAAATAGGTTGTGTCTGTAGACTGTTTAGTTCTTAGTTGTTGGTTGTCGTTGGATGTTGATTTACACTCGTCCTGCTTTGTCTGTGAATGTTGTAGACTCTTTGACTCTGGTTGATGCAAACTGTGATGATGTATTCGGGTACAGCCTTTAACTCTGCAGCTTTCTTTCTGTTGGCACATCTGTATTGAATGTCCTTTGTTGAGGCAACTGAAGCATAGACCGTTGCGTTTGGCTATATTCCAACGTTCGTTGATACTCGTATCTTCCTTCCATCTTTTGCATTGACTTACTAGATGGTCCTTTTGGCATGACACATTTTAGCTCCTCAACTGTCATCTTGGTACATAACATTGGCTTAAAGCTTCTAGATATTGGTTGCTTTGACATTTCAATAACCACTGGTAACTGACCCACCATTCTAACCAATGTTGAAAGCCAATCTGAGAAATCAGCTTTTGTCGGCAGTTTATGTAATGTGTTGGCATATTCCAACCAGTTCAATTGTTTATCGTTGGGAAGCTTACCTAGCAGTTCATGTAATTGTGTAGGGTTGGCTAAATGTTGACCCGGGTTGTCAGACTTCAGAAATGCAACAACTCCTCTGAGATTTGTTGACTGGTTTATAATTTGTTCAGGTTTATTATAAGAAATTCTCGGAATTTTCTTTTATTTTGTTCAGCTGTGTGTGAATAAGTAATTCTGGTCTACCAAACTGAAATTATAGTTCCTCCAAAATATGAGGTACATCTTCCGGATAGATCATCATAGAAACAACAGCTTCCTTAGCTTCACCGGTCCGGCATTTATGCAGGCGTATCAGGTTTCGGCGATTGTCATATTGGAAAGCATTTGTTGTATCCTGGAAATTAGCTATAAATAGAGGCCAATCTTCCGCGGATCCTGAATACTCTGGCAAATCGTGTAGTCTTGTGTAAGTCTGTCCTGTTGTAGCCACTGATTGGTGTGCCCAATCGACACCTGTTCAATCGACACCTGTTCTCGGAATTCAGGCGTAGATTTAGTCCATGGTAATGTCGTTACCTGGCTTGGCTCATCTTTGTTTTTCTGTACTTGTTCGATGTTCACTGTATTCGATATTGTCTGCTGTATCAGCGCAATATCTGCTGTATTTCTTTTAACCATTGTTTTAATTTCTTGCATAACTTTTAATATAATGCATACTTTTTAATAGCTCTTCTTTTGGTATACTGTATTATTAAATTCATCCACTTCGTCTTCAGAACTCATTTTGGTGCTTCTCAGATTATATCAGATTATTATGTACTGTATATACTGTTCTTGACACCTTCCACATAACAAACGGCTCGCAATTAATTTGAGAACTCACTAAACATAATTTAAAAAATGTTGTGACAGCTATGTTGGCTATCGCAAAGAATCGCTCAAAGCATTTTAAGAAGATTAGCGCTGCATGACTGACTAGTGTAGAACGCATTGAGTAAACAGTGTTAGAGTTCGAAAACAAAATTTTAAAAAATTTTAAATACAGTCAATTAAAATAAAGTTTAGTTTATAAAATGTTATTTATTTATTGGGGTGTTACTTAAAAAGTAGTTATATATTGTCTAATATTTTTTGCTGTGCTACCAAATTTATTTCGCTATTGGTATAGTCGCAAAAATTGCTATTTTTGGTACAGTCGGCACTTGCTAATGGAATCTCAAAATGCGCAATATGAAAATGTAAGATATGTTGGGCATAGTGGAATTGGGGTATTGGAGAGAAAATTTAATACTAGTGAGGGAATAATTCGAACTGATCACTCGGTAATGTTCATTAAAATCATCACAACGGACGCAGAATGGCTCATGCAAGGCAGTGTTAGTTAAGCAATTTTTAATTACGTGTTAGTCTGGTTGGAACCGTGAAATTTAATTGACTTATTAACTCCGAGGAATTGATTCCGTCGCCAATATCCATTAATTAGCTGCTGGAAACAAATTTTTTAGTTGGGAGATTTATTAACAAAAGCCTACTTGAATATGGTGGTAAACGGGCATTAGATTTCCAGTTGAAACCACGAAAGGCAAATAGCAAGCACAGCTTCTGGACTGACTCAATTCGGTCTTGCTAAAATTACTATTGAAGGGACCATGTTTCTATAAAAAGTCATTATCTTGCAATTAAGATTTAGTAGGTTATCTTGACACCAGGACTCAAAGGCAAAGACTTTTAGGAAGCTCTATACTTACAGAGACGCACATAAGTATTGGCACATCATGCACTTCTGACTTTGCTGCTATATTCCGACGTTATATATTTTTTTTTAGAATTATTTTTCCTATATAACCCAACTAATTTACTATAAAATGCAGTAACACAATTCTAAAGTTAACTATAAATTATTTTATTCAATTTCATAAATCAAAAAAAGACACTTTTTGGCTGCACATAAGTATTGGCACACTTAACTAAATAATTATAAAAGTTTTGAAAACTTTACAAATTAGTATTTGGTTAGTGAGCCAAGCATTTTGGCATAGAAGACACCAATTTTCGCGATGTCTCTATACCAATATTGTGCCATTCCTCCTCTAAAGCCGTTTATGCTTCGGGTCGTTATCGTACTGAAACGTGAAATTATGCTGTAAACTCAGCCTTTTGGCACTTTTTTTTTGTGACTTTCTTTCAAAATGTCCAAATAAATGGTCTCGTTCATTATGCCATCAATGAAGACCAACTCGCCCACGCCGGCAGCCGACATGCAACCCCACACCATTAGTCCCCCGCCACCGTGTTTCACTGTTGGAGCAAGGTTTCGTTTTTCGAAAGCCGTATTAGGTTTGCGCCATACCGATATTCTCCCATCTGACCGGAAAATATTTTACTTGCTCTCATCTGAAAAGAGCACCTGATCCCAGAATAAGTTATGCTTACTGTTAAAATCTTTCGATTAAACCAAACGCTTCTTTTGGTTGATGGGAGAAATAAGCGGCTTCCGTCCTGCAACACATGCATTTTAATTTGAATTGTACAGTACTCTCCTAATGGTCATTGGGTGCACAATATTTCCAAATTCCTCTTTAACTTTTGCAGCAATATGTGTCGACGATATCCTTGGATCATTTTTGATTTTTCGCACTTTTTGGACAATTGCACGGTTAGATAATAATTGTGACCGGCCTTTGCGCTTTGAATTTTCAAAGTTCGGGTCTCCTTTGAAGCGATTTACAATGCTTCTAATAGTGAAACGGCCTCTGTCCATCAATTCCCCAATCTCAGCATATGATTTACCTTCATTATGCAAATGCAAAATTATTTTTGTTTGCGGCTCGGTTGTTTCCTTTTGTTTTGGTGTCATTTTAGCTTAATTAAAATTGTAGCTACAAAATGACAATTGAGCTGTACAAAACGCATTTCTTTGAATTAACGGAAAATCGGAACACATGTTCTTGCCCATAGCGTTACCAGATTTGCAAAATCAGAACTATAAATCGATAAAAAAAATAGGTGTGCCAATACTTATGTTCAGCCAAAAAATGTCTTTTCTGGTTTTTTAAATAAAATAAAATAAAATAATATATCATTAACTTTAAAAATGTGTTAACTGTACTTGGTGGTAAATTAGTTGAGACATAGGAAATATAATTCCAAAAAATATATGATCACAATAGCGACGCAATATAAATAGCAAATAAGTCAGAAGTGCATGCTGTGCCAATACTTATGTGCGTCTCTGTATATGCAAGGCACAATTTCATATCCCCGGTATACATTAGCACTCGAGAGTGTGAAAGTACCAAGAGGAGATCATTGATAAAAAGAGTAAAGATAAGCTGACCAAGGTGACTACCCTGAGGAACACCGGATGTCAACCTAATGCAGTTAGAATATGCATTTCCATTACTCAGATACTCTGAAATCCAGTTAATAAGTGTTGTGACAAAAACCAACCGTTATGTTTTTGTACTATATTTATCGTTTATTATGTCTTTTCTGGTGCGGTCGTTTCAAATTAGTTTTTCACTTGCGTCCGTTCGCTTCGACTGTTCGTTTCAGTGTGTCCATAAATGTATCCAATAAAGCAGCAATTTCATCCGCATAGGTCTCTTGCTGTACCATTTGGCAAATCGTCTTTTCAGCGCTTTGTATATGTGCTGCCATGTATTTTCTTCTTCTTAACCGACACTTTAAATGTGGATGACTGTGAATTTCTTTCTCCAGTGTTTTAGTTGCTGTTGTCACGATTGTGTTTGGCGACTTGTTCGGTGATTTCTTCAGAAAGCCAGGACCAGATAGCCATTTACTGTGATGATCAAGTCTAGGCATATTTTTAGGGCGTGTATTTGTATTCTGCGGGTATCCATCTTCATTGATTGGGTTGTGTAGCGGTAAGTATTTCGGTTATTCGACGACGCTTGCGAACATGCTCCTCCTGCTTCTGGTCCAGTCGCTTCGGCTCGACAAGTTTTACTTTGCGCGACTCCTCCTCGTTACGACGTGATTTCTCCTCACGCGCGTTGTTCTGCTTCTCAATGAACTCTTTTCTTGATGCCTTCCTTATCCAGCTTGGATAGCATTTTCTTGCCGTGTGCAGTCTGTGATATCTGCTGTACCTTCTCCTTGAGGCTCTTCTCCTTGATGGCTTGGACATCGTTTTCGTGGGTTGATACGCTATTATCTTAGCTCGTTCCACGTCAGTTGTTTTTATGAGAGGCAAATTTTCTGTTATGACATACTCTTTTATTAATTCATGTAGTTCGTCCTGCTCAAAGTTTCCCCTCAATAACATTACTGGGCTTGACATTACTGCATTGCTGGATGGCCCATATGCAATCAAGCCTAATTTGGTATTGATATCCACTGGGTGTTTGTTTCCAATTTCAATCGTCTTCATAGACAACCCCAAGTGTAAATTACCTAGGCCAATCAAAATTACTGGTTTGGCATATGTATAATTTTCAATTAGTACGTTCTTTAAATGTTCGTACTGTTTCCGTTTGAAAGATTGCGTTGGTAAGCTAAGATTCTTTACTGTATGTATCCCCTTTATATCGTAGCTAATACCTTGTTTAAGATCCATAATTTTGCAATTAACTCTGACATTTCTACAGCAATACTGTTGTCGTACCATTGGAGTGTTAACGGAAATTTCTGGCTTTTAAGACCCAATTGTATTGCCACGTCTTCATCGATCATGGTTACAGCACTACCTTCATCAAACAATGCCATTTATCATTATCATTTTGAACAAGAAACTGTTAGCTTTGTTTTTACAATTCAAAATAGGTTGTGTCTGTAGACTGTTTAGTTCTTAGTTGTTGGTTGTCGTTGGATGTTGATTTACACTCGTCCTGCTTTGTCTGTGAATGTTGTAGACTCTTTGACTCTGGTTGATGCAGACTGTGATGATGTATTCGGGTACAGCCTTTAACTCTGCAGCTTTCTTTCTGTTGGCACATCTGTATTGAATGTCCTTTGTTGAGGCAACTGAAGCATAGACAGTTGCGTTTGGCTATATTCCAACGTTCGTCGATACTCGTATCTTCCTTCCATCTTTTGCATTGACTTACTAGATGGTCCTTTTGGCATGACACATTTTAGCTCCTCAACTGTCATCTTGGTACATAACATTGGCTTAAAGCTTCTAGATATTGGTTGCTTTGACATTTCAATAACCACTGGTAACTGACCCACCATTCTAACCAATGTTGAAAGCCAATCTGAGAAATCAGCTTTTGTCGGCAGTTTATGTAATGTGTTGGCATATTCCAACCAGTTCAATTGTTTATCGTTGGGAAGCTTACCTAGCAGTTCATGTAATTGTGTAGGGTTGGCTAAATGTTGACCCGGGTTGTCAGACTTCAGAAATGCAACAACTCCTCTGAGATTTGTTGACTGGTTTATAATTTGTTCAGGTTTATTATAAGAAATTCTCGGAATTTTCTTTTATTTTGTTCAGCTGTGTGTGAATAAGTAATTCTGGTCTACCAAACTGAAATTATAGTTCCTCCAAAATATGAGGTACATCTTCCGGATAGATCATCATAGAAACAACAGCTTCCTTAGCTTCACCGGTCCGGCATTTATGCAGGCGTATCAGGTTTCGGCGATTGTCATATTGGAAAGCATTTGTTGTATCCTGGAAATTAGCTATAAATAGAGGCCAATCTTCCGCGGATCCTGAATACTCTGGCAAATCGTGTAGTCTTGTGTAAAGTCTGTCCTGTTGTAGCCACTGATTGGTGTGCCCAATCGACACCTGTTCAATCGACACCTGTTCTCGGAATTCAGGCGTAGATTTAGTCCATGGTAATGTCGTTACCTGGCTTGGCTCATCTTTGTTTTTCTGTACTTGTTCGATGTTCACTGTATTCGATATTGTCTGCTGTATCAGCGCAATATCTGCTGTATTTCTTTGAACCATTGTTTTAATTTCTTGCATAACTTTTAATATAATGCATACTTTTTAATAGCTCTTTAAAGTCGTCCATATCCATTCTATTCTTTTGGTATACTGTATTATTAAATTCATCCACTTCGTCTTCAGAACTCATTTTGGTGCTTCTCAGATTATATCTCTTCACTCGATTTTGTACTTGATTGCACTGACATTTGCAACGTTTTCTACAATGGCGTCAATCTTTTTCTGTCTGTATACGATACCACTGGCTTTTTCTCATTCGTTTGCGCAGCCTCTATACTTGTCCCGCCACACTGTCGCCAACGAATTTCACCATCTACATATGTATATGAATGTACTGTCCCTTACACACATACACAATCCTTTACTTATTCGTTTGCGCAGCCTCTATACACTTGTTCCGCCACACTGTCGCCGACGAATTTCACCATCTATGTACTGTATATACTGTTCTAGACACCTTGCACATAACAAACGGCTCGCAATTAATTTGAGAACTCACTAAACATAATTTAAAAAATGTTGTGACAAAAACCAACCGTTATGTTTTTGGACTATATTAATCGTTCATTATGTCTTTTCTGGTGCAGTCTTTTCAAATTAGTTTTTCTCTTGCGTTCGTTCGCTTCGACTGTTAATTTCAGTGTAACTTAGTATACGTCAATATTAAGTAAAGTTAATTACATTAACAATAAGATTTACTGGAAGCCAAGTAGTCATAATTTGTGAAGTAGCAAGGAGTGGTTTACTAACTCAAAAGCTTTGCTAAAATCAGTATAAAAACCGTCACTCTGCATTTTGTTTTTAAATCCATTAACCACCAGAAAGAGAGCTCTATAAGATTGGTAGTTATAAATATACGCTTTATAAACCCATGCTAGGAAGGTGAAATAATAGAACTGCATAAATGTTGTACTTGAGAAGATACGATTCCCTCAATTGATTCCACAAGCAGATAATTTAGAAATACCTCTATAATTTTCGACAGCAGTCTTTTTGCCATTCTTATGAACGATTCCTTCCAAATAGCCAGGAAGGATGATGCGTTAATAGAGAAGTTAAGAAGTTTGAAAATAGTATTGCAAAGAGCTTTTGCACAGCATTTAAGCACACAGGAACACTATCAGAACTGGTTTAATTGTGTTAACGACGCAAAGTATCGAACTTTCAGTGATGATAGGACACAAAATGAAGTTGGACGACTGCAAGGATAAGGCTTATTATTCATTGATAATGTGGAATATGAAATTCAAAAAAAATTTTTAAAAATGTGAGCGATGCCCTGATCTATGTTCCCACTCACGTTTTGAAGCGTTACATAGAAGGCAAAATAAATAATTTTCGTTCAGAATTTAGAAAGCTTAAATATTGCTGTGGATTTTGGGAAAACTGAAGCCGACAACACCGAAGAGAGGAAGTTCGATTTGAAGCGTTACATAGAAGGCAAAATAAATAATTTTCGTTCAGAATTTAGAAAGCTTAAATATTGCTGTGGATTTTGGGAAAACTGAAGCTACATACAAGGAGAAATTCAGAAATCACCTGGATTTCCCGATTTCTAAATTTTGTATAGTACATCGACTTAACATTTTTATACCCTGAATGCATTAAAAATAACTAAAAGGAGTACAATGGTTTTGTGCAGAAGGAAACATCTCAGACCACATAAAGCTTACATATTTTTGTTCAGGACGACAAGGTAAACGACTATAAATTCTGTAATAGAATATGTAAAAGGACTTTGTTAATTTTTTTCGATATTTTGCACCATTTCATTAATATCGATAAAGATCGATTGTAATACTTGATTTTATTTTAGTTTTCGTGGCATATATCGTAAACTATGAGAACTAGAGCCACCATATGTGGTTAGACATGTTGGCGTGAAGCATATGCAGCTTAAGAATATTTTGGAGTTTGGATAACCCCCCCCCCCTCCCCACTCGCCCCATATATAAAGAAAAATCAATTCAAATACTAAAGACTTCCGCTTTGGTTTGTACATAGATTCAATTGCTCTTATTAGATTGCGGCTTGCGGCATGAATTTGTGTGTGTGCATGATTTTGTGTATGTGTGTTTGAATGCAAGGGAGTTGCAGTGAATGTGAAGACAGGTTCAACGTATCCCCTAGTTGGGAGCTCCCAACTAGAGCCCCCTGCTCGTTTTTTCTTAATTTTTTTTAGCGTATATTCAAGTCTCTAAGAGCTAGAGCTACCAAAATTGGTTTAATATGTTCACGGGAAACATACGAAGGTTAAGAATTTTAAATACCTCTCCACACTCGCCCCATATATAACAAAAACGCAATTCAAATACTTCAGACATGCGCTTTGGTTTGTAGATAGAGTTGAATGCTCCTTTTACGTACCACAAAAATCATTAAGATCATCCTCTTAGTTCAAAAGTTATTTATAATTTAATTTTTATAGTGGGGGCTAAGTGCAGTGGCTAAGAAAAACGCACAGCTTGAGACGTGCATTTGTGTGTGTTTATTATTATGTGCTTGTCAGTATGAATGGGACCATTCGGTATGCCTATACAGATCATTAAGCTTCTCAAAATCAGCCTTTCTAGGTTTTGGTACCAGGCGTACTTAAATCAATGACCATATCCAGAGTAGGATGAAAAGGGTGCTCAGGTCATAAAAGTGTGTCAATTTTGTGTACAACATTGCTGGGCGAATCCAACACAAAGATCAAATCAAGAGATCTGTCTTTTGAATTACGCACTTAAACTTAGCTGGGGTCAACTCATATAGACCGTCAATAATGTGACTTGGATGGTAACAGCAAATTTGAATCCTTAGGTGAGGACCAAGCCGTGTCGGGAAGATTAAAATCTCCAAGGACAACCAAAAAGTCCCTTTCGGATAGTAAGGCTGATAGATGGAGATATCAGACATCGGGGTATGAACATGTAATGTAAATAACAATATTGCGAAAGCCCTTTTTTACTGCGATAAACTCAATGTCTTAGGTGGGAAGCTGAATAGGTTCAGATAAAAAGGCGGCCATTCGATAAAAGCTAAATATTTTCCACAATATTAAAGTTAGAGTCTCCAACTTTGGTGTGTACATTGCTGGTGACCTCACCAAAGATTGCGACCTTGATATCTCGGCCATGTCCACTAGAACGATCCCCAGCCACTCCGCCTTAAAAAATTGGAAAAGGCTATATCTCCCACAGATTTTGATCTTAAAAGTAGATTAGTGGTCACCCCTTTAAAAACGGGTACATTTCCCAACCAAGCCCACTCCCGCCCCCGCAAGGTCGGAAGCTTATATATCCCACAGTTTTAAAGTTAGAGTCACCAAATTTTCAAGGTAGATGGCTGGTCGCCCCCTTTAAAGATTCAATAAAATTTTCCCCGCCCCCACAAATCGCAAAAAGCTACATATCCCACAAAATTTTAAAGGAAGATAGCTGGTCACTCATTTTAAAGCTCGGTAAGAAAATTTCCGGCCACGCCCACTCCGCCCCACAAACCGTGAAAATCTATATCTCCCACAATTTTAAAGCTAGATTCACCAAATTTGGCAGACAGTGTTTGGGTGACTTCCTCTTAAGATAGAGGCAAAACATATTGGACACACCATCCCCATTTTTTTAAAAATTCTGTACTTTTTCAAAATAATAGTAATAGCATTTATGTACTGTAAACGACTATACGCAGTCGGTTACGTTCCACTGCAACGTTCTTACATCTTATACCCTGAACCCATTAAAAATTGGTAAATCAGAGTATATTGGTTTTGTGCAAATGTATGTAACAAGCAGAATAGGGCGTCTCCAACCCCATAAAGTATATATATTCTTGATCAGCATCACTACCCGAGTCGATCTAGACCTGTCTGTCTGTCTATCCGTCCGTCTGTAAGAACGCGTCGATTTTGGAATTTGGATTTATGCAATACAATGCAGATATTTACTTCGAAGACGGAGGCCGTGAAGGCGGTATAGGGCTTGCTCTTGTCATCCAGCTCGCCTTTCCAGTATGCAAACTTCAAGACTATGCTAAATATATAGTGCGTCTGTTCTATTCTGGACAGGATGCCTTTTATGCAGGGTGGGTGGACGTCTTTTACCATAAAAATGTTGAGGTTCCGCGCATCGAGACAGAAACGGCCTTCGTACGATGGTGGTGCGGTTACTCAATAGGCTATTGCTCTCCACTATTACTCTCAAACACAACATTTTTTTTCCTTCGTCATCCATTATCCTTTTCTTTGCCGGTCGTTCCTAAACCAATGTAATTGAAAGACAGAAACTCTCGTTATCACTGACTCTTACTCGTATTTTTCCTTCCTCGGTAAGTCCCATGAATCCGGCTGCTGTTCTAATTGTTCGTCTTCGTCCCTAAAGTGTGTTATCGTAGTTCTTCGGCTTGGCTTTCAGTAAATTACTTTCTACTGACATAAAACGTCTGGGGCCAGATTACACTTTTGCCAGTAATCAATCCCAAAATAGGCTCGCTATTGTAAGTAAGGGCAGATGAAGGACGTTCCGTTTTTACTTTGCCTCCATACGAGATTGGGAGATCGACCCGGCCGACAATTGATTGATCATCTCCTCCCGCGGTTCGGACTATCGAAACGTATGGCTGCATTTTAATGCAGAATTCTTTGATCATGTACAGTAGTATTTAGGCCGGGGTAGAATTCTCAGTCTAACCAGGTACAGCTTTACATTTGTAAAGTTCCCGAGACTCTAAGCCGAAACAGATATGATAACTTTCAGGTTGTGAACTATCAAAGCCGAGGTGAATTTCCGCCGTTGTTTACAAATACTACTATTATTAAGTTGGTGTATCGCTTACGCGATCGATATAGGCAGTGAACTTTCAAGGGCGATGCGAATTGCCACAGACGTTTACAAATACTACTGTTGGTTAAGAGCAAACTAGATACGATTATTAAATGAAAGATAAGGCAATTTATTCGATTTTTAGTCCTTTTATTTATACTACGGTGTTCTTGCCTTCACTTGATAGGCCCTGCTGCGCTGCTTCATTTCCCCTCTACTTACGAAATTCTCCGTTCTTACATTCTGAGCCGTTCGTGCTCGCTAGGCTGCGCACTCACATTTTTCTCTGATCTTCTCACAACGCCGCGTCTGCGTACGCTGACGTTCGGTGCTGACCTCTTTTAATGTTCACTCCGAGCTCATAAGTTTCGGCCGTTCTTCGACTTTTCCCACTCGCGTACTTATGCGCTCTGTTGCATTTCACTTTTAATTTCTTGCTCGCGTCACACACGCTCTTCGACGTCCCGACCGTAAGTCCTGAGCCTAGTTTTTGGCTCCGAGCTTTGAAGCTCGCGAGCCCTTTCTCGTGGTGCGACTTGCGACTTGTATGATAATTCATCTTAATAACTAACGACTGCGTCGTATTTCTTATGCTTATTTAACATTCTTAAACTCTAACATTATTTATTGTGGCGCAGCCAATCCCGCGTCACACCCCCATTTTCTTCCTTACGGATGACGCTCACGGTATGGTCCCGGTGTACGGTTACGCCATGCATTACTCCTCCCTCAACGCGTCGTCCGGGATCGGCGAAGCCCGCGTCTTATCCTGGGCAAGCGGGTCCTTAGTCGCTCTAACAATCGAGTGTCGATCAATCTGTAGTGGGTGAGTCCACAGTCCACTCGACGGGTAAAGGAACCACGCGTACTGGTCGTTCCGACTCTCTCGGTTCTGGATCGTCATGCCCTATGGCCTGTATCTCCTGAGCACTTTTTGACGACTACCCGATCTCCTCGGCCAGTTTGACGATCCCGCCTGTCCTCCGAACAGTCTCCGACCCAGCTTTGACCTCGTCGTAGAGAGCTGCCGGCAGGCGTGGTTCCCTTCCATACATCAGAAATGCCGGCGAATATCCAGTAGAATCGCCCAGACTCGAGTCAATCGCGAGTGATATTTCAGGAAGGAGCTCGTCCCACGAACTTTGTTGGTCCTTTATGAATTGCGCGACCATTGTCTTAACTGTCCGGTTGCTCCGCTCGGTCGGGTTTTCCTGGGGGAAATTTGGGGCCGTGTGTTGGATCTCCTCGCCTAAAGAACCAGATATGCAGCACCGTGTTCCCATGCATGGAACGCGGCAACGGCCCCACGATGTCCGCACAGAGCACTGCCAGGGGTTCCGCCACCTGTCTAATCAACATCCGACCGGCCGGCTTGAATTGTTCCACCTTAAACTTCTGATACGACGTGCAGCACCTGACGTACTTGGCGGCATTTCTGAACATGCCTGGTCAATAGTGCCGCGGGGCGAGGCGAGATATCGTCTTCCTCACTCCGTGATGGCCCGCTGTGAGTGCGTTGTGATATTCCTGCAATACTCTCTTCCGGCTGTGAATGGGAACGCATAACTTCCACAGGATGTAGTCCTCGTCGTCGGCTCTACGTCCCAAGTGACGGTAGAGCTGACCATTTTCGCTCTTGTAGTCCGGGAACTTCGCTGGGTTCTGCGCAATGCGAGCTAGCATGCTGGCGATCCACTTACAAGGGGGTTGTTCATCCACAGCCCGTTGGAACGCCTCTAACGGTTGCCTTGTCGGCAACCACGTAGGGCTTACCCCGTCTGTAATGGACGTCGAACTGGAACTGTTGTAGCTCGAGGGCCCAGCGCGCGATCCGGCCTGAAGGGCTTTCGATAAAATTCAACCACTTCAGAACCAGGTCATCCGTGATCACGTCGAAACGGTAACCCTCGTGATAACATCTGAGCTTATGAATCGACCAGACTATCACCAGACACTCCTTGTTTGTGGCGGAATAGTTCACATCTGCTTTCAATAATTTCCGGCTCGCGTAAGCAATAACTCGTTCAGCGCCGTCGACCGTCTGTGTCAACACGGCTCCGAGTCCATGGTCACTCGCGTCCGGCTGGAGCACAAATTTCTCGGCGAAGGCGGGACACGCGAGTAGGGGCGCTATCGTCAAGTCTTCCTTTAGACGATCCAACGCTGCCTATTGCTCTTCTCCCCATGTCTTACCCTTCTTTAATAGTCCTGATAATAGACTTCTTTCAGGCAGGCGAGGTGTGGTTCCTTCGTAGTACCGATAACGATTATATCGTCCAGATATGCGAATGCGTAGGGTTCCATCTCTGGCCCGATCACCGAGTCTAACGCTCTTTAAAACGTCGCGCAGGCCGAATGAAGTCCAAAGGGAATAGCTCTCCACTGAAACAAACCTCTCCTGGGCACTGTGAACGCGGTGCATGGTTTTCTATCTTCGGGCATCGGAATCTACCATTATCCGTGCTTTAGATTAAACGTAGATATCAATTTCGCTTGCCGCAACCTCTCGAGTATGTGACTTATTCGTGGTACGGGGTACGCATCTGGTACAGATTTGGCGTTCAGTTGCCTATAATCAACGCATATCCACCATTCGCCTGTCTTCTTTTTGCCTAGAACGATGGGCGCGCTATGTGGGGTATGAGACGGCTCGAAGGCTCTAATTTCAAGGAGTTCCTCTACCTGTCGATGATCAGCTGCATGACCGCGTTTTTCAGGTAGTACCGCCACTACCGCTTTATCGTATCGCATGACTATCAGGTGTTCAGCCACATGAGAGACACCCCACAACTCCTCGAATAATGCCAATTCCGATTCTAAGAACTCCCGAAATTCGGGTTCCATGTCGACCGGCCAGAGTTTTCTTCCCCCGTCCATTCCGTCCCCGTAGCGTCGGTAATGGTATCGGCCAAACTGACCCCGTTGTGCGATATAACATCCGGAGTCTTCGCCGGCTCGCTGATGCCTGCCTTTGGCTCCGGCTCCGGTCCCGATAATCCTTCTTGATTGCTGCCTTGCGCTTAGATCTCTTTGTTCCTTGGGATGGCAGTAAAAGGCTCCTTGACGCATGCCAACTCGCACCCGTCCACTTTTAGCCCCGGCCCCACTCCCGATACCGCCCGCCGAACGCTTGTCTGTCCCTCAAACCGCCCAGTCTTTAACAGAGGGATGCCAATGAGGGACTCCGCGACAGTCGTAGGTGACCCAGCCTCCGCGCTAGGCCGCACCACTGCTCGTAGAACCAATTCGTTGCCTCCCCAGCAGAATTTTGTACCCATTACACATAGAAAGTCCATCCCTAATATGACCTGGTCTACCATTGAGGGCATAATCAATATAGGCACACTGACGCTGTTTTCTGACAGATTGACATTAATCCGCAGCATCCGTGCCACCTCCAGGCGGGAGCCGTCTGCGAGTCGTATCGTATTATTTCGCCTTCAGCAGCTACCATAGCAGCGCAACTCTCACTAATAAGACCCCCGTATCGATTGTTGCAGACACAGCATACTTCCCGATCTGGAGAGCAGAAACAATTCGACCCCTCTCTACTGTTAAAGCATTCACTGGTGGCGGGATTTGGGTAGCGCCATCGGAAGTTTCCCTGCTCCGATCTCAGGCAACACTTGTTACTATATACCCCTTTCGCCCCGCACTGCCTACAAAATATCGCTTTTGGATTAGGACATTCCAGTCCGAAATGGCCCTCTTGCCCACAGTGGTGGCAAGGCCGACGCACCTTAAACTGGGATCCGACCTTCCGTCCTATCATACTATTCGTACCGTCGAACCTTCGGAGTTGCTACCCCTAGATCCCGCTAACTTCGGAGCGGCGGGCAATACGACTTTTGTTTACTCCGCGAGCATTCGACACTCTGACGCTTCACACCCTCGTACTCCACAGCCATTTGCGTCAGCTGGGTCAAGGATGTGAAATCGTGCCTACGAACATACAGCCTATATATACAGCATGGTGCATCAGCGATCTCAAGTCGATCAGGAAATCCTTGAAATTTTCACATTTCCGCTGGCGTCTGTTCCGAATCTCGTCCTCTAGCCTCTCGAAGTACCGTGGAGGCAGAAAGAATTCCAGAAATCCGGCCTTGAACTCGTCCCATTATACGTCGCGTAACCGACTCGTTACGAATTGCGCGGCTTTGTCCGTCAACACACCACTCATTGTCCGAGGCAGTCGATCCAGGTCGATGTCGTAGGTAATAGCGCGCTCCTCGATGGTCTCCAGAAACGCGAGAGGGTCGGCCGTTCCGTCAAATCGGACTCATCATTTGCGGACCTGCTCCGAGATAATCGGATGTCCCCTCGTCTCCACATGTGGTTGTGAACAGGCATAGAGACCATGCCTGGCGGGATTCATACCACGCTGTCGCTCTCCCTTGATGTCGAACACCCTTACAAGCCGTTGGCCTCTACCCGGATCTGATCTCACAGGAACGGTCAAGCTCAGGTGCGCGAGTTCCGGCGGTTGAGACACACTAATCTGAGTACTAGCCTTCCAAGCCCGTTGCCTCCGAGTCGGATTCAGACCTGGTGCGTCTCTCCGGCTCCGAAACCTCGATCACTCCCCGCAATTCGGTGGTCCACGCATATTGGCCCTGCAGTTCTGCCAACCGGGTCCACGTTTGCGTCGAGTGCAGTCCCCTGTACACAAAGTTGGTGATCCTCTTGCGCAGCTCTTCTACGCGCCCTTCATTGCTCAAATGGAACTCAAGAGCTATCGCCTCTAGTTCTCTCTGCGTCGCAGGTGCACCCAACGCGTACCCACCCCAGGATTCCTGCACTCACCCGTGTCGATGGTAACTCTATTACCTTCGGTGCGGATTCACCCTTTGTTGGTGTCGCTTCTTCGTCGAGGTTCTTCCACTCTGCTCACGGCAAGATCACGCGTCTATTATTGTTGTTTTACTCCTTAGCTGGCTGCACTTTCGTGCAGTGGAATTTTCTCGCATTTTCGAAATTTTACCAAAGAAATGTTGTTTTGGTTTTTCACACTGGCCTTTTGTTGATTTCACTTAGTCGTTGTTCACTTGGCCAATTTAACTTGTAACTCGTACAGAATATGCATTAATTTTTAAATCCGGTTCCGCATCACACACAAAATTTACTTGCCACATATAAACAATATCTTTGTTAAACAAAAAAAATTTTAGCAACACATTATTTTTTGTTTAATTTCTGTTGTTTTGTTCCGCTTCATTTTATTATTTGTTTACTTATTCACATTACAAAAAAAATTCCATGTATACATTTTTTTCCTTTTGTTTACTTTCAAAAAAAATATTTATTTTCCGTTGATTGACTTCTGTTTTCCGTTTTGTTTTATTATTTGATTTATTTATTTAATTATTTTATTAATCACTTTTTTTGGTTTTTCCTCACATGTTGTTCATGTCATTATTAATTTTTTTTTCGATTTTCATTTATTCACTTTCGAAAAAAAAAATTTACCAACAATTTTTTCCCCAATTTTCAATAATTCGCTTTCGGAAAAAAGAATTTATTAATTTTTTTTCAATGTTTATTTATTCGCTCCCGAGAAAAAAAATATATTTTTTAGTTTTTTTTTTTCGTTGTTCCACATATTTGTGTATATATGTATATATTTTCTCCAACCTTGTATTTTATCATAGCTTGTACTTCACTTTAAATTCATTCATATATGCCTTTTCTTTTTTGTTAATATTAATTTGATCGCTCAAGACACACTTGCACTATTTTTTTGTTTGGACAGAGTGCGACGAAACCACTGTGCGCACATCAACACTTGTATTGCTTTGTTCTTGTTATCGCCGCTCAATTTCGGCACTCTCGCTCACTTGCACATGTGAACATACACAATCGCCACGCTCGTCGCCAGCTTTTCGCGACGCGGGTATACATGCATGTATGTCTGTATGCCATCAACCGTCTCGCGCAACTTTACCGTTGTTTTACTGAAGTTCTTTTGCGCTGTATGCGCACATGTACTCTGCCGTCGTTCACAAAAACAAAATACTATGCGCCCTTTACACTCTTTAACATAATTTTTGGCCCTACATATTTTTTTTTTACCTTTTTTACGTTAATGCCACGCCCCTTTCTCGTCTCAGTGTCCTTGCTCGGGCGCCACTTGTAAAGTAGTATCTAGGCCGGGGAAACAATTCTCAGTCTAACCAGGTACAACTTTACAAGACATTTGTAAAGTTGCTGGAACACTGAAGCTGAAACAGGCATGGTAGTATAAAAAGGGGAGAGGGGCTCGTGTTAATTTGTGCTGCGACTTCTACATTCTGGCCTTCGGGTTCGTTCGTATGAGTACTACGAAGGTGCAGCCGATGTTACGTGTAGTGTCGGGTCGGGATACAGCGACGCTCTAGCAACTGAACAACTCTCGGGCTCGATGCCACGATTAATACGAGCAACAAAGCCGATGCGAATTGCCACCGATGTTTACAAATACTACTATTATTAGGTTCGTGCCCTCGGGTTTTACCCAAGAACTATCGCTCGGGTTGCTACCACGATCGATATAAGCTGTGAACTCTCAAAGCCAAAAAGTTTACAAATACTACTATTATTTAGTTCGTGCCCTCGGGTTTTACCCACGAATTATCCCTCCGGTCGCCAACAAATCCGTTTTTACACTCTGAACCGTTCGTGCTCTTTACTACGCGTACTTCCTCGGTGGCGTGACTCTTTGTCGCTACGCTGCGCACTCACACTTTTCTCTGGTCTCTTCACAACGCCGCGTCTACGTACGCTGAAGTTCGGTGCTGACCTCTTTTAATGTTCACGCCGGACTCAAGAGTTTCGGCCGCTCTTCGACTTTTCCCACTCGCGTACTTATGCGCTCTGTCGCATTTCACTCTTAATTTCTTGCTCGCTCACGTTTTCGCTCTTCGACGTTTCGATCGTAAGTCCCGAGCCTAGTTTTTGGCTTCGACCTTTGAAGCTCGCGAGCCCTTTCCACCACGCATCTTTTGCTCTCGTGGTGTAAAGCTCGCCCATATGTTCGCTCTCTCTTGTTGGGATGGCGTTGACACTCTCAACTGTTACACCGCCGTTCCGATACCTCGAACCCTATCTTAATCAACTCTGAATTCTCTTTATGCGCTCCGTGCGACTTATTTAATAATTCCAAAATCTATATAGCTTAATAATATGACTTAATAATATAAACTTAAAGATATAAGTGTTTTGTGCTCCTTACGACTCGTCGTATTTCTGTTTATGCTTAATTAACATTCTTAAACTTTAACATTATTTATTGTGGCGCGGCCAATCCCGCGTCACAACCGATACCCGACTTCCTTTTCCTAGTAGACTGACACTCGCTCCTGTGTCTAAGAGGACTTTTTTGAAGTGATTCCCTAACCAAGACTTCCGCAAAGATAAGATAAGCTAAGAAGCGGCACTATTTGCCTCCCATCCAAATGTTGAACATTCAATATCTTATTGCTTACTTCTATATATTTTTCGAACTTTTCCTCAGGACATAAATTCCTAATTAAGTTTTTATTATTATTATAATCTAGTCTAGTCTTCGGCTATTTCTGCTCTTGGGCGGACTGCGTCGCCGAAGGAGAGTCACCCTCCTCTTCACGCTCACCCTACCGTTTCCCGAGCATTCAAGGGTTTGCGTTCCTTGGATGAACAATCCCGAAAATCATGGCCGAGTCTAATCGTACGTCTCAGAGCGTCGTTGACCAGCGCCTTCTGTGCTATTCCATATTATGGTGGTCTGTCAATGGCTTCTCTAGCTTCTCTAGGAGGCGACTCTAGCTCCTGTTAGATTTCAATACTCTTGTTAAGCCCTGAAAGTTTCATTAAGATCATACTCTTACTTTAGAAGTTATACACGAATTTAGATTCCATAATGGGGGCCAAGCGCAGCAGCTGTTCACCGCGTGCAGCATGCGTTTACGTGTGGGTGTGTTTGACTGATTCTGTGCATGTATGAATGCAAGGGGACTGAAATGTGTGAAAACACAGGGTTCAGAGTATTTTGCAGTCGGGCTTTTCCGACTGGTACCTTCTCACTTGTTAAATTTAAAAATTATCAACAATAATTTACCGAAAGGACGAGGTGTGGGAATTCCATGTTTCCTTGTAATGCCATCCATCTGAAATACGCTATTGTTTGATTGTTGATTGCTGAGGTTCTCTCCCTAGTGAATGACCGGCAATAACGAATCCTTTACGACTATTAATTCGGAACGTCTGCCAAATGCTGGTTTTTTGCATATCCAACCCGGACTCGGAATAACAACGTAAATTGAATTTAAATATCTCCCGGGGACAACTTAAACATATAGTCAGACTGGAAGAAGAACACGAGTAAGAAATCGAACGATTGTACGAGTACACAAAAACAAACAAAAAATCGAACTCAAATATTGCCGCAAAATAAATTAATAACCTAACCTTTTCCTAACTATTTCCAATCATAACAATTCTTCCTCATTAGAATGCGCCTCAGATCATTCTTAAGCCGCAAAACTGCAGTAAGAGTTCTCCTGGCAATGGCGGATACAAGGTTATCCAAACGGCAGATAGCGCACTGCGAAATTTCTGTATTTAATTTTGCACCGATGCTGCATAAGCGAACATCGAACAAAATTTTCGGCCAGCCAGTACTCTCTTTGAGGTGGATATTCCCGTGCCCGCCGTGAAGAACAATCACACAACTCTACAGAAATCTCCACATAACTAAACAGCTAACTCAAACGTAACTAACGGCGAGCAGCAAAACAGCAACAAATTTAACCAATGAATGTAACAGGAAATGAGACATTTATCGGTGGCTTTACTGTTGTTGCCATAGCGTTTCCGACAAACCTGTGGTGCTAATAAATAGTTAAAATATCACCACCCTCAAACTTCAAACTCCAATTGGAATTTATCTGAACGGCAATAAGTTTCCCCTCCCCACCACCAATCAAGTTTAAGCATTTCAAATTTAAATTCAAATTTCAGTTGATTAATGGCGACATAGATTCGATAGTTTTGCATTTAGCTTTGCATAATTCTTTGCGTGTGTTATGTTACGTTATAGTAGCCTTTATCACGTGCTCTCCTGTAAGCTTTCTTTTCCTCTAATAAAGTGATTGCTTTGAGGTTATCTTCAGGAAATCACTGAACACTTTCTGCTGTGAGTAGGATCTCCAGCGGTTCAGTGATTTTCCATGTCTGTCTCTTTTTATTTATCTATCTTTCTAATACTAATAATTATTATTATTATGAATTAAAACTGTTTGATTCACTTTATTTTGTTTATGTATTAGATTAGATTTACATTTTAGAAAATATTCTTACTACAAACAACTCTCTCTTTAGCGCTAGGTTCTCTTAACGTCACACAATTATTTGTGTTAGGGGCATTGCACAGACATATAAAATACCCCCATCGAGTCGGTGATGTTGTGAGAAATGTCATAACTTTTAGACATTCAGGTTTTAATAGTTATATTTATACATATGTATATATAAATTTTTTTTTTTTGTGTTTTATACGGTTTACTTACGTTAACACTTGCCTTGTCAACTTATTTAATAAATAAATAATAATAATAATAATAAAATAAAAAGTGAGAAGGCTCCCGTCGCAAACGCCTGACTGGAGGATATCCTGAATCCCGTGTTTTCATACATTTCAGTCCCCTTGCATGAAAACGCATTCCGCACGCAGTGAGTAGCTACTGCGCTTGGCCCCCACTATGGACACTAAATTCATGTATTCATGTATTCATGATCTTAATGAAGCTTTCAGGGCTTAAAAACAGCATTGAAATCTATATACAAGCCCAAGTCCGTAGTATTTGAATGAATTTTTTACATTTTTGCATATACAGGCGACTGGGAGGTATCCAAAATCTGTCATATTCTTGCGAATGCTTCATGCGAACATTTTGAATTTGGTTGCTCTAGCTCTTATGGTTTTTAAGATATCTTCATAAAACCGAGTCAAAAAACCAATAATTATCGATAATAAGAAAACGAGATGAGATATAGACGATTTGAAATAAACTTGATATGCGTATGGTTTACACGAACTTAAAATGTTAGCTAGTGTCCAAAATCGACGCGTTCATACAGACGGGCGGACAGACGGTCAGGCGGACAGAGGGACAGGGCTAGATCAACTCGGCTAGTGATGCTGATCAGGAATATATATAGTTTATAGGGTCAGAAAAGCCTCCTTACATACATTCGCACAAAATCATTATACCCTGATTTATCCATTTTCAATGGGTTCAGGGTATAATAAATAAATAATTATACTCGTTCACAAAGTGAAAAGAGTATATTGGTTTTGTGCAATTTGTTTTGGTCCTTCCGTCTGCCCGGATGAAGTCAACTTTTTTCGAAGATATTGAAGATAGAGACTTGAAATTTTGGATATATACTTTTAGTTATCTGCTTCAGACGAAGCCACGCCCACTGGAATGCTGGCAAATCGATAACATATAACATGTAACATGTAAATATACCTCAACTCGGAAATTGGTAAAAGGTGTATAATTTACATAACATTAAAACTAGAGACACCAAACTCGGTATGCAGATTGCTGCTGACCTCCCCAAAAGATTGCGACCTTGATATCGCGGCCTTGCCCACCCTCCAAATCCCTACGAAATATAAGAATTCTATATTTTTCCAAAATAACAATAATAACGCTTTTAATTTTTGATTCGAAATAGATACATTCGCGAACACTACATTCAAATGGCTCCACGATAGCAGCAAGGGCTTATTAACGAGCCGACCCAGGCAAAATGCCACCCACCACCCGCCCAACCACCCAATGGGCGCGCCGCATAATGTGCAGTGATCGCGAACGAATGGACAGATGACAAAAAATCACGTTTTAAAATTAGAAAGACAAGGAGCATTACGAATTACATGAAAAAAATTATTATAACTAGAACATAATATACGAAATGCGTTGTGAATACATAGGTGGCATGACACATTTGAAGGGAAAGTGGTAAATAATTAATAATTAATAATTGCAATACTAATTTAGCTGATTAATTCGGAGGAATCAATTTTGCCATTAATTAGTTTTTGTAAGAAGATTACACCAAGCATGGTTCTACGATTAGAAAGAGTGGAACGATTTATGAAGATTTATCGAAGAAATCTGGATAAAAATATCAACGATGGATTTAAATATCAACAATGTGTCGGTGGCCACATTAAAAAAATGGTTGGCTAGCTCGGGCTTGGCAACAAAAGGCTCAAAAGCTGAATTGGTCGCGCGTTTAAGCGCGGTGCCGAAATGGACGCGGCAATGCACCCAGTTTGGATGAGGAGGAACAGCCAGCTAGTAGCCAAGCAGACCAACGAAATGTGGTACAGATGCGTGAAGAAAAAAAAAATTTAAAAATTAAAAGCTCCGAATTTTTAAAAAATTTGAATACAGAAAAAGCAGCTGCTCAAAATTTCCAGCACGCATTATGAAGTCATTGAATGAGTTGCTAGATCAGTTGGTAACAGCGAGGAATTACTGGATGGCCTCATCAAAGGCATTCCATTGGAAAGTTTGCGAATGCAAGCCAGACTACAGTGATTCGACATCTCAACTAAGTTACAGAGAGCGTTTGCAGATATTTTGTCACCCCAGGAAGGTATGTCTAGCGGGGAAAGCGCAACCAAACTGGAGGTTGCCAAAAGTAGCACCTTGTCCAGGGACTCTATGTGATTCAATTGCAACGTCAAAGGACACTGGGCGCAGAATTGTCGAAAACCAAAGATGCTGCGCGGTTCCTATTACGCATGCGGAGCTGTAAGTTATCTGGTGGCCCAATGCCCGAAAAAGAAGTCAAACGTTCAGAATGGGGGCAAATATAATTATGTAAAATTTATTAATATTTATTTATCAATCAAATCAATAACTTCAGCATATTTCATAGATTCGGGTAGCCGTATATAATTTATTAAACAAAATTTAGTACCAGAAGGAGTAGAACTCCAAACAAAGTAAGTAAGTGAAAGTAGATTAAAATGTTATGGAAAAATATTGTGTTATGTTTATAATAGAAAAATAAAAATACATTTTCATCTGATAGTGGTGTCTGACGAGTTTATGAGATGGGGAGTAGTACTTGGGCGGGACATCATGGAAGATTTTATTTGAGCATCGATTTAACTGAATTAAAAATGATCTCTGCAGAGTGTATTGAAAACCAAAAAAAGGCAAAAAGGCGTTAGCATTAAGGAATCAGCCAACTCAAGTACAGGTGTTGGATAGTCAAATATTAGAAAACAAATGGATAGCAGAAAAAATGTTAGAAAAAAAATTGCTAGATATAAAATGTTAGATATAAAACCGTAAGGAGAAAGATTAGTGTAAACAGAAGCAGTGAGCAGGGTAGTACAAAATGATAAAAGCATGTTACAGATCAATATATTAGATATAGATGAGACATATACCCTATCTGTTACACAATTGGAAAACAGGTGGATTATAGGGATTGTATGCAGATGCTGGACGACACATATGTAAACGCTAAAAGATCTGATAATCCCAAATTTAAGTGCGAGATAAAATTACAGTTGAAAAAACGAAACCATGTAGTTGCTCCCCTAGGCGACTATCATATATTGAAAAGGAGAAATTACAAATAATGTTCGATGAATACATGAGGGTCGGTATTATTCAATCTAGTAGTTCTGAATATGCGTCAGCTATTGTTATAGTCAAAAGAAAACTGGGGATATCAGAATGTGCATTGACTTTAGAAAACTGAATAAAATAATGATCAAAGATAATTATCCATTACCTTTAATAGATGAATTATTAGACGGATTAGTAAACAAAACTGTGTTTACCAAGCTTAACCTGAAAAATGGGTATTTTCATGGCTTTGTGGAAAAGGAATCGATAGGATACACGTCGTTCGTAACCCCGTTCAATTTGAATTTAAAAGGATGCCCAATCCCATGAAAACGGCAAATCAAGTATTTGAGAGATTCGTTAATAGTATATCCTTAGATATGATTAGAGCTAATAAAGTAACTGTATTTATGATTGCAAGGAAGAATATAGATAAACATTTAAAAATCTTAAAGGAAGTGTTTAGGCGATTAGTAGAAAATAAATTGAAATTGACATTAGATAAGTGTGAGTTTATGCAATGCATTGTTAAGTATTTAGGATTTCTTAGATCTAAAGGAATAAGGGCGGACGATAAAGGATTGGTAGCGGTAAACAATTTTCCAATACCTGAAAAGGTCAGGCAGTACAAAGTTTTCTGGAGTTATGTTCATATTTTAGAAGATTCATTAGGGATTTCTCCATAATTTCGAAAACATTGTACGATTTACTATGAAATGATAAAAAGTTTATATTTGAAGAAAAGGAACTAAGTTACTTTTTGTGTTTTAAAGAGAACTTGTTAGAAGCACCGGTTCTATTAATTTATGATCATCGAGATGACATTGAACTTCATTGCGAAGCAAGCGTGCTGGGATTTGGGGCAGTATTGTTGCAGAAAAATCAGGATGGTAAATTGCTTCCAGCTTTTTATTTTTCAAAAAGAACAACGGAAACTGAAACAAAATACCACAGTTTCGAGTTAGAGACTTTAGCAGTCATATATGCTTTACGAAAGTTTAGGATATACTTACAATTCTTTGACTTTGACATTAAATTATATAGAGCTAAATTCTAAGATCGCGAGGTAGACGTCAGAAATGCAAGAATTCTATTATGATTTAGTGCATAGGGCTGGGAAGCAAATGCAACATGTGGATGCATTATCAAGGTGCTATAACGTGATTATGATAACGGAAGCGAATAGTTTTGAAACGAATTTAATAATTTGTCAGACGAAGGATGAGAAAGTGCAAAATGTTAGGAAATTGCTAGAGAAAAGTGAGCTTAAATTTTTTGAAATGAGATATGGAGTAATATATAGAAAAACTAATGAAAACAGATTATGTGTTGTATAAATATCAGAATGAACTGGGACACATTGGAAGAGACAAAATGATAGATGCCATTAAAAAGTCTTATTGGTTCCCGGACATGAGTAATAAGGTTGTAAGGCATATTGAGAATTGCGTTAAATGCATTGCGTTTTTACTCAAAACAGGAAAAGGAGGTATCCTACATAATATTCCCAAGGCTAACAAACCTTTCGATATAATCCACATTGACCATTATGGACCGGTAGACAACAGTAGAGCAAATATATATTTCCAGTAGTAGATGGTTTCACAAAGTTTGTCAAATTATATCCGATAAAAACGACGAACAGCAAGGAAGTAATAAATGCGTTGAAAGACTATTTTAGATCATATAGTAGGCCAAATGGAATAATATCTGGTAGAGGGAATTGCTGTATGAATCATGAATTTGATGAATTTTTAGAAGAGGCAAATGTAAAACAATTATATATTGCAACAGGCTCTCCACGAGCAAATACAAGCACACAATTTTCACACACACAAACATTCCGGCACACATAGTAAAACCGATTATTTCTTAAAAATTATCTTAATGTGAATTTGAACTCACTCAATCGTAGTATTCTTTAGTATACTATCTAATTGTGAATTTAGAATTCAGTCAATCGTGGCATCCTTTTGTGCGGAGAATAATAACATTTATAATTCTCCAATAGGTGCGCCTACGTACATGTTAAACATTAATTCGTGGTATTGAACTTAATTGATAGTGTTGTCGGCGGCGGACACGAATTTCTTACAGCTTTACTTCAACAGCAAAACCAACATTAAACCATACAACTTTTAGTTTAATAATAACGTTTATTTCCTAAAGATTATATATACATATGTGTGTATGTTAGTAGAGCGAGAGCTTGAGGAGGAGAGAGACTCGAGGAGAGGAAAGCTTAAAAACTTTCGTGTTTTCTTCCCGCTGTAAATGGCCGACTGGTGTGGGTATCGAGCATCGATCCTTTCTTCATATTTTTGGTATCGATAACTTATGATAAAAGATAATTTTTAAATACATCGATGATGTCAAGTTAACAACGTGTTTGAAGTAACAGAAAATATTAACATAATTTATGAAATACGTTTGAAATTCAAATTATAGATTTTGGCGGTAACATTCCCCCTTCGTAATTGATCCTCGGGTCAGTTACCATCATCTAAGACAACATCTAGAACCGCCACTTTCGTTGCTGGCCGTTCCATAACTCCGTGCTGAGATTTAAATGTCACGCGCCGAATCCATCCTTTGCTATGAGTGTTGATGACGCGCCCTTTCGGCCAGAGATTTCTGGGCAGTGGGTCGTCTACGATGATAACGATGCTGCCGACTTTTATTGGCGGACATTTCTGGAACCATTTAGTGCGTCTAGTCAGCACTGGCGTATATTCCTTCACCCACCGTTACCAAAAACGATCTTCGAAAAGTTGTACTTAATACCAGCGTCGTCTCAAGTCTGTGCTTGTCGTTGAAAACGGCTTGTAGCCGTTTGCCGTGCCCAATAAGAAATGGTTTGGAGTGAGTGCGATGTCGTCGATCGTGTCGAAGCTAACGAAAGTTAGTAGGCGTGAATTCATTATGAACTGTGTTTCTATCAGTCTACTTCTCAAGCTTTCGTCATTAAAAGAGAAGTTCGGGCAGATGCTTCTAAGTACTGTTTTTGTCGTGCGTACGAGCCTCTCCCATACACCACTCATGTGCTGGTGGGTTAAATCGCCATTTGATGCTATCTTACTTAATGATTGTTTTGTCGAAGTCGATTTTTATGAGCTCTTCCTTTGAGCTTTGAAATTCGTCCCGTTGTCAGAGTATATTTTCCTCGGGGTCTCGCGCAGTGCCATGAAGTTGCCGAGGCACATAATACATGAGCTTGTATCTTGGCTGTGTGCAATGTCAAAGTGGACTGCGCGCAATGTTAGGCAAGTGAAGAGTGCGATCCATCTCTTCTCTTTGCGTCTGCCAAAGTTGACGAGCATAGGGCCTAAGTAGTCTACTCCCGTGTAAGTAAAAGGCTTCTCAAAACTACTCAATCTGGCTCTGGGAATTGGCGCCATTTGCGGCGGCTCTGGACTGGCTCCGTTCACTTTACATTTTTGGCATTTCTTCCGTACGGATTTATATGCGATTCGTAGACGGGGAATGTAAAAGCTTCCTTTTATATCATTTATGACAGTATCGTGAGCGAGGTGATGATATTTTTCGTGGTAATTTTTGACCAACAATAACGTTACGTGACTCTCGCGTGGAAGGATGATAGCATCTTCCATGAACTCGTCTGCATTTATTCTTCCTTTTACCCGCAAGATATTTGCACTGTCTAGATATACATTTAACCCGATCAGTCTGCTTTTTCGGCTAAGGGGCAACTCTAAGACTATCGTACTGATTTCTTCTGCGAACGCGAGAACTTGCGCTTGCTTATACAGTAGAGTTTTTGCTGCTTGTATGTGTGCTCTTTTTACAGTAGTTGGCATGACTCGTTTGGCACATTTACTGTGTAGTCGCTCAAAGTACAGCATGAATGTTGCTGAAGCCCGATACAAACGGCACCAATCAGAAAAATACTCTAAGTTGAGCTAAATTTCAGTGGTTTTGTGGAGTACAAAAACGTGTTTACGTAGCTCCGTTTTGTCGACTGCCAATCCGCTCTTGGAGTCCTTAGGAAGTCAGGTCCACCCAGCCATTGCGTTAGCTGCGGATGGCTGCTTATTTTTGTAGCCTCGTCAGCGACGATCATTTTTGTTGGAAGCGATGGGTTTACTGTTTAGCACTGGAGAGCTCTAAGATTTCTCCGACTCTGAGCATGACGAACTGTTGAAAGTTACGTGGATTCATAATTAGCCACAGGAGGACGGTTTTTGAGTCCCACCGTTGATGATTTTTGCGCAAGGCGTGCGCCCATTACGGCTGTCTGCAGTTCAAGGCGTGGAATTGATAAAGGCTTCAGAGGTGCAACCTTGCTCTTTGCGGCAACTAACACCACGTCGACTGCATCATCCTGCGACACTCGAAGGTAGCAAACAGCCGCGTATGCGTGTTCGCTTGCGTCGACAAAGGTATGCAGCTCGACGTTACTTGCGATGAACAGCCTCTGTGAATAGCATCTTTGAATTTGGATATCGGCAACTTGTGGCAGTAGCTGTTGGCGCCATTGGCGCCAGTCTCCCAATAATGAGTCTGGTAGCTTTTGGTTCCAGTTAATGTTTGCGCGCCATACGCGCTGCAGCATGTCGATGAAGTCGTCCACGTAGTGCGCTTTGACTATGGCTTCATACGCTTGTGGGTAATCAAGATGATAAACTCCAGCATTTTTATTGCGCACGTAATGCGCTATGAACGGCGCACAGCTGATCCCGAAAGTCATCGCACGAATGACGTATACGCTCGTCTTATCATTCTTTTTGTCGTACCAGAGGAAGCGTTGTGCATGCATATCCTGGCTGCGGATGTTGATTCTGTGGAACATTTCTGCAATATCGCCGCAGACTCCCACTTTTCCGACTCTAAAGGCTAATAGAACGTCGACGAGTGGATTCAAAGGGCCACTTAATAAATGGTCGTTTAATGACATTCCATGCGATTTGGCTGCCGCATCCCATACTAGCCTTATTTTGCTCGGCTTGTTTGGATTTAGCGCAATAAATATTGACAGGTACCATGTATATTTTTCTTGATTTTTATTCGACACATTTGCTAGTGGAATGGCATAGCCCTTTGCTGGTTTTTTTTTAGATATTTTCTCTTCAGGCAATTAAGTCGTCTAACTGCGTTGGCGTAGCTTTCTGGTAATGGCTCCAGTTCGTTGCGCCACAGAAGTCCAACTTCATACTGTCCGTCCTACATTTGGCAAGTCCGATATAGAATTTCGACTGCTCGTTTATCGTCGCTCGAACATAGGCTTCGGGGTGTGATGGCTTCGAGATTGAAATTCTTTTTCATATTGTCATGAAGCTCTTGCCAATTACAATCGCAGTGATGCATAAATATCGTACGCTCTGTTGTTGCTGAGCCTTGGATGCTCCAGCCCAACAGGTACTTAGACTCTATGGGTTCGTTCCACTTACCCTCGCGGACCTTGCGAGGGACAGCATCTTTCCAATTGTTGGTTCCAATCAGTAGCATAGGCTGTTGGTTGTAATATGATTGCAGTGGTAAATTCTTGAGATGGCTAAACTTACCACGCAACTCCTCTACGTTGACAGTTTGCGTTGGCAATGCTATGTTTTGGATAGACTGCACGTTGTTGAGCCAGTAAAGCTTGTTTTCGTTATTGCCGGATACTTGGATTGAAGCCCGCACCGATGCACTCTCTTGGCGCGTCGTTTCGTTGGTCCATTATAAACACATTAGCGCTGGCGTACCTTCAATTCCGAGCTTATTGAATATCGTTGTGTCCATCAGTGTCACTGACGATCCTTCCTCTAGGAACGCATATATTTCCATTGACTTGCCCTGGCTGTGCAACTTTATGGGTATGATTCGGAAGAATTAACTACCCATGTTCTTACTTTGGTGAGCACTCACGAAGCTCTCGGCGCTATTCGGTACGCTGATTGTGCTCTTTTGATGCAGCAACGGATGATGCATTTTAATACTACCGTCTATGCCGCAGTCCTTTTTAGAATGGCAGCCGCTACGATAATCTTTTAAACATCTAAAGCAAGCCTTGCCCATTTTACCAATGTACCATCTTTGGTTCACTGAAGTGCTGCGCTCAAAGGTGCTCACAAACATTGGCCAATCGTGTGGATCACCGGTGAACGAAGGTAGATCTTTTGGAATTGCGTGCCTGGCAATGGACTAGGTACATCACTGATGTTGGATATACCTGACGAATCCATTTGTGCTAGGTTGCTGATGTTTGTTGTAGACGTAGTTACGGGAGACTTCAGGGATTCTGATAGTTTTAAATTCGTCATGTCTATAAGAGATTGGCTGCTCGACGAATCCTTTGGTAGCGCGGCTTCTACCTCTGTTACGTGTTCCGGTAATAAGCTGCTGCTGGCAGCACCTAACGGCGATCGCGGCATTCCAGTTGTTGCGAAGTATTGTTTTTCTGTACTGATGCTACTTGTGATGCATAATGCGCAAGCCCAATGTCTGTTATTCACGCTTTCATCAACGCCGGCGCACTGGAAGTGATACCAATTGTCACAGATGTCAAACTGAACCCAATCGGCCAGTTCCTTATCCGTTTGTGTCCTTCTGAAAATTTTACACGAGTCGCTAACCATATTTTGCGTTGACATTTCGTCTAATCAATCAAGAATATGTGCGATTGCGTTGACCGCTGAATTATTGGACTGTCTCGTGATTTTTTATTTTAGTCGTTCAACGATAGAGTTACAGTTACAGTGCAACACGAATGCAGCAATGAAGTTTCCACGAATTCGTACGGCTTACGAATTCATTAGACGAAAGTTTTTTTTAAGAATGTTGTCGGCGGCGGACACGAATTTCTTACAGCTTTACTTCAACAGCAAAACCAACATTAAACCATACAACTTTTAGTTTAATAATAACGTTTATTTCCTAAAGATTATATATACATATGTGTGTATGTTAGTAGAGCGAGAGCTTGAGGAGGAGAGAGACTCGAGGAGAGGAAAGCTTAAAAACTTTCGTGTTTTTCTTCCCGCTGTAAATGGCCGACTGGTGTGGGTATCGAGCATCGATCCTTTCTTCATATTTTTGGTATCGATAACTTATGATAAAAGATAATTTTTAAATACATCGATGATGTCAAGCTATCAACGTATTTGAAGTAACAGAAAATATTAACATAATTTATGAAATACGTTTCAAATTCAAATTACAGATTTTGGCGATAACAGATAGGTGACGCAGACGTTTTCTTTTTTTTAGAATTGTAAACGCGGCTGTTTGCATATGATCAACTGGTAGAGCGACATGAAGTGCACAGAAAGCTATTATTTCGAATTAGTTGTTAATTATTAACTTATTTATTAGAAAACACTCTTGGGCAAAGTAATATGACAAAATATGACAAATAATAGCATTACAATTTAACTGCAAAACAAGAACAAACCATAATAATTACTGTCTACTGTGAACGAGTATAACGCAGTCGGTTACGTCCGACTGCAACGTTCTTACTTGTTTTTTTTTTCTTTTCTTTTATCGCAACTCTCCGTGCCCTGGGGGTGTGAAGGATAAAAACTTGTTGGATTAATTGTTGTATTAATTCCGATTCCGTTAAATTCGTCTGTTAATGGGCCAGTATATGTTTATTTCGGAGCATTTAGATAGAAAAAATATGGTGAATGTTTTTGTTTCTGTTGGGTGAGATAAACATGATTTAGGGCGGATGCGTAAATAAATTTATGAGTTGGCTGGTCCTCATATGGCCACCTCAAGGTGGGGTGGGCATCGTCTAGGTAAACGAAAGCAGCTGTTTGAATAACTACTAATAATTGATTACTAATATATTTATTTACTTATTTATAAGTACTAATCATAGAGTTAAAACTAAATGATAGTTGGTTAATAGCAATGGTTGCCAAGGCCTTCAGCCAAATAATAGTGAAATTTAAAGTAAGCGTTTACGTTAGTTTACTTAAGATGTAAGGTTATTAACTGTCTTTTATATTTATTTACATTTTCGGATTGTTGTATTTACATGTTTAATTGTTTGCAAATCTTTGCTTAATTAGATAACGATATATAGTTAGGTTTTTTTAGGAATCTTATAATTTTATATATGTTCTCTTTGGTATGGTTGGCAAGTATATTTAACGGATTGTCGTGATTGAAAATTATTTTCAATTGTTTTGTTGTTTTGCCAATGTGGGGGGTGTATTGTTTTTTTCAATAGTGTTCATGATTTAGTTTAGTGTGGCCTAATCGTAGACGAATGAATTTAGATTGGTCAAGTCAATTTATGTTACTACTTCATATAATCATGTATGTGAAGTGAGCTTGGGTTTAAGTGTTTATACCATATCTTGCATCGTGAAATTAGCTGTTTCTGATCGATACTAAGTTTATTTTTCAAAAATTTGTTAATTTCATTAATATTATTGTTTTGAGTGTGAATCAAGGCCATGTGCATGGCAGCTTTTGCCACATGATCAGCTAACTCATTTCCGTCAATTTGTGCTTGGCCGGGAATATAAATATTCTTCACGTTCAGTGAGAGCTTGATCTAATTTTAGAGGGATAGTAATCATGGTTGTTAATTTTGCGATAGACTTCAAGGCACACAGCATAAATCAAAAAAAATTTTTTTTACAAATGTATTACTTATTGTTTCTAACCTTAAAAGTTAGCACATGTTTGCATGTCTGTGGTAAAAGAGAAATCAAATGTCATTTTTAGGTTATGTTTGAACATTAATATCAAGTTGCTTAGTCGCAGTTACAGTAAAAGTTTAGGGTTAGACAATATACTAATGGACAGCACAGAGTTGTTTGAGCTCAGGTCAGTTTCGCTCACTTGCACACCTTGGCAACCAACGACTTTACCAGGCTGCGGTTACCCTTAAGGAAGACGAATGTGGGCATGCTACGCATCTTGTACTTCTCGACCAGTTCGTCGAATATGTCCACGTTCACATCGAGGCCGATCGCCTTGCTAATGAACTAATGAATAATTTAGTAAATATTTCCTTTCATGTTCTTGGCTAATTTAATGGCTTTCGAAATTGCAACTAGATCGGCCGTTAGTACTGTCGATTATGGTAGATTGCCAGACTTTGCATAGCCTGTAATATCGTTTTGTTGGGAACCGTCGGTGAAGATAAATTTGTGTGTCTCATGTTGGTTTATAATATTGGAGAAGTGTTGTCTGAAAATGTTTGATGCAGTGTTTTGTTTTCTATGTATTTTTAGTAAAGCGTGTATTGTGTGTTTTGGTTGAAACCATAAGCATTCTACACATTGGACTTTGTTATGTGTGTAAGGAAGATTGTCTAATGTTGATAAAATTATTGAGCGTTTAATTGATGAGATCAATTTTGCCTTTCTAGATATTTTCTGGAGTTTTATGAGATTTGAAATTAGAGAGTCTGTAAAGTTTATAAGGTTTTTTACAAGCTTTGATATTAGAAAGTTACATTTAAGTTCTATTGTCGGAATGTTTGCTTCTTAAAGAATGTTGTTGATTGGTGTTTAAATGGTGTTGTTTAAATTAAAGGGTGTTTTTAGTTTATTTAAAATTAATTTGAGCGTGAATCCGTATATAAATAAGGCGAAGTCTATTTTAAATATAACTGTAGCTTTTGCAACTGAGAGTAGGGCAACGATGAAACCTAGGGCATTGAGACTTTTAGATAGTGATATTTTAGGTATGCTGATGTGAGGGTTGTATTTGTTACTTATTGTTAATCGTAATTATTTAATTGAAGTTACTGTACGAATTTGAATATTGTTTTAGCATATATTGCATGTACAATTTTTCTTTCTGCATATGTATAGACAACCAACTTTGTATGTGCTCAAACAGTGTATTGTTAATATTTTTCCTTCTTGAAAGGAAGAATAAGAAAGAAGTCATCAGCATAGGAACTGAATTTAATTGTTTTTTGCATCGATATGGGCTAGCTTCGTTACTTCCGTTAATCAACGGTAGGGTGTTAGTGATGCAACTCTAACAGCGAATTTTCTTTTTGACATAGAGTTTCCTATGTATTGTATGCTTTTGGGTCCTGCTTTCCATTCGACGAGTTGGTTTACTATTGTGTGAACACCAATTCTATCAAAGGAATTTGAAAACTCAAGGGTGATGATTGATGTATGTTGCTTCTTGTTTAGGGACTTTCTAATAAGAAATTCGGCGTAGAGGAGACTTTCCTTGATTGACTTTCCTCTTTTAAAACCGAATTGATTTTGGTGTAAAAATTTATTTAGATGACGAACTATCAGAGTAGTTTAGCTATTATTTTGTCCATTGTTTTAGTTATGCAGCATTTTAAGGATATAGGTCTGTATGAGGATGTTTGTCATTTATCTGAATTTGGGTTTAGAATGGGAATGATATGGTTTTGTATGTTTGAGTGAGTTTGAGTTTCAGTGATTTTATATATTTCGTCTATGAATTGGGTACTAAAGTTGGAATCTGCGGAGAGGTCTGACCAATAATTGACGAAAGTATCTGCTATGGTTTTACTTGAACTTTGGGCAATGTTATTTATTGGTTTGGTTATGCAGTGGATACTTCTTGTTGCACTTAGTCCGCAGAAACGTCTAATGTTCGATCTAATTTTCGCTGGTGGTGTCGATGGTTCTATTGTCGATGTGAATGCTTTAGTGGCCTCTATTTTCCTGAGCATTGGCTTTTCTGTAATTGATGTTGTTTGCCTTTTAATTTTAATTAGTATGATGTATTTTGATTGATCGATAAATTTTTCTAAACTTTTACTTCTTCTGTTGCTTAGTGGTGATCCCAGTTAGTATGCCAACTGTTAAAATATCCGGTGATTATTATAGGGATATTATGGTTGTTAAAAGTGTTTTCGAGATTATTAAGAGAGAAATATTTACTTGGGGGACATAGGTGTAGAATATTGATAGTTTTTTTTTTTTTGATTCTATTTCTATGGCGACAGTTTCTGAGTTATAGAAGGAGCCTATTATGGATTGTTGTAATGACTACTAAGATGACTGCTCCACCGAGTCTGTTGGATGCAGTGCAAGTTAAAAGTTTGTTATTTATGTTGGTTGATATTGGTTATTGTTGTCAAGTTTTCCCCGCCCGTCAGCCCAGCCGAGATCACATTTAATTTTAAGGTCTTTATTTATTATGTGGTCGTCGTCTGACATAGATTCGTCTGAATTGGAGTTATGATTTGTGTATTTGAGTTAGGTTTCGCTTTCTAGTTGGTCGCTTTAAGTAGATGAAGGGTGAACTTTAAGGTATTACTTGGTGCGATTTTGAGTTTCTTGTTTATGGTACATTTCCTTGTTTGTAGTATGTTGTCAACTTGGGGCAAGTCGGGTATCCTCTTGTATACCCAGTGAGGTCAAATCAGCCTCCCTGGTACTCACAAGAAAATTGGGAAATCCAGGTGATTTCGCCCGTTATGTAGTTGCCAGATCCAACTTCTCCAAGCTAAATCTTATATCTTATTATCTTCGCCGTTGTCGGATTTAATTCTCCCAGCATCTACAGCAATTTTTTCGATTTGTAAATGCTAAACGAAAATTATGTATTTTGCTTTCTACGGCAACGTTTGAAAACGTGTGCGAACACAGATCAAGGCATCGCCCATCTGTTTGCAATATTTTTTTAAACTACGTATTCCACATCATCTATGAGTAATCAGCCTTATCCACATCAGTTTCAGTCGTCAAACTGCATTTTGTGTCCTATCATTCCTGAAAGTTCGTTACTTCGCGATCTTAATATAATTAAGCCAGTGTCTTGATGGTCTGATGCTTAGGTGCTTAGGTACTGTGCAAAAACTCTTTGCAAACCTATTATAAAAGTTTTTAACCTGTCTGTTGATATATCATCTTTCCCTGCTGTCTGGAAGGAATCAATCATCATTCCTCTCTCTCTCTCCATAAAAAAAGCAAAAAAATGCCTTTCAAAATTACAGAGGTATTTCTAAATTATCCGTTATTCCAAAAGCATTTGAGAGAATTATAACATTTCAACTGCAATACTTATGCAGTTCTATTATTTCACTTTCCCAGCATGGGTTTATGAAGCGTATATCTGTTACCACTGACCTTTTAGAGCTATCTTCTCTAGTAATTGATGAATTTAAAAACAGAATACAGACTGACGTTATTTATACTGATTTTAGCAAGGCTTTAGTAAGTAAATCCTCCTTACTACTTAATTATGCCTACTCGGCTTCCCAGTTAATAAGATAACTAGATTTCAGAGTATTTGAGACATATATCCCAAAGGGTTCTTTTATGCATGCATTTTAACAGCATCAGGATGACTTCTGGGGTTCTCTAAGGTAGTCATCTTGGCCCGCTTCTTTTTACTCTCTTTATCAATGACCTTCCCTCGATACTTTTGATTGCTTATGCATGCCGATGATGTGAAATTGTGTTTTGCATATAAGAATATTGCATTTAGTAATCTCTTACAAACGGATCTTGACACCTTTGGCCCTGGTTTCATGATAACTTACTAAATCTTAATTGTTCTAAATGCAAGATCTTGACTTCTTATAGAAACACGTATACGTTGGGTTATATACCGCTGGAACGGATAAATAATACCAGTAACGTTATTAACGACCTAGGTGTTATTTTTGACCACAAGCTTAAATTTGATTCTTATGTTACGACCATAGTCAATACGGCTATGACAGTTCTTGGTTTTATCAAAAGATGGTCCAAGGTGTTTGGCGACCCATAAACGACAAATATCCCGTTCATATTATTGAGTCCGTCCTATTATTGAGTTCGGGTTATGTGTATGGTCCCCTCAATACACCCTACATCAAGACCGAATCGCGTCGGTACAGAAGCAATTCTTACTATTTACCTTTCGTGGTTTACACTGGGACCCTAATGCCCGTTTGCCATCTTATTCACCTAGACTCTTATTAATAAATCTCCTCTCTTTAACAAATCGGAGAAGTATGCTTGGTGTAATCTTTATACATAAACTAATTACTAGCGAAATCGATTCCTCTGAGTTGATAAGCCAATTAAATTTCACGGTTCCTACAAGACTTACACGTAATTATAAGCCTTTATTACTTAATTGCATGAACCCTTCCGCGTCCTTTGTGATGATTATAATAAACATTAAAAAGTGATCAGTACGGAGTCTTCGGTCCCTAGTATTAAATACTCTCTCTTAAACTTTTTAACATATAGATCATAGATATTTTGTAATCGTTTGCTTTTTCTCCTTTCATCTTAAACGACTCTTGTCGTACGTTATACGACTGCGCCCCTCGGTTGATTGGGCGGGAGGTGGGAAGCTGCGCATTGCATCGGGACTCCCGCGAAAAAAAGGTCTTCGTAGTTTGTGGTGGTGCGGTTTGTGGATGGTTTTCGTTCAAACTGTTGGTGTGCTAAGGTTATTTGTTCGTTTAGGTGGTGTTGTTGTTGTGGGAATCGGTGAATTTTGGTCAACAACTGTTGCAAATGTTGTCTCTCCATATTGGTTTGATTTGTTTGGGCTGATTTTTTGTCGATTTTTGTTGTGGTTTTGACAGCAATAATTCCTTGTTCGCTCAGGAAAATGGGACACTTTATATCGAAAAAGGAGTGGTCAGTGTCCAGGCTTTTTTTCACTGCAGTTAACACAGTGGTTGGTTTGAGCACTTGTACATTTCCTCTTTTTGTTTGTTGCCACATGTAGTACAGGTTGGGTCTGTTGACCCTTGTGTCCAAAGCGTAGGCACTTTTTGCAGCGCATGGGAAGTGGAATATAGGTGCGAACATTGATCTCTTGATATCCTATGAGAATGTACTCCGGGAGATTGTGGAGTGCAAATGTTAGAATAACAAGTCCAGTTTCGATGCGTTCGTTATCCTTCTTTTATATTCTTTTTCTAACTTCAGAAACGTTTTGGGAATACAGCTCGTTCTGAATTTCCTCTTCTGAGATCGATCTAAGATCGTTGCAGAAAATGACGCCCTTGCAGGGTTGAATATTCAGTTACTTTAATTGTTGTTTCTGTTTGGTGGCTTGTTTAGTCTTTTATTTTGGTTCCATTTTTCATTTTTTTGCATACACCACTGCATGTATGGTCTATCACTTTTTTATTAGGAGTGGAGAGGCCTTCTAAAGGGATTCGGTCTTACTCTCATTGTTTTTGCTTGGTAAAATGTTGTTCTTTCCATTATTAAATATTTAGGTCCATTTAGGTAAATTCCATAGTTGACGTGGTAATGTTGTTTGACTTTGGCAGGTAGGGTGCATTGGTTACGATTAGCGTTCTGTGTTTATTTGATGTGGTGAAAGAAACAGTGACTGTTTTTTTGCTGTCGCTCTGAAATTGTTGTATTTTTGTTTTTCTGTTTCACTATCGTGCACAATACTAAGGCGCTGACCTATTGTTTCAATAGTGGTAACTATCGTGTACAAGGTTAGGGCCTTTATTGAAAAATATTTTGGCTGATAATTATATAGTCTAATGCTAAGTTTTATATGTTTCTTGTTAACTTTTTGTTTTTAGGTTTATTTGATTAAAGCTATTTATGTGTACACTTCTCAGGTAACTCTCCGCAGGCACGTGTGTTTCCGATAAAATCTGGCATTGAAGTTCCACACAAAATATAATTAAAAATATATATTTTTCCAAAATAACAATAATAATTTTTATATACTGTGAACGAGTATTACGTATATATTTTATTATTCTATGGCTCTAAAAGAATTGCTTGCAAATTTTATCAAGATCAGTTAAGAAACATGGAAGTTATTGAAGAAAACATATGGTAAATATGTAATAAAGGCTAGAGCGTTGACGTTTTTATGTAAGTTAATGCATACCATACGCAAAAAAACGTTTATTTTGAATTATTATAATTTGTTATTATATATATTTATCGGTTTTCTGATAAATATAAATTCATAAACTATAAGAGCTACAACCACCAAATATGGTTTAGTTTGTTGTCCTAAAGTATATGCAGATTAAGACTATTTCGATTGTGGGTTACCTTTCCCCAATCGCTCCAAATATACAGCCTGTACTTTGGTTAGTACATACATTTAGGTGCATATTTTAAGACCTGAAAATCTCATAAAGATCATACTCCTTGCTTAAATGTTATTCAAAAATTTCGTTTTAATAGTGGGGTCTAAGCGCAACGACTGACAAACGACTATGATTCTGTGTATGTCTGTATGAATGCAAGGCGGTTGATATGTTTGTAAAGACAGGGTTTACGGTATCCCCTTGTCGGGGGCTCCTGACTAGAGTTTCTATATTGTTTACTTTAATCTTTAATTTATGGTTGTATTTATCGAGCTCCTCCAGGGTATCTTGAAAGGCCAATTCAATTTCGTTTTAAATGAACCCTGAACTGCAGATGCGGGTGAATCATCTACCAACATTGGCGTTAAACATCTGGAAGGTTGGGGAATATAGTGTGAGTCCTAGAACGGAGCCTTGAGGGATACCAACTCATAATTGTCTCTTTGTGGTTGGATTACTATCCAAGTCAATATAAAATAGACATAAATCAGATAATTGTGCACGATTGTTACAAGATACGCGGTTGTCCGAATGACTTTTAGTGTGTGGATTAAACCTGAATGCTAAGCAGTGTCAAAAGCTGCTTCGATGACTAACATAACTGACTCCACAATTTATATAAAGTACATATTTCTTTATCAGCATCAGTAGCCGAGTGGTTATAGCCCTGTCCGTCTGTCTATCCGTCCGTCTGGACGTCCGTATTAATACGTTGATTTTGGAGTCTACAAAAGCTAGAAAGCTGAACTTGTACTTTTCAAGTTCGTGTATACCATACGCAGTTTAAGTTTATTTCAAATCATTTATAATTCATCTCGTTTTCTTATTATCTATAATTATCGGTTTTTTGAGCATTTCTTAGAAACCAGAGCCACCAAATTTGGTTCAAACTGCTCGCGGAAGCATACGCAGGAATATCGGATTTTGGAGACCTCCCCCAATCGCCCCATATATGCAGAAATGTAAAAAAAACTTAATAAAATACTAAGGACTTCGGCTTTTGTTTGTACATAGATTTCAATGCTCTTGTTAAGCACTAAAAATGTCAATAAGATTATACTCTTAGCTTAGAAATTATACACGAATTTAGTTTCCTTAGTGGGCGCCAAGCGCAGCATCTGTGCACAGCCCTCAGCCTGCGTTTGCATGTATGTGTGTGTGTGTGTGTGTGTGTGTGTGTGTGTGTTTGTGTGTGTCTGTGTGTGTCTGTGTGTGTCTGTGTGTGTGTGTGTGTGTGTGTGTGTGTGTGTGTGTGTGTGTGTGTGTGTGTGTGTGTGTGTGTGTGTGTGTGTGTGTGTGTGTGTGTGTGTGTGTGTGTGTGTGTGTGTGTGTGTGTGTGTGTGTGTGTGTGTCTGTGTGTGTGTGTGTGTGTGTGTGTGTGTGTGTGTGTGTGTGTGTGTGTGTGTGTGTGTGTGTGTGTGTGTGTGTGTGTGTGTGTGTGTGTGTGTGTGTGTGTGTGTGTGTGTGGGTGTGTGTATAATGCAAGGGAACTGAAATGCATGAAAATACAGTTTACTGACGGCAATATTTTATGAAGATCTAGAACGTTGGTAGTTTTAATTAGTTTTTCCATAATTTTACAAAATCCTCCTAACAGACGGATTTGCCTATAGTTTTCAGGCTTGTTGGGGGGCTTTCCTCGTTTAGGTAAAGGTACGATTTTGGTAATTTTCCAATCATTTGGATAGTAACCGATTCGTAGACAACAGTTAAATAAACAAGCCAGGTATCAGGAAGGTTTTTTAGATAAATTTTTCTTATGGCATCGACCAGAAGATTTCATAGTTTTGAGAGTTTTTAAAAAACTATGGATTTCACTAATTTATTAATATACTATGTGAAGTTATTGTCCGAAATTACGGTGTCTACAGATCTGTTCATTTCATCTATTGTTGCTGGTTTGGAAAATAAGGACGATTGAAAAATATATCCAAGAAGATTAGGTTTTTGTAAACATAAAGATAGGGAATCAATTATTTTTTTCGGTTGATCACTTTTGTTGTGTTGCGTAGCATTGATTAACGGTAATCCTGTTCGACTATGTATTCTGCGGACAATATTTCTTATTTTGAAAAGTTCAGACATATGATATCCATAGCTTAAGCTTTGTATCGGATACATAATTGTGTGGTGTTGCCCCCAAAAAACATGATTTACAGCAGTATTGAAAAAATGTACTAAAACATCGATATGATAACGTAAGATTGGTCTGTTTTTGTCTTTTTGGGAAGGATAGTGTTATTTGAGTATTTAATGACTCTTGAAAGGTAGTCAGACGAGAGATCCTTGTGTGCTATTAAATTACTAAGCCGATTAGATATATTAGTTATGCAGAGATCTATAGTAACTATAAGAGGCAGAGGCACCAAATTGGTTCGACATGTTCGCATGAAGTATACGCAGGATAAGAATTTTTCGGATTCTGGATACCTGGATGAAATGCCGAACTCGTTGCGCTCTGCTGCTGACACGAGCCACGAAATTAGACGCCAAGCTAACTTCAGCAAAGCTGGTCAATGCAAGAGGGAAGCGATTATCTCGGACAATGGCCCGCGATCTCATATGTCTGGATGTGTATGCACAAGTACCCCGCAATATCTATGAATATGGCGTAGGCAGGCGATCTGTGGGGGTTTAAAGCATACCCCAATCTAAATATATAGTTGGAGGTTTGTAAAAATAATGAGGCAGCCTTGAAATATCCTCATATTAAAAAAATATTTATTTTGAAGCAGCCTTCCGCAAGCGATGACTTTGGCTGCCAAGAAATGGTTTCTTCTAATTTTGTTGCGCCGAGCGCGACTTACTCGAATGTTATATTAAAATGTGCTGCAGAGGTTGGGTTGTAGAAATTTTGTAGCTCGAAGACAGAGAATTTATATAAGCTATTGATTTCTATTATATTATATATTATATTAACATATACCTTATCTTCTTTTTCAT
>JAWNMW010000469.1:0-18453 GCA_035043565.1 Drosophila robusta | reverse complement strand
AATTATGTAAATTATAATAGTCGCACGGAGCCTATAAGAAAAATTCGGCGTAGTTATAACTAATTAGTAAGAAAGACAGCAGGCCCTGATTGGTGACGCCACCGTTGACATTTCAGAACAGTCGCGTAAACAATAATCTGCGAGCAAGCTTTACAGCACGAAGGGCAAAAGCTGCGTGGTAGGATGGGTTCGAGAGAGGATCGAGAAACGCGAGCAGACGAACAACGAGACAGTCAAGTGCGCAGTCGGTGCGGGCTAGTCGTATTCAGCAACCAAAAAAGAACGGTGACGAAAACCGCGCGCGAGCAAACAAACCGCAAGTGTCCGGGCAATAACGGAATCGCCAGAAACACGCAGATGCACTTTTATCGCGACGAGGAAAACGGCAGTTGGATCCAAACAGAGGCAAGAGTTGGGAGATTGGTCTTAAAAAATAGGGTTAGCCATTAGCCAGAGAGAACTAAAGTAGAAAAGCGAAATTCAGAGTCCAATCGGTTATTACAGTTTGTTTTATGGTGAGCATAAGATGAGGTCCGTCTGCAAGAGCAAATTCAAATGCAGCAAATTTACCATAGAAGCAGCAACAAAGCTTTCTTTTTTGATATTCTTCGCTGCTTCTGTGCTGGGATGAGGACGTTGGCAATTTCGGGAGGAAAAGGGTTACAACAACCACAGCAATTTCGGCTGCACTTGTAGCGTTTTTTGTTTTGATATTTTGCGTTGCTTCTGTGCTGGGATGAAGACGTTCGCATCTTTTTTTTCGTCGTAATTGTGCACATGTACATTTTAAACGTGTGCCGGTACTCGTATCTGATAATGCAAAGCAATCTTTAGCTACTATACTACTACTATATGAGAACAAAATTGTATTTTTAATTATAAATTGTATCCATAATTTAGGTTATTTAATTATTATATTTTTATGTATGTAAAAGGCAGAAGTATCGAGGAGATAACGCTATCCTGTTAATTAACATTTACTTAAACATAATCTATCTATCTAAGTAGCAGCATGGAGTAGGGGAGTCGGTCGTCGTGAGTTGTCAAGAGAAGAGGTCAGCATCAGCGTGAAGTTAAAATATCAGAAGTCTTCAGATCGTTTTAAATAAACTATAGATTTGATACTCTTTACTTTGTACTATGAACCACAATAATTAAATAAACATTACTATAATAAATATCTTACATTTGGGGGCTCGTCCGTGTCAAATGCAGAGTAGAAGAGCGTCTGGCAGTCGAAAGTTCGTCGGTGAAATACAGAGAGTTAAAAAGTGCGTGATCGGAACAGCTGGCTGATGCAACGGCAGAATTTCGGAAAAGTTGACAAAGTATTTATATGCTGCTTAAAAGTTATAAAGTTGTTAAAAGTAGCGGTGGTATATACAGAAAAGACGTGCAATATGAAGAAAACGCCGTTAAAGAAGCAGAATACAAAAGTGCAAAATACAAGACCGAGAGAAACAGGAGTTATGTTGGATTCAAGAAAAAATGCGATCGCAGAAGTGGTTCGAAAATTATGTGCACGCTAGGGGAAAGATGGCCGGTGCAGCTAAGCTGTTTCTGGAAGCTGAAATGGTGTGTAATTACGACGAACTTAAGCGAGCATTACTCAAAGAATTTATATGAAGTTATAATAGTGCGGACATTCATCAACAGCTGCAAGATAGACAGAAGAAGAACAATGAGACGCTGCACGAATATTATGTTTCATATGAAAAAAAACAACTGTCGGTTATGTAGAAGGCGCAGCTGTCATAAGCTATGTAGTTAACGGTCTGGACATAGGAATGGAATACAAGTGCGCAATGTATCGCTGTAAATCCTTCAAAGCTTTGAGAGAAGTGTTTGATATCTATGAACATTTGAACACTTTCGAAAAGCAATTATGTAAGTGTCAATCAGCAAAGCTGTAAAAAAGAATATTACTTTACCTAAAGATTGTACAGCAGTAGTGAAATGTTTCAAGTGTAATCAAAGTGGCCACATTTCCCACAACTGTCCTGATAATGTGATTAAAGTCGATAAAGTTCACTTTACGGCAGATCGCAGTCGATTGAAAAAAATTCAAATAAACGACGTTGAAGTTCACTGTATCTAATAGATACAGGGTCAGATGTGACTATATATCAGAGAATGTGTTCTGAAGAACTTGAAAATCGTTGAACTTCTTCAAAGCACATCTACGTTGTGGGGTCTTGGCCATATGATAACAAAGCCTATTGGATGCTTTAATGCAGAAGTTACAGCGGACAAGTTGCAGACGGAACAGAAGTTTTTAGTCGTCCCCAATAATCAGATCGACTACGATGCCCTGCTGGGGCATGGTTTCATCAGAAAATTTCGTTTGGTGGCCGATAAGCAAGAATACACGTTTTTGAACCTAGAAGCAGATCCGATGCCGATAGATAATCATAATCTTGTTTATAATGTCACTGAACACTCATCTTTTATAGTTCCGCCACAGTATCGCAAAAACATTGAGCAGATGATAAAGAGCAGTTACCAGCCGCCCACAGAAACTGCAAGGCAGTGCCCAACCCACCTGAAGATTGTCCCCGATGGAGTGATCAAACCATTTCATCATTCACCGAGCCGTCTAGCGACAGACGAACAGCCGATAATGGAAGAGATCTTGGAGAAGCTGCAGCAGTCCAAGTGGTTTATCATTATGGACCTTGAAAATGGGTTCTTTCATGTGCCCATAGAAGAACAGTGCAAGCCGTATACAGCCTTTGTCACAAAAGAAGGGCTTTTCGAGTTTAATAAGGCGCCTTTCCACTTTAAAATCTTGCCAGCTGCATTCATTCGGTACGTGAACCATATTTTTCAAGAACTAATCAATTCTGATATTATGCAGCTATATATGGACGACATAGTTGCTTACGGTGCGTCACTCGATAAATGCATGCAGAAAACGAAGCTAGTTCTGGACACAGCGGCACAATTTGGTCTAAAGATGAATTGGAAGAAATGTAGCTTCATGCAACCACGCATAAGCTTTCTTGGCCATGTCATTGAAGCCGGTCGAATCTGGCCAGGCAAAGAGAAGACAGCATCAGTAAGCCATTTTGCTAGGCCCAAGGACGTTAAAGCAGTTCAAGCTTTTCTGGGACTCACAGGCTTCTTCAGAAAATGCATTCCTGGGTAAGCACAAGTTGCACGGCCGCTCAAGAATTTACTCAGGAAAGAAGTGGTGTTTAACATTGGCAAAGCAGAGCAACACGCGCGACAAAGTTTGAGCCCCACACGAATACATCCAAGGAAGGTTTCGAAGCTGTGTTGCTGCAGCAGTCTGAGGTCTGTTTGCATCCGGTTTACTATTGGAGCAGAAAAACAACAGAGGCTGAGTCCAAGCGTCACAGTTACTACTTGGAAGTCAAAGCAGTATACCTTGCGCTTGAGAAATTTCGCCATTATCTGTTGGGGATCCAATTCGATCTTGTCACTGATTGTGTGGCATTCAAGCAGACAACGATAAAAGCAGACATACCGAGAGAAGTCTCCCAGTGGATCTTGTATATGGAGGGCTTCACATTCAATAAAGTACATCGATCAGGGGATAGAATGAAACACGTGGACTGTCTCAGCCGTTTTCCACAGACTTGTATGGTCGTGACAACAGAGCTAACAGCGCGCATAAAAAAGGCACAACAGGATGACGATTTAATAAAATCCATAGTAGAGATTCTGAAGCAGCACCCATTCCAAGACAACAAGCTTCAAGGTGGTCTACTGTTCAACGTCGTGAATGACAACGAGTTGCTCGTTGTTCCAAAGTTCATGGAACGGCAGGTTCTTCAAAGATCTCATGAAGTTGGATATTTTTCAACAGCTAAGACGATGCACTCAATTCAACAACAATACTGGATCCCGCAGCTTGAAGGCAAAGTATCATAGTTGATTGCTCATTGTATCATTTGTATCTTTTTCAGTAAGAAGTTGGGCAAACAAGAGGGCTATCGGCACTGCATAGACAAAGGAGATGTGCCGCTACATACGCTGCATGTTGATCATTCGGGCCCTATGGATGGAACAGCCAAACAATATAAATATATTTTGCGGTTGTGGATGTATTTTCCAAATTTGTATGGTTGTTCCCGACCAAATCAACTGGCTACGAAGAAGTCAGCAACAGGCTAAGCGACTGGTCGTATGTGTTTGGTTTTCCCAAGCGCATAATTAGTGACCGAGGATGAAGCCGAACATATTTGGACAACAACAGGTGTGGCCAAAGGCAACGGTCAGATTGAGTGTGTAAACCGTTCAATTTTGAGTATTATAGCGAAGCTGTTGATTCATGAGCCGACAAAGTGGTACAAATATGTACCACAGGTCCAGAAGGCGAGTAATTCACACATGCATGCAACATTGAAGTCGTCACCATTCGAGGTCATGTTTGGTACTAAGATGCACAGCCAGCTTGAGAGTCGACTGTTGGAAATACTCAACGAGGAGTTGGTTACGCAATTCATTGACGAGCGCCAGAGACTGCGTAACCAAGTATAACACAACATCCCGCAGGCACAACAAGTCTACAAGCGCAATTATGACAAGAAATAAAGAGCGGAGCACGGCTACAGTGTGGAAGATCTGGTTGTGATCAAGAGAACGCAGTTCGTTGTAGGACATAAGTTGGCCAGCGAATATCTAGGCCCATATGAAGTCACCAAAATCAAACGAAACGGCCTTCATGATGTTAGAAAGGTGGCACATGTCGACGGACCAAATATCACTGCCACAAGCAGTGACAACGAATGAAATGCAGCCCTGACATTGTTCATGAGTTGCAAAGTAGCAATCTGGAAACTCGCATTTGCCATTATCTTAAGTTTTGCTTTAAGCCTTCGTTCTTATTGGACTTCTCTTCTCTATTGGTAAGCCGTCGAGTGAAGAACAGCGTCGGATGATGAAATAAACTGTTCTTATAATTTCCGTATTAATATTAACCAATATCGGTGTTCTATTTCATAAACGCTGGTAAAACCTCGCGCACTCAGTTGCTGAAATTACAACAGGTTATGGGCCCTGGAACAAAAGAATAGAAAAGCGTGGAATAAAATGTGCAGTCGTGAAAAATGGCATGCACGTTTATTAAAATAGAGCTGCTGTGTGCAGAGAACTCTGATACGTGCAAATTGCACATGCGGGTCGTATTAGTGAAAAACGAACTATGGCAGTATGTCGACGGAACGAAAGTTTGCCCAGGAGATGAGGCAAATCAAGCTGTATGAAAAACATACGATGAGAAAGGCATATTATTGTCAATAAGTCCGTCGGAGTTGGAGATAATGTTGTTGTTCAAGCCTGTCAAGGAAAGTGGCATTGTCGCGTATGAATGAAGGCGCTGACGCGCCAGCAAGTGAGCGATTTTTGCGATGCAGTGAAAAAATTGAAAGAAAGGTGTCGTAATTGGAAATGACTTATTAGCGATTTTGTTGCTATATAGTCTACCACAATCATACGATATATTCGAAGTGCGATGGAAGCACGCGATGACTTGCCCCACCTCGATGTGCTTCGTGTGAAAATTCTAGAAGAATCGGAAGCGCGCAAAACGAAAGGAGATCGTGAAGAACAAAACGCAATGTTCGCTAATCGCCGGAAAGACAATGACAAAAAGGAACGATTCAGTAAAACGCAAAGCGAAACCAGAAAATGCGTCAAACGATATAGAGATGGCATTTTCTGCCGATGAGAGAAATGACTTGTGGTGTTTAGATAGTGGTTGTACGGGGGGTTGTATGAGCTCAAATGTGAGCATGTTCGATAGCATGGCAAAAGTCGAAAAGCCTTTGCATTTAGCTAATCAACACACCACAAAGATAAACGGTATTGGCGAAATTAAAATCGCAGTTAAAAAGTAGCAGCAAAAAGCAGAGGTTTTCTATGTGTCAGATCTACGTCAAAGCTTACTGTCCGTTTCCAAAATCACAGACAATGGTTTCGAGGTTCATTTTCGGAAGAATGAAGCGATGATAATGAAAATTAATGATGTCTGGCTACGTGCGCAAAGATATGGAAACTTATATTACTTGAACGGCGAAAAGTATCAAGTGAACAATACCATACATGATGATCAAACTGACATTGATATGGGGGATTATCGAATGGGTCATTTGAACGAGAGCGATTTAAAGTGTATGGCCAAAGGTGGCAAGCCCATGGGATGAAAATAAGTGAGAAAGAAAAACTGTCGAAATGTGAAATTTGCGTAAGTGAAAAGCAAACTGCAAGCAGTTACAGAAGCGCAAAAGAGAAACGTACAACAGAATTACTAGATATAGTGCACAGTGATGTATGATGAGAATACAATCTAAAGCAGGTTGTAGATATTTTGTAACTTTTGTAGATGACTTTTCGCGTCATTGTGAAGTTCGTTTTATCAAACAGAAATCGGATATGTTTGAAGCTTTTCAGGCATATAAAGCTGCGGCAGAAAACTTCACGGATAAGAGATAAAAGCGATACAATCAGAAAACGGGACCGAGTACTGCAACGAAGAGTTCGACAACTACATGAATGCAAATGGAATCCAGAGACGTCTGACAACACCTCACACGCCGCAACAAAATGGATTAGCAGAGAGGCAGAATCGTACCCTGGTTGAGATGGCACGCTGTATAATGAAGCAATCTGGTGCACCGCCATATTTTTGGGCAGAAGCTGTAAATACATGTATAACACGGGGTCTATCTGGAGAGATTCCCCATACCTACTGGACGATGAAAATTCCAACAGTGGCTCATTTACGCATATTCGGCTCGAAGGAATATGCATTGATCAAGGGCTTAAACAAAGGCAAGTTCGAGTCGAGATCAGAAGAATGCGTACTGGTTGGCTACACAATGACATCGAAGGCATATCGAGTGTATTTACCGGAAAAACGAAAGGTAACAGTATGCAAAGACATCAAGTTCTTGACTGTCCCAGGTTTTAAGAGTGAGTACGCTGAGTTCTACGACTGTGATCAGAACACAGATAGAGGCGTTAGCATCAGTTTCACTAATGAACCAAATCGTAGATCGACAAGCAGAGATAATAGCAGCCAAGAGCGATCTGATCAGCAGCCAGCTGAGCAGCGGCGTGGCAGAGGGCGTCCCAAAATTGAGAGCATAGGCCAGCGTGGTAGGCCACGCAAAATATATCAACCACCAACGCAAGAGGTTCATAACGACAGCAGAGACGAGGAAAGCAGTTCAGACGAAACGTTTGAAGAATGCGAATGGTTGCGTCAGAAGACCCAACTGCGTTTGGAGAAGCGATAAACTGCGAAGATGGCATCACCTGGACAAGAGCAATTGAAGATTAGTTTCTGGCACAAATTTATAACGACACATGGCAGATCGTCGAACGCCCCAAAGATCGAAAAATAATTGGTAGCAGAATGGTTTTCCGGACAAAAGAAGATGGCACAGTCTCTGGAAAGAAGAAAGCGCGTTTGGTTGCTGAGGGGTACGCACAGAGACCTGGAGAAGATTTCAATGATGCGTATTCACCTTTAGTACGGTTCACATCAATTAGACTATTGATGGCCATGGCAACAGAGCTCAACATGGAAATACATCAGATGGACATGGTCAAAGCCTATCTAAACGGCGAGCTCAAAGAGAGCGTGTATATAAATGTACCGGAAGGATTCAATGATTTCATGAAAAAGTTGGAATCTGGAAAATCAATTGGAACTAAACAGAGTTCACCTTGTGCAGAACACTCGTAGGCAGTAGTGAAACATTGACATTGTTGAAAAATCCTGTAGGTTTGCTGAAAAAGGCGTTGTACGGACTGCGCCAGTCTGGTTTGCAATGGTATTGTAAACTCACTGCGAAACTGCAAGAAGTTGGATTGGAGCCCACGAAGCAGGACCCGTGCCTATTCGTGAAGAGGCAGGAGAAGAAGATTCTCCTAGTACTATGTACGTGGATGATTTGCTGTGCTCGTAAAATCATTCGGACTGGCTGCACCAGACAAAAGAGGTTCTCGGCAAAGCATTCGAGATGAAGGACTTTGGCCCAGTGATGAATTGTCTTGGCATAGAGTTCAAGCAGGATCTGAAGGAGCATCGCATATTCATTTCGCAGAAGTACATAGATTCCTTGATAAATAGATTCCGGATGAAAGGCGAAATGCTTATTGAAGCGACCAGAAGTAGCTGATGAAGGCGAAATGAGGAAGTATCCTTATCAAAACTTAATTGGTGCTCTTATGTTTCTTTCAGTCACAACTCGTCCTGACATTGCGTACCCAGTAAATTTCATGAGTCAGTTCAACTCAATTTACAATGTCAAACACTGGAAGACAGCGAAACGGATTCTTCGGTACCTAAGCGGTACCCGACAGGTTGGCCTGTTATTCAAACGAACAGGCAACGATCTATATGAAGTCGTCGATGCCGACTGGGGCGCCAACTTCACCGACAGACGTTCCTATTCTGGACAGGCGTTCATACTGGCAGGTGCCGCAATAAGTTGGGAGGCACGAAAGCAACGCACTGTCGCATTGTCAAGCACTGAGTCTGAATACTTGGCAATAAGCGCAGCAGCAAAAGTGGCCTTATATTTGAAGGCCATTCTCCACCGAATTGGTAGAAGATGTGATTCGGTAAACCTGTTCAACGAGAACCAAAGCGCTCAAAAATTGGATAAAGACTTTGGTTTCCACCCACGCACAAAACACATTGATGTGCGTCACCACTTTATCCAGCAGAACCATCAAAGTGGCGACATCCAGGTCGAGTAAATGCAGACGAATTAAATTCCAGCAGATGTCCTGACGAAGGATCTTAGCAGTGCTAAACATTTCGGTTGTATCCCTTCATTGGGAGTCACTAGCATTTAATATCTATATATTTGCTACTTTGAGAGGGCGTATTGAAATGCAGCCCTGACATTGTTCATAAATTGCAAAGTAACAATCTGCGACTCGCATTTGCCATTATCTTAAGTTTTGCTTTAAGCTATCGTTCTGTATGTATCTCTTTTCTCTATTGGTAAGTCGACTGAAGAACATCGTCGGATGATGAAATAAACTCTTCTTATAATTTCCATATTAATATAAACCAATATCGCTATTCTATTTCTGAAACGCTGGTAAAACCTCGCGCACTCAGCTGCCGAAATTACAACACAGAAGTATCGAGGAGTTAACGCTATCCTGTTAATTAACATTTACTTAAACATAATCTATCTATCTAAGTAGCAGCATGGAGTAGGGGAGTCGGTCGTCGTGAGTTGTCAAGAGAAGAGGTTTTTCATCAGCGTCAGCGTGAAGTTAAAATATCAGAAGTCGTCAGATCGTTTTAAATGAACTATAGACTTGATACTCTTTACCTTATACTATGAACCACAATAATTAAATAAACTTTACTATAATAAATATATTACATGTATAAAGAAAATTAATATCTAATTATAACAATTATTAATTCAATATTTTAAATTTAACAATAGTCAAAATAAAAATTAAAATTAAATTTACTAAACGAAAACCCAAGCGGCAAATTAAACCCAATTTTGCCGACTTTGGGAAGATTTTTAAAGTCAAATTTTTCAAAATTTTATCAGTATCATATCTTTTCAATATATTATGCTAATGCACACTTTATTCTGTGTGTTCTGTATAAAACAACCTACCCTCCCGCCGGTTCAATTCAAATTTTTTTTTAAATTAAGCGCTTTAAAATTAATTAATTAATATATTAATTTCTGTTTTCTAATATTTTTATTTTTCTAGCACCGGGCCCATGTTTTTCTTTAAAACAATTTTTTGAATTCTCTATTGTTTCGGATGAAAGCCATCTGGTTTTTTCCCTTAACAATATAACTATAAGCGTTTTAAAATTGAATTTTGGTGATTGTGGCTTTTGTGCGGAACAGCGAACCAATCTGGATACTTTTTATTTGCCTCCATTATGCAGTTATTCATTATACTCTTGTAAATATCTGCATGGTGAGCACATTTTTCGAAATAGGCCGCAAACACATTGTAGTGAATGTTTGTAATATTAAAAAAGTTATCACTTGGGTTTTTTAAATGGAGAACATTTTCGCTGTAATTTTTGGCAAATATAAGATCTTCAGACTGCTGCTTTTGGAGCATATGTATCTTCGACAGTGCATCATCGCAAAGTTCGCAGTCAAATTTGTGATTCATTATTAAATAGCCATCAAAGTATCTTCGAGATACTGCTTCTCCGACAGTATCAATCTTATGATTTTCTGCTTGTTCAATATAGCGTGTAGAGTTTTGGATACAGCTTTTATCTGCGCTGTTAAGTGCCTGCTCATCTACAACCCAATCTAACTGGAGGTCTTCATCATCCTCACAGTTCATTGATAACATTCGTGCAGTGAAATACTGCATTTCACGCACTGATGGGTTTATATTATTACCCAGCTTAGAACGAATAGCGCCAAAAAACGTTTTCTAAACTGTCTTAATTGAACCTTGTTAAATGCACAAAATCTATATTCTTTTTCCACAAATCTTCGCAAAGGCGCAACATATTTTCCAATGTTGAAATCAAACCTTTATGGCAATCATTTTGGCTGTCGAGTCTTATGGTGTTTAAATCTGCTTTAAATTCAACCATTTCTGACTTTACCAAATTTGTGCGGCTTTATGAATTTTTTGAAAAAATGTTTGTTTTTTGCGCATACTTCAATTGCATTAACAACTTTTGAAAAAATGTGCGTAAAATATTTAACTTTAATTTTTTCAAAGAATTTGGGGTTTATATAAGAATCACTCAATTTGGGAATCATTCGAGTTGTTTTCGAATTATTAATTATTAATTTTGTATAGTTCGGTTATTACAGCCCAGCTGACAATACCTTTGGGCGTAACAATATCATTCGACAGTAAATAATTTCAAAAACTTTTAAGTAAATGTACATAGTCATACATCAGATAAATAATGTTGCCATTTGTATCAAAAAACTTAAGCTCATTGTTAATTGATAGATTTGTAGCTGCCTGATCACTTAGAATCGCTCATACTTACATTTATATTTTCATTAATAATTTCTATTATTTTTGTTATGTATATTGCGGTTCCGCTTCAATAGTTTAAAAATGCGTACTTCCACGATTAAACAAGGCCTTTTATTTGTATAAAAAGAAAGGAATAAGCTACTTTTGGCTCCCTCTTTCCATTGCCATAGTCAACAAAGCCATCAATGCTATCTGTTGTTGAACTATATTCTAATTCTGAGCGACCGTGCATTTCATTATAAACGAATACACAGCTCTTTTCGCTATCTATCATATCATGAACGAGTTTGGAAATATTTAAGCACACATCTTCATTACTGCCACTGCTATTCTGCGTATCGGGCTCCAATTCAAAAGAGTTCCTGGACTAGGCAGGGAAAACAACAAACTAGACCCCAAAAATCGATAGCACTTTGCAGATCTATAATTTATATTTAAAAGCAATTGTTTCTCAAATGTGTTGTATTGCTTTCGCTTATTATTTAATATAATTTCTACAAATGCTTTGGTCTCTGCGTTTGTATCTGCATGTACTGCAATAGAGTCTGCGTTTTAATTTTCACAAGTTAAAAACCACAGCTCGTTATTTTTTTTTATATGTGCTTGCAATTAAATTTTTCCGTTTTGGCGTATTCTCACATTTGTCAAATAGCATGTCTTATTTACTCTTGAGGTCGTGGTACATTTTTCGTCAATACGTTTCATTACGGCAATACAGCTCGCAACGGGGGCAAAACAGGGTACAGTTCCCATTATGCGTATCAATTTGAAAATAATTCTTTTCTAGGCAGTTATTAGAAATTAATAATGCATTTCCTAAATAATCATTACTTGGCAACTGTATATTATCAAGTGGCACAGGTGCAGACTGCCATTTTTAGATACCACTTTCATTTGAAACACTTGTTTCATTTTTGATTTTGCTGCACAAATTAATACAATCCTCAAAGTTCATATTTTTACTATGGGTTTTCTCTTTACCGCTAAGATGCAAATCCCTAATAAATAATATTGGTGAGCATTTTTTTTAATTTTGTATTTAAAGTATCTTGCGGATGAAAATGTTTCCTACATATGAAGAAATGAAAATTATTTCTTAAGGCCGGTTTGATATTACAAATTGCTATCCACTCAGCTCTTTCTACTGAGTTGAATGGAAATGAATGCAATTTTGGAGGGGGAGAGGAGGAAGTACAATTTTGTACACAACAATGACTTTCGAGCAACAAAGGACGTTTGAAGGACGATTTCAATTTCGGCTTCTCTTCGTGACCTAAAATTAATATGCATTATGTATATGCTATTGATATACAAACATATGACACATGAGAAGACAAAACAAACATTGATAACACAATTAGTTACACATCACATAAACACACATACAAAGAATAACAAAACACATATTTATTACACATATTTATTGCAATTTCGGAATTGCTCAGAAACTGCAACCAGTATAAAAAAGTCATCAGCAACGACATGGTACCTTGAGTTGCATGACAATCTAAATGCTGGATAGTTGCAACGGCGTCTGCGGAACCGCAAATGGCCGTTACAATGGAAAAAAGCCAACGCATGTACAATTTGGCACAATACACAAAAGACTTACACAACAAAAACATACATTTATTTTACATACCCAAATGATATGTAGGTATTGCACCTTCTTTTAACTTTTTTAATAACAAGCATTCCTTCTCAAAATGCCGTTCGCATACTTTAGTAGGAGTATTTTTGCAGTCCTCGACATTTTTCAGATTTAAGTACCACTCATATGAATAATTTTGCGGTATTCTGAATAGATGGCTAACTATACACTTCTTTTGTGACATAATCAATATTTTTAATTAAATAATTAATTATTTTCATTTATAAAAAATCGTTTTCTGAATAGACGCCTTAGTATACGTAAAGAATTGATTATTTTAATTTATTAAAAATCGTTTTCTGCAGACTTGTTAAAAGGCGCGAATATGCGTTCATCCATACGCAATACATGCACAAGTGCATATGAATGCATACACACATACACAGAGCAATAAAATATTTAATTGCTCTGTGGCACTGCATAGCTGGTGGACAAGTAAGAAAAGAATAAAAAAGAAGAATAAACTAAAATTGTTTGTGCATTTTGGGCAATAGAAAACATGGGCATAGACAATTGGGCGTTGTGTCTTCGTTTTGTGTTTGCGCCTCCATCGCCACGTACGAAAAATTTGCTATAACCGTGTATGCTTCTGAATTCCGCTGTTCTACTTAAGCTCCCTCTGGCTGTAACTTTATCGGGATCTGTTGCTACTATGCCATTACCAACGATATGCCCAAGATAGTGCACTTCCTTGATACAGACTTTGCTGTTGTCCTTATTGACGGTAAGGTTAAATGGCTTGCTAGCTCTTTCGGCACCTCTAAGTGTCTGGCAAATGTGTCAGATATGATAAGCAAGTTATCTGGATATATAAATACTTCGTGCCAAAGATGAGCCGATATTACCATGTCCATTAATTTTGACATGGTTTGGGGAGCAGTTGATAAGCCGAACGGCATAACCTTAAAATGGTACAGAGGACATCCAGGTACAGTGAAGGCAGTTTTGGGACAGTGTAAAGCAGTTCCTTGGCGGAGGTACAAATCTCAGTCTGGCCAGGATCTGTTTATGTATAAATCACTAGGACACTGAGTAGCGGGGGCAATATAATCAATAATACAGCAATCCCCAAAATATGTCGCTGTGTACTATACCCTGTCATGCTAACTGCCGCCAACTCCGAGTCGCGCTCGATCGTGTCGGGCCGAAACCACGCGCACGCCTCCTAACACTGTTGGGTCGGAACCTCGAGCTCCTCTCCTAGCTGCGCCGGGACGGAACATCGTACACGTGCCGTAGTTGCGCCGGGTCGGAACATAAACTACGAGTCCTTACGGTGCCTGGGCGGAACCTCAAGCACATGTCCTAACGGCGCCGGGACAGAACCTCAAGCAAATGTCCTAACGGTGGCGGGAATTCAGAACTCGATAACTTAATGTCTTAGTCGATTTCTCATTTTTATTCATGAAATTATGATTAGGATCAAAGTTAATATTCAATAGTTAAATTAAAACTGGGTACAAATGATTTCGGTTTATGTTTCTTATAAATACCTTGACTCGCCGCAACGTCTTTATAAAATCCTTCGGTAGGAGTTATCCTTGAGCACCAGGCTTTCTGCCGCCCCGAAAACTAATGTATATTCTTCTTTTTACACTTCCGCGCTCTTTGCCGGATCAAAACCAACCTTTTCCTCGACCACGCTTTCTGCCAGTCGACTTCTATTCTTCCACACGTCCACGCTGCTTGCCGGTCCGAAATTAATTACCGCGTTCTCGCCGTTCCGCCGCAAACACTAACCTTCTCACTCTGCACATCCGGGCTTCTTGCCGGTCTGAAAATAACTAAACTCTCCTCTTCCTGGTTGAACTCCAGCTCACGCCTGCTGCCGACACCCTACAGCTTTCGCTTTCTACCACAAATCTTTTGCAGCTGATCGCGACCCGAGCTACTTCAGGAAAATAGCTGCTTGCTATGAACCACAAAACGATGAATTATAAACTAGCAATACTAGTTCCGCTCCGTGCGTTCCTAACACTTATTATCTAAAATATAATATTAATATCTATTACCAGCCGGCCGATCCGCCTCACAACGGGAAGAAGGATCCACGGGAATTTGCCAAAATGCGTCTTTTAAGTCAAGAGTTATAATAAATTCTGCTTCAAGAAGGCGACTCAGAGTTCCTTCTATAAATGGCATTGGATAGGCATCTTTGGTTGCAACGGAATTCAGTTTTCTACTATCTGGACAAAGTCGAACTTTGCCAGACTTACGCACCAATACCACGGCGGACGACCTGGCACTTATAGGCTCTTCTTTCACCCCTAAGGCTAGCATTCGATAAAGCTTCGTAAATTTGCCTTTCACTTGCAGGTGAAACGGGGTGGTGCAGTTGTTTTATAGCAACCTTTTTCGGAAAATGAAGGGAAGTGTCTGACTATCATCCGTCTGTGTGCGTCTGTCAAAGGCCTTAACAACGGATCGTCTAGGTACGCAATAGTGAACTTCTTGTGTGCATTGCAATAAGTTAACAACTTGAAAACTTGTTGTTATTCTGTCGAGATCACCCTTGTCACTACTTGTTTGCATGCAGCTGTCATTGGCGCACGAGCTAGTAAGTTTTTTGAAACATTACAGATTTGCAGCATGGCTTATAAGTATTGGGTTTACCACATCCGTAGCAAAATACTCGGCGCTCTCCTATGCAGTCTTTGTATCTGTGACCAACTGTGCCGTAGTTCCAGCACGTCAAAGATACCGCTTTTATATCCAGTGCATCATCTGTCAATACGTTTTCTGGCTCCTCAGCGGACTGCACTTCTATGACGCCGATGCATGTCGACGAGTTGGCATTGTGTGCCTAGTGAGCTTACTCAAGAAAATTTCTCGAGTGCGAGCTACCTGCTTCAAGGCAGCGACACAACTAACTGCTACGTACAATATTTCCGGGCGTAAATTGGATTTGAAGGTATTCAACATTGCGATTTCTGACATTGGAACTGACATCTGATCAGCGATGGCCGCCATGATTTGATGGCATTCATCAAAGTTTTCGCTTGTCTTTTGTTTGCGCTGATACATGGCAAAAGTATGTCATGATCCGTCCTATTGCCCTTTGTGACTTTAATGCCTCGCGTAACTGTAACCAGTGTATCGTTGTGGTACGTTTGAGCTTTAGATTTGAGTTTTAGCGTCAGAACAGCTCGGCGGCGGTCCCCTTAAAAAGATTGCTGTGTGTCGTCCCAATAATTCCCTGTTTCTGTCCAAAATCTGTTTCGCTAATGGCTCCACACTATAGGTGAAATCATCTACTGGTATTGAAGACCACCCACCTTAAGCTTCCATTTATTAATGATTTGGATGATCCTATCGGGTCTTGCATTATTCAGGTTTCTGCTCGGAGAAGCTAAGTTTGATGGAGTCGGTATTGCAGAAGCATTATTGCGAAAGTTTTGGGCTCGTTTTGGTACGCTATTTAATTAGTTACATTTGGAACGGGAATATTACTGGGAGCTTGAACCTGAGTATTCAGTTGCAGGATTCTGGGAATCCAAGGGAAAAGCACTGACATTGTCCATAAAACTATACCTCCACCAGGAGAATCACAGATTTCATGCAGCACACGGAGGAGAGGCACTATGCAGATTGTGTATCTGGCTATGCGGCCAAGCTTAAACAAACACCGGGATATCAAGCACAGCATTGTTGTCTATATCGTTCGTAAGGATGGACTTCTGTGCCATTTCGAAGCAACCAGTATTACACGCCAACCACTTAAAAACGTTAACAAAAGGGAAAGGAAAACTATCTTCTGTCCAACTGCAGTCTAAGCCAATCTGCAATTAGCAATGGCTCATGATGTTGATGACTAAAGGGTATTAGCTGGGTCAGGGCCGTCGGGTCCCACGTTGGGCGCCAATAAAATTATTTTTGTAACATGTAACCTTTGCTAAGAGAACGCTGGTTTTGGTGTTCACAAAGACGAATCACGCGCTTGACTCCGGCTTTCGGTCTGAGTTGGTAGTTGGGGGTGGATTTTCAAAACAATTTTATAAATTTCGTGCTATGGGAACTAACAAATAATATAGCCCTTACATTGCTTAATACAAGTAAGGACATCCTTTATCCAACAAATATCTTAATTCAAGAGACAGAAAGAGAGATGCTTGATGTTTATGCAGCGTTTTCTCGCCTACCCTACGCATGATCATTTGCAGTAGAAAATAAAAGTATTTAAATGATCTCTATGAGTGACCCGCAAACCAAAACCAACCTACCTCATTTCCACCTAGCATGATTCCACACAAGAAAGTTAACCTTAATTCATTTAAACGAGGCTTAATATAAAAAAGTTCGGTTATCTTCACAAGTTATAAATTTCACAAAAAAAAAATAACAAAAAAATAATTTTCAGCAGCTTAACGAATATAAAAAGGTATAATTTTGATAAAAGAAAACTGGCAAATGTAAAGTTGTGTATACAAATATAAATTACAAATTTAAACATGGTTCAAGCTACTCAAAAACGCACTCATACTTAAGCCGTCGATCGTTGGGCCCAAGATGAGATGGACCTTTTAAGCTTGGATTTCGTCTCAGTTAAAAGATTGAACTCAGAGAGTTTTACTCAGATGCACAACCTCCAAACAAGTTCATGAACTGCGTCTATGCCACAATCGCTTGCATCGCAATGAACAAAAGCTTATTCGTGAGACTCGGGTTCTGAAGTACTGGGGCCGATGTCAAACTCTTTTTAGTCTACAGCTTGCTGCGCTGCTTGAATCCACATAAATTTCTTTTTTGTTGACAACTGCTCAGTAATGGGAAATGTCAGATCCGAAAAGTTGGCTATGAATCTGCGGTACCACCCAGCGATGCCCAAATGCCCGCGTGCTTGTTTTAATGTCTTACGCGGAAGCCATGCCATCTTAGATTTGACTTTTTGCGGATCGGTTTCAATACCACAGTTGCCAATGACAAAACCTAAATATCGGACATCGGTCACGCAAAACCGACTTTTCGTTTTACTTAATGATAAATTTACGTTTCGAAACTGATCCAACAACCGAATCAAAGCAGCTAAATGAGAATCAAAATCTTCAGCAACTATACATAAATCAGCCAGATACCTGAAGACACAGTGCTTTAACTATGGGGATATAATCTCGACCATAAGGCGACACATAATTAATGCGTGTTGCATAGCCCAAACGGTATAGAGAGTGTACATTTTTTTTAAATTTTATTTTATATATTTAATAGGTTGATAAATCGAGTGTCAACGTAAGTAAAATGTATAAAACACAAAGAAATGTATATGTACATTTATATAAATATAAAAATTAAAAGCTAAAAGCCTGAAAGAATTATTAATAATTTTCATAACATCACTGACACGATGGGGGTATTTTATTTGCCAGTCTGGCTAGCTACACCCCTAATCACAGCTAATTGTTGTCAGCAACGTTGAAAGAACCTTCAGCTAAAAAGAAAGTTGTAAGTAGTAAGAGTATATTCTTAAATTAAAATCTAATCTAATAAATAAACAAAATAATAAGGAAAGTGAAGAAAACAGATACGTTAATAATATTAATTATTAGAAATAGAGAGATAGATAAGAGGAAAGAGACAGTGACGGTAATCACTAACCCGATGGGGGAGAGACTTAGCCCGTCCGGCAAGCTATGCCCCTGCTCACAGGTGGTCAGTGAATTCCCGAAGATATCTTGAAAGTAATGAAATTATTAGGGGAAGAGAGAGCTGAGAGGAGAACACGTGGTAAAGGCTATTATAGCGTAGGCATAAGACACGAAAAGAATTATGCAAAGCGTAGGCTGTCGTGCATGTAGGATGGAATAGGGGTAATAGTT
>JAWNMW010000459.1:0-46158 GCA_035043565.1 Drosophila robusta | reverse complement strand
CCTAGGTGCTGAACATGCTGACATTTTCAGTACCAAAGAAGCCATAACAACCATGACAAGAAATTGTGATAATGGAAAGCTCAAAACAATTCTTGAGGCAGACTCCTTTAAAACAATGAATGAAGCAATAGCCAAATACGTTCACTACAGCACTGAGATGACTGGTAGTATGAATTGCAGTCTATTCACAAGAAGGCAACAAAACTTCCAAAGTAATACCAACAGAGGTAATTACAGAGGATGGGGAAACAGCTCATATGGTAACAATTCATATGGCCGTGGCTACTACATTGGTAGTAATAACAATCACGGTGGTAACTACAATAATAATAATAGAGATCGTGGAGGATTTAGAGGAAATAATCGTAATAGCGGTAATTCCTACAACAATAACACAAGCTATGACAGTCAAGGAACATCAAACAGACAGGGATACAATGTTAGGGTAGCCCAAAATAATTCGGGAAACCAACAACCCCCTTTGGATACGCAGACTTAAAAAACCCAAAAGTTCATACAATAAACTTCAATCTTAATATTTTTGTTTCATTTTATAATGTAGAATCAGAAAAAAACTGATATTTTTACTAGATACAGGTGCAGATATCTCAATTCTAAAAGAAGATTCCGATGTCTTTAATGACATCCAATGAAATAACACAATAGACATTCAAGGTATAGGCCAAGGAGTCATAAAATCAAAAGGCCTCGCTTCAATAGAGTTACAGGCAGATAAATATATAATTCCTCACAATTTTCATATAGTTGATGGAATAAAAGGCATAGATTTCATTAAAGGTCTTAATTGCAAAATAGACCTAGAAGCGTCCGAATATTTTTTATCATTAGACCAAACAATATAAATGTCTAAATTTATGTTCCAATAACATACAGTTCTGGTAACAATTCAATACTTCTACCAGCAAGATCAGAAGTTGTCCGAAAACTTGAACTAACTTCAAGTGAATATAGTATATTAATTCCAAATAAGGATAATCAACCTAGTATTTACGTTGCAAACACAGTTACAACACCAACAATTACATTTGTCCGATTACTAAATATGACCAATAAATACCAATTGCTCTATATAAATGATGATAACTTTGAACCACTTTCGAACTACGGTGTACTTCAAACTACTCCAAAAAACAGGAAAACCCGTAATAGATCAATTAAGTAAAAAAAATTTCAAAACAATTCAAACCACAATTAGTGGAATTATGCACCAAGTATAGTAATGTATTCGGACTTGAAACCGAATCAATAACAACAAATGACTTTTATAAACAAAAATTAAGATTGAAGGATACTGAACCAATTTACATAAAAAACTATATATGCCCTTATAGCCAGGTAGATGAAATTAAAAAACAAGTAGGAAAATTGATTTCGCGAAAATTGTCGAACCATCTGTGTCTGAATACTACAGCCGCCTTTTACTAGTTCCAAAGAAAGCACTTCCAGGCTCAGAAGAAAAGAAATGGCGATGGGTAATTGACTATCGTCACATTATTAAAAAAACTCTTGTCAGATAAATTTCCACTCCCTAGAATTGATGATATTCTAGATCAACTATGTCGAGCAAAGTATTTTTCATGCCTTGACTTAATGTCAGGTTTTCATCAAATTTAACTCGAAGAAAGTTCAAGAAATATAACTTATTTTTCAACGACCAATGGCACATATCGCTTTACACGATTACCTTTTGGTTAAAAAATAACGCCAAATTCATTTTAGAGAATGATGACTATTGCATTCTCTGGACTTGAACCTTCTCAAGCATTCCTTTACATGGATGATTTAATAGTTATAGTAATTTTTTATGCATGATGTGGCCTTCCTCGGTCATAAATGTACAAATAATGAGATCTTTCCAGATGCCAAAAAATTCGACGTCATACACAATTACCCAGTCCCACATGATGCGAACAGAGCTAGACGATTAGTTGCATTTTGCAACTACTATAGAAGATTTATTAGAAATTTCGCGGATTATTCCCGCCACATTACAAATTTATGTAAGAAGAACGTAGAATTCGTATTTAAGAAAAAATTTAATGAGCCCAACATTATTACAATACCCAGATTTCAGCAAAGAATTTTGCATAATACCTAATGCAAGTAAAGAAGTTTGTGGAGCGGTTTTAACTCAAAACTATAATGGTCTCCAACTCTTAATAGCTTATGCATCACGTTCATTTACTATGGGCGAAAGTAATAAAAGTAAAACAAAACAAGAACTAGCAGCAATACACTGGGCGCATTTCCGAACACATATTTATGGCAAACATTTTTACAGTCAGAACAGACCACAGACCATTAACATATTTGATTTCAATGATCAATCCTAGTTCAAAATGAACACGCATGCTACTCGAATTAGATGAATACGACTTTACAGTCGAGTATCTAAAGGGAAAAGAAAATTACGTAGCAGAAGCGTTATCAATAATAACCATCGAGCAATTAAAAAGTAAATACTAAAAGTCACTGCAGGAATTCAAAGTAGACAGAATAAATCCTGCGCAGGAATAGAATTCGAATTGCGGAAGCAAACGGACACTTCGAAGCCCAAAATATAAGCCGTCATTCGAAATGCAGATGTTAAAAAAGTAGTGACCTTGCACATAAACTTAGCAAAATGTTTCCTTAAACATGGAAAAAAGAATTTTGCAAGAAATAATGTTGATGATCTTTATACAAATGGAGTCTTTGATTTAGATCAATTATTCCAAAGACTTGAAACAAAAGCCGGTATACATAGTATCAAGCAAATTAAAAAGACACCGTGCGAAGAAATCTTTGAATATATTTCAATAGATTTATTTAAAGAAATGGGCAATAAAACATTGAAAAATTTAAGAGTAGTAGTAAAATAAAGCGCTATTATTTTTGGAAAAATATGACGCGTAATATCATAAATTATGTAAAAAAATGTCCGAAATGCCAAAAATCAAAAGTGTCAACGCCCACCAAAACTCCTCTAACACTTACAGAGACACCATTATTGGCTTTTGATAGAGTAATAGTAGACACGATCGGTACACTACCAAAACCAGAGCAATGCAATGAATATGCAGTTACGCTGATATGTGACTTAACAAAATATCTTGTTGATATACCTATTCCAAATTAAAGTGCAAAAGTTGTAGCTAAAGCTATATTTGAAGATTTTATTCTGAAGTTCGGTCCAATGAAGACGGTCATTGCGGCCATGGATAGAGAATATAAAAATTCAGTTATAGAAAATTGATGTATCTACCTTGGTATCAAAAACATAACTTCTACGGCACACCACCACCAGACTTTAGGAACTGTGGAACGAAGTCACAGAACGTTTAACGAATTCATTCGTTCTTATATATGAGTTGATAAAAGTGATTGGGATGTTTTGTTACAATACTTCGTATATTGTTTTAATACAATCCCATCCACAGCGCACGACTACTGTCCCTACGAATTAATTTTTAGTAAGAACCCTAATATTAACAAGGCTTTTAATAGTACAAATGATCACATTAAGCCTCTATATAATAGCATATAATAGCTAGAATAATGTTTGAACAGAACAAGCAGAAAAATAAACTTATATATGATAAGAAAGTTAATGACATAGAATTAAAAATAGGAGATAAAATATTATTAAGATATGAAACAGGGCATAAGCTAGATTTTAATTACATATTACCATATAAAGTAGATAAGATAGAAGATAAGGATAATATTATAATATCAGATACTAAAAACAAACAACTAAAAACTTTTATTTCATAGTCATCACATAATTTAGTATGGATACATAAGTAATGATTAGCATTGGTATATACGTAAAGATTCGAAACAAAAAAAATTTATATATAAAAATAAAAGAACAAACAAAAATTTATATCATTAAAACATTTATTAGTTTATCAATTATTTCAAAAAAATTTATTTCAAAAGGAATTTATTTTTAATTTTCATTACATTCAAATGTATATTCGCACAACTAATACAAAATAGGATAAAAAAACAGCATTAAAAAAAATAATTATTATATATAATTTACCAATAAAAGAACTTCACTATGTTGCGTTATTTTTAAAAAGTGAGGGAGATGTAGTATACTGTAGTAAACATACATATCGAATACACACTGTACCGAGTGTGTTTTAAATATCAAATACATTGTAGCACTTTGCTGCAATATTTACGTAAACCAAAGTCCCAAGCATAATTCAAGTGCAAAGTAATATGATTGAGTATGTTGAGTATAAGTATGCAATATTATTATAAAAACTAAAGATTTACTATTACATGGCAATCCTTTGAACTTTTAAAATATAACAACATATTACAAACACAGCTATAAGGCAGGTCATCAGCTGGCTAGCGGATAATGACCTCTACCGAGCAACGTATAGAACTAAGACGGCCCTGATCAGTAGCAGGAAGGGAGAAGAGACTGCCAAAATCCAAGTCGTGGTTAGGTGATGCAGTCGCAGCGCGCCATAAAGCACTTGGGCATCCTAATACACCACAGGCTGAGCTTCAAGCAGCACGTGGTATACATCGGAAGCAAGGCGAGCAGAGTAACCAGCGCGCTATCCGGTATTTTGTCGAACGTAGGCGGGCCACGCCATCGCAGCAGACGGCTGATCTGCAACGTTGTGCGGTCTATAATTCTCTATGCTGCACCAGCTTGGGCTCCAGTCATAGGAATTACAGTGTAGAACCGCGAATGCATCATACAGGATATGCGCGCTCCGGGTCCTCTGTGCATTCCGCACCGTGTCTGAGGTCGTGGGGTTGGTGCAGCAGTAGTGCCGCCACTGGACGTAGTGGCCGCAGGGGACCGAACAAGTGCAAACCACTGGAACGGAACCGTGACAGAATGGCATGCCAAGTGGCGGACCACCTCTCACGGCAGCTGGACGAAGCGCCTACTTCCGGACTTACGGCCATGGGTGAACAGGAAGGACGGGCAAACAGTCTTCGACCTAACTCAACTACTGACGGGACACGATTGTTTTAAATCCTCTTTATTTAGGTTCAAGCACGAAACGGATACGTTTTGCACACACTTTGCGCGGACCATCGAAGACGCAGGACTTGTATTTTTTGACTGTCCTAGATTTTCTGCCGAACGGAAAGAGCTATGTTATCGAATTGGGAGACCTTTTACAGTCACTGACTTGATAGATATCCTACCTAGCTCGCAAAACAATTGGGTTGCAGTAACCCACATGGCTGCAGAAGTCGTAAAATCCCTGCGTCGCGCTGAAAGACATCGCAATTTGAATTGAACTCTAGATAGAGCTCTAGAGGAAGCTTTCATGCCATCTCCCTCTCGTGAGGTAATACTTACCGGTGGTTCCGCGAGAGGGATACGGAAGTAGGGATGGTATTAGGGTCTTTGTTTTCCCTATTCAAAAAAAAAAAATTGTCTGTAGCCGTGAAATTCGATCAAACCTTTGTACATCGCCCTTGGGCTCACACACGCGTACAGAAAAAATGGGCTGTTAACAGTCTTCAGAAAAGGAAGGGTAAATTAAATATTTCTAAGTCTGCGTAAGTGCATGATCGGACCCTTATCCCACCCCCGGCAAAGTAGTCGAACAAGTCGATGCGTGCACTTGTGTGCACTTGTTTTCATAAGCCCTCACACGGGTACCCACGCTACTTCCGAAAAGGGACAGGTCCATAAAACGGTCGGTCCCCTCACCCCCTCTCCATTAAACGTATGTTGCTTCTAGAGTGGTTAAGTGCGTTTGATGTTGTTTCTAAAGATGTTTAGTGGTTTTGATGTTGATTCTAGAGAGGTTTAATGGTTTTGATGTTGTTTCTAGAGTGGTTAAGTGGTTTTGATGTTGTTTGTAGAGTGGTTTAGTGGTTAAGAATATGTTGTTTCTGGAGTGGTTTTATTAATGATTTTAGAGTGGCTTTAGTGGTTTTAAAGTTGTTTCTAGAGTGGTTTGGAGGTTTTGATGTTGGTTGATTGTTGTTTAGCTTAACAATATGTTTATCACACTATTGTTGTTATTCTATTCAGACTGATAAAAGAAAAGACATATTAATAGTTATATACCCCGAAAGCAATAAAAATTCCTACGTAATATTTCAACTTAAAAATCTTTATTAAATTACCTTTTAGAAATAGCTAAAAGTATTTTCATATGGCAGCCCTTTTTGATGGATTTATTAAGAGAAACCTTAAATACAAATGCCCACAGTTGAATATGTGTTCTCTCCTAAATATCTGATGAACTCTAAAGAGGGCGGTAAGTTCCCAATGCTATCAAAATATCGACTTTCTATCCCCGTTTTATAATAAGCTGTGTGTTTCACATCCTGTTGAAGAATCCAAATTAATGATATCACGCACTTTAACGGAGTATTCTTGCGCGCAAAATTAATAATATAAATGTTTAAAAGTATTTTATTGGGGAGCTCGGCTAAAACTTTTTTTCAAAAGTCGATAGACCGTATCTCTTTTTGTATAGCTTCAGATACATTGCCTGAAGCAATTGCTTCTATTTCCTTGTCATGTCGTCTCTTCTGGTTGTTTTCTTGCGTTTTAAGCACTGTTAATAAAAGCTGCACCACTGGATACAAAAAATTTCTTCTTTTTTCGCATGGTTTTGCCGATTTTTTACTTCGTTTTCATTGTGTTAGTTACGAAATATGCTGGGGCTTTTTCTCGAACACTGCTGCCAGACGCTTTAACTCGCACCCATGCTCTTTCCGCTAAAACTAGATCGCCTATGCTACGTTTTTTAAGTCTTTGTGGTTTGAGTATACTATATCATCCTCTCTGCAGGCGGTGTGTAATTAATTTATTCCCTTATCGTTCGTTGTTATGTGTAATTCGACTGACAGAGAGTTGATCATTTTATATATAATACCACCTCCGTGGTAGACATTAATTATACTCGTATATTTTTATTACTAAGTGGCTCATAAAAGTGCCATACCATTTTATTTGATCATTATTCTTGAAAGAGTTGTTAATGAGTCACGTGCTTTTGAAGAAACCCATATCTAATATTCGTATAATAAAACAGAAATCGAAGTGAGAAATTTGGACTTAAAAAATAACAAACAACAAACGATCAAACACAGTAGCTTATTACCCAACGCAATTAGAGCCCTAGCTGTTGGAGCTTCTTATTGTGAGAAAATAAATGTAATGATAAGTTTGATCGAGAGCCCCCATGGACTTAAATTCGAAAATATTTATTTGTATTCAAAGTCGTATCCTAAATACGTATATTTAAAAAACTCGCAACAGCCAGTTCGACTCATGTTGTTTGCCATAAAAAAAGGTATAAAACAAGGAAGAGCGTTTCCGTCGGACGTAACCGACTGCGTATACTCGTTCATTGTACATAGAAGTTATTATTATTTCGGGAAAATTTGCTGAGGTAGGCTGAGGTAGGCTGAGGTAGGCGTGTCGAACATTTTGTGGCTCGATCTTATGAGGGGGTCACCCAAACACTGTCTGCCAAATTTGGTGAATCTAGCTTTAAAATTGTGGGAGATATAGATTTTCGCGGTTTGTGGGGGCAGAAGTGGGCGTGGACAGGAAATTTTCTTACCGAGCTTTAAAATGAGTGACCAGCCATTTACTTTTAAAATTTCGTAACTCTACCTGCATAATTGTAGGATATAAAGCTTTTTCCGATTCGCGGGGGCAGTGTGGGCATGGCCAGGAAATTATTTTAGATCTTGAAAGGGGGTGACCAGCTATCTACCTTGAAAATTTGGTGACTCTAGCTTTAAAACTGTCAGAGATATAGGCTTTTGCACTGTGCGGCGGCGGGAGTGGGCGTGGCTGGCAAATTTTTATACCCGTATTTAGAAGGGTGACCAACAATCTCCCTTTAAAATTTGGTGACTCTAGCTCAAAAACTGTGGGTGAAAATGGCATTTCCGATTTTTTAAGGCGGGGTGGCTACAGGCGTTCTAATGGACGTGAGGTGAGGTCACCAGCAATCTACATACCAAGTTTGGTGTCTCTAGCTTTAAGATTATGTGAAATATACAAATGTTACCGATTTGAGCATTCAGGTCTATCGATTTTTGCGATTGCGGAGGCGGAAGCGTGGCCACAAAGTTTATGTGATGTTTGGGCGAGCTTTCCAGTAATATATATTCCAAAAATGGAGCCTCTAGCTCAAAAACTGTGGGAGATATAACCATTTCTGATGACATGGTAGGATATCACGTTCGCAATTTTTGGGGAGGTCACCAGCAATCTACATGCCAAATTTCTCGATTCCAACTTTAATATTGTGGGAAATATTCATCTAATATCGATTGCACTTCGTTGGTGGGACTGTTATCTTATAGCCTTTACACTAAATGGAGCACTAACTCAACATTATTTGAGAAACTTTTAAGTGTACTTCAATTCTGAGACCATACCATGATATGAATGTTAATTTTAGACGAAAAGGCACCGATTATTGTTATTGATTTTTCCCATCAGAATAAGTCAGCTTAAATAGGGCCAATTGATATAAGAGTTTCTATCGAGCTGGAGAATGCATGTTCTAGGATCACAAAAGTACAACGTTGGCTTATGCATGATCGATTAGTTGAGTATTCACCGTTGACTGGATTAGTTCAGCGCATTGTAAAGTACTAATAGTAAAACAAACCCTAAATATGGAAATGGAACTAATTGGTATTGATTTTCAAAGATTTTATTGGAACAACAACAATTTTATATTAAAGGAAATAACTGCAGTGTTCAAAAATGGACGAAATCAAAGCATACATTACCTTACGCGAGCTCCATACGATTTTCTCAAATTAACCTAGAAGGCTAGAAAAACACCACTCTGGCTAACCAAAAATGATGGGACGGCTAACTTTATTGAAGTGAGGAATTATCTTCGTAATGTTGTCAAAGATCTGAAGGTCATCACAAATGGAGAAAAAATATCTTGACAAGTTTTTAAATATATCAATAGACAATGTTAATCTTCAACATGGATACCAACAATTACATGAGTTGAACAACAACGTTTTTCTCAGACTGTGGCTCAAGTCTTAATAAAGGTGTATACTCTAAAAAATGGTCGATTTGTAATAAACTTCTTTACAAATTTTAATGATCATCGTTTTAATGCACCATATATTACCTATTATTGTTAACAAGGAAATAAAATAAAATAAAACAGCTCGTTTAAAATGATACCAAAAGTATGCATTTTTATTTTTCATCTATTTCGAAATTTGAACTTTCAATAATTTTAAAAAGCTTAAATAAATTATTAGGTACGCACTGGTTTGACGATTTTTTATATATTCCAGAATTTGAAAAATAGTGTATTAAACTTTCGTCATGGTGTAAATAAATTATGTTTGTAATTAAATATTTGTTTAAAAATTGTTTCTCATCTTCACCCCTTACAAAGACTGAAGCAAAACTGTTTAATGGTGTTAAAATATCGTCCAGGCGTAAATATGAAATACCTCCATTAGACCACTTTAATCCATATACATATTCTATGGCTATGTTATTTGTCTTTTGAGATACTTCGTCTAGCTCCTTTATATAGTAGAGTGGTTTGAATTGAAAAAAATTGGTATGACCGAATGAAATAGTTGGCGGATTTGAATATTATGCGCGCATAAGAGTCGGCAGGGCAACAATACAATCAAAAGGGGCGCTTAAATAGGTGTTATGCTGGATACCAGGCTATCATTTGACGATCATCTGGAATATGTCCACAAAAATAAACGTGGCTAACAAGATATCTGCACGTACGGTTCGAATTGGATGGCTTAGCTATGCCAGACATATGCAAAAAACCCGCAGAAGATGCCTGGAGATGGACACACAGCTGCCAGATGACTGAATCCAGTGGACAGTTCCACTTGCTGCATCAGGTGCAGCGATGCAGGTAAAAAGGCAGCTGAATGTAGGAGCGAGCATGCCAATGATTCATTTGCAACACTAAAGGCAGTACAGATACCAGCACACCCGACAGATGCCCCCTGAGCGGCAGTAGAGTACCTCTGCATCGAGCACAATGCAATTGATCCAGCTCAGCCTGAATCATTGCGCGGATGTGCTTGTTGTCGCAAATGGTGAGAGAACAAAAGACAGACCTCACTGTACTGAGCGAGCCCAATAGGATAGGTACAAGCCCAACTGTGTTGCAGACAAATCTGGTAGAGCAGCCATGTGGTAATGTGGCAACACCATCAGCAGAGTCTACCAGGCCGACAGTTTTGTGCGTGCCAAGGTAAGCGACATATGGGTCTACTCCGTATACCTGGCTCCCAGTCTGCAGCTCACGTAGTTCGCCAGCAGGCTCGACACACGCCAGAGGCCGTTACCCGCTTGTCATCTCTGGCGACTTCCACGCATGGCCCGTAGACTGGGGCAGCTCGTATACCAACACCCGGGGCGAGGCCTGCTGGAGGCATTCACGCTGCTCGATATAACGCAACACACTTTTAGACGAGTAGGACTGGGCTCAGTAGTGGATTTGACTTTCATCAGCAGCTCGCTGTCTGATTCGTCCCGCTGGATCATTCACGACGCATATAATGCGAGTAACCACGCAGGCGTTCGACAAAGTACAGCTGACCAGTAGAAGTGCTTCCGTGAGGAAACCCTGGACACGCAGACATTTGGAGCTCACCTAAAGATTGCAAATTCCGGAAGAAAATCGGCGCGCATGGCCGAACACGTAATGCTGCAGCTAGAACGCTCACGCGACGGCAGCATGGCCAAACGCAGAAGTTACCAAGACGTCTTTATCAGCGCTCTCGCGGAACGTCTGAGTGTACGAGATGACAGTTTTTCTTGAAAGCAGGAGGAAACTTAAGAGCGCTATAAGGTAAAGCAAGCGCAAATGCTTTCTGAAGCTATGCGATACGGTGGACCACGACCTATGGGGCAGCGCATTCCAGATTTTTGTAGAAAGATTCAACGCCACAACCAGCAGGTTCCACGTTATTTAGTGCCATCGTCGAGCACTTGTTTCTAATCGGAACCGAGAGAATCAGTCACGTTTCCCTAGCTGAGACTATCGTAGCGCTAATAGACGAGGTAACTGTCGACGAAATAATCCACGCTGCTAGGAGGTTGAAACTGAACAAATCGCCAGAGCCAGGATCCCAAACCGAACTTTAAGACGCGCACTACTGCCCCATCCGAAGGTATTCGAAGAGCTCTACAACAAATGCTTTCGCGAAGGCGAATTCCCAAGCCGATGGAAAGCCCAGCGCCTAATGTTGATACCGAAGCCCGGTACACCTCCTGATGAGCCATCATCCTATCGCCCAATTTGCCTGATCAATTCGGCCGGCAAGGTACTAGAATCCCTCATCGGTGCTCGCCTCGAAAGAGCCTTAACGGCAGCTGGTGGTTTATCATCAATGCAGTACGGCTTCCGGAAAGCAAGATCCACAGTGGATGCTATCAATTAAGTTACCGACATAGCCACAAGTGCAATCGCTGGAACCGGATGGACGGGCGGCTCTAAAGAATACTGACTAATAGCCACAATAAACATCAAATTGCATTCAACACGGCGATGTGGAGCTGCATCATGGAGGCCGTAGTAGACTTCCAAGTCCTCCCGCATACCTGCTGCGGATTATACACAGCTACTTCAAGAGCAGGACGTGACTGGAGGCGTACCTAAAGGCTCAGTTCTGGGCCCCGTAATGTGGAACGCTATCTATGACGGTAGTGGATTTCACTGACGACGTAGCAGTTGTGATTGTGGCCAACTAATTCCATTGTGCAGAGCTAAAGAGCAATCAAGCCATTGCGAAGATCGAGCAGTGGCTCTCTTCCGTTGGTCTTGAGCTAGCTCCTAAAAAAACGAAGCTGCACAGATCAGCAACCAGGAGTCTGTTGTGATACAGTTATACAGATACAGTTGTTATCTGTATGCGGCGCGCTACTCGGTTGGTTGGGTGGTAGGTGGGAGGCTTTTTATCTGGGTCTGCTCGTTAACAACCCCTTGCTTGATATCGTTGGGCTACTTGAATGTACGTTAGTAAATCAACGTCCGATAAAAAAAACATTAAAAATAAGAGCATAATCCTTATGAAAGTTTTTGTACGTAATTGAGAATTTAAATCTGCGTACAAACCAAAGCGCATTGTCTGCAGTATTTGAAATACATTATTATGATATTCGGGATGAGTGGAAAGGTATTCAAAATCCGAAATATTCTTAACCTGCATATGTTTCTTATGAACACATTGAACAAAAGTTGGTGGCTCCAGCTCTTATAGCCTACAAAATATGCTAAGAAAATACCAGCTTTAAATCGGGTTTTAATCGATTTTAATGAAACGGTGCAAAAAGTCGATAAAAAAGGTAAGCCCGTACTGCGTATGCTATTGCAGAATCTATAGTCGTTTACTTTGAGTCTCCAGTTTTTGTTGTTTCTGAGATCGCTGTGTTCATACAGTCGGGCAGACGGACGGGCGAAAAGGGAGTAATCGACTCAGTTCGTCGACTTGATCAAGAATGTATATATTTTATTGGGTCGGAGATGCTTCTTTCTGCCGGTTACATATATTTGCACAAAACCATTATCCCATTTTTGCCCATTTTCAATGGGTTCAGGGTATAAAAATGTAGGACTGCAATGCTGGACATTTAATTTGATACCATTTAATTTTACTTAAGTTATTCAACAAGAATTAAAGGCAATCATTAGAACGGCAAACAAATTCTAACAATAACAAGCAAGAACGTTGCAGTCAGACGTAACCGACTGCGCAATCTTCGAAATTTTTTAACGGAACAGTAAAGGGGGTGACCAACCATCTACGTTTAAAAATTGGTGACTCTAGCTCTTAAAGTGTGGGAGAAACAAATTTTCTAACTTTTCGGGACGGGAGTCGGCGTGGCCTGGAAATGTTTAGCGCTCATTTAAAGGGGGGTGGCCACTAATCTACCTTTTAAATTTGGCATTTCTAGCTCTTAAAGTGTGGGAGATATAGATTTTCGCAAGTTGCGGAGCGAGAGTGGGCATGAGCGTGTGCGTTGACGGAAAATTTTTTTATAATCTATAAAAGAGCCTTAAAACCCTTAAAATTTAACGATTCTAGCTTTAAAATAAAGGATTTTTGCGATTTGCGGGGACGGAAAATTGTGTGACTCACTTAGTAACAAAATCTAATTTTTTGCTTGCTATTTTTGCCAAGCCTACTTTTTCTGATACATATGGAGCCCGATATGAAGAAAAACAACTTTAAATATTTTTCTATGGTGAGACTTTTTTTTAAAATTTTCAAAAAATTGTATTTTTTTAATCTTTTTTTCTGAGGTGAACTTGCATTATCGATCATTGCCCGATAATTTCGTAATCGAGTTTGAAAAATTGAACTATTACAGAAAACTAATAAATATATCTATTAATCAGTCCTTCACACTTTTAAATTTAAATCATTTCTTTTGTAACTATATATTTTCGAATTAAGAAAATTATGATTTCTTGTGCGGTATTTTTCACGAATTTTGGACTTTAAAATTCTGTGAAAATATATATATTTTGTTATTTTGTAATCATTCGTCACCCATTTACTTATTCGTTTAAGATGTTAAGCACTGAAGTGTGATGACTATAATAAAAATTACAAAGTCATTTGTATTAAAGTATTAAATCTAGTATTAAATCCTCTAACTAAAACTTTTTAACATATAGATCATAGTTATTTTATATTCGTTTGCTTTTTTTTTCTTTTTTCGTCTAACGCGACGCGAGTCGCATATTATACGACTGCGCCCCTTGGTCGGTTGGGCGGGAGGCAGGACGCTGTGCATAACATCGGGATTCGCGCGAAAAAAAACCCCAATAATATTCGATTTCGAGCAATTAACATCGCGATTCTATTATAAAGCGAAATTGACCAAAAGTGCAACTCATCTTTATTAAGATCAATATCCAGCGTATAAAAGAGTGCAAAGAACGTAAAAAAATAAGCACACGAAAAAATGTATCAAAAGAGTGTGTAAAAATGTATGTGGAGGTGTCACGGTTGCCGGCCCTAAAGGCCAAACTGGGTGGCGATGCACCATCCGCCATCAAAAGTTCACCTTAAAAATACCAAAAGGTACGCGCGACTATAGTCCACAGCAGATGATGCTGCAACAGCGTATGCTCGACAAGATTGTGCAAGTGTTCAAGCGCCACGGCGGCGAGACTATCGATACGAGCTGAACTGGCAAATATGGCGAAGACTCGAAGCTCATTTACGATCTGAAAGATCAGAGCAGCGAAATCTTATCGATGCGCTATGATTTGACCGTGCCACTGGCATGCTTTCTGGCCATGAACAGATATCGATCAAGTGATTTTGATATTGCCAGCACCTATGATCCCATGTGCATGGATGCCGAGTGCGCTAAAATTGTTCTCGAAGTGCTGGATACTTGGACATTGGTGACTATCTGATCAAGCTAAATCAACGCCAGCTACTCGCTGGCATGTTCGAGGCATGCGACGTGCCGGCCAGCAATTTCCATGCCATCTGCTCGGCGGTTGACAAGTTGGACAAGTTACTCTGGACGGATGCGCAAGGAAATGGTGGAGAAGAAGGGCCTGGATGGCGCCACTGCCGACAAAATTGGCGAGTATGTGCGTCGACTAGTACACGGGCGTCCTCTACGAGGGTGTGCTCAAAGCGGATCCAAGCGCACAGGGGTCGCTCGTTAAAAACGCAGCACCCAGTGTACAACGGCGAGCAGCAGGCGGGGTCCGAGCCGCGCGGCACCGTTGGCGTTGTGGCTGGCGGCAGTCGGTATGACCATCTGCTTGATTTGTATTCCGGCAGACAATTCTCGACGGCAGCATTGAACCGACAGCAACGCACAACAATCACTGCGACCCAGTCAGTAGGCGAAAAAATCGGGTAATATCCGAAGGTGTATCGACTAAGAACAGCTCAACTCTCAGTAATATCGGGATACGTACTGTTTACCGAGGATCTATCACATTTTGGAATGACAACGCAACGAAAGTATATCTCGACTTTGGGCTTCACTAGTGGCTAATCCACTAATCTACTATCCACTAATCCAATATGCTAGAAAATACCAGTCTTAAAATCGGGTTTTAATCGATTTTAATAAAACAGTGAAAAATGTCGAAAAAATAAAGATAAGCTCGTACTGAATATCCTATTACAGAATCTTGTAAGGAAGTACCTTTCCCACAACCTTTTGGAGATTTCTTTCCTTTCATTTCTTATTTCGTATTTTTTATTTTTATTTTTATTTTTTTGTTATTTTCTTCTTAGCCCCAAGGTGGTAATTAGTTTTTAGTTTTGTGTTCTTAATTTAAGTATTGACGCCCCAAAGTGGAAAAATTATAGTTTAGTCAAAATCCCAATGATATTTTCTTTTTTTTTACCAAGTTCCTAGTCAGGCATCTGTAATGGAAACAAACGCACAGCGGCATCTCTAAGGAAAACAAAACGCACAAATGTTCTGCAGCGGCATCTCTAACAAAAAAAACGCTCAAAAGTTCTGCAGCGGCATCCCTAACAAAAGCAAACGCTCTATAGCAGCTCATTGAACATGCGTTCGAAAGCTGCGTAGCTGCAAGCAACATAACGAATGCAAGTGGACTCGGAAGATGGACGATCATCACTGATAAGCAAACACCTACTGAGTGAATCTGAGCCACAGGCAAACGCTCAATTCGGTTCTTAAGGTTTTCTGGGGGGAATGAGTGCATTTCGGGCAGAGGACTAACAGCAGGGGGCTAGGAGTAGTTTTTGAGAGAAAACAAAGGGGATTCGAGTCTTGGCCCAAGAAGGAGGGTGAAGTGACCGCTAAACAAGGAAGACACAAAGTTTTTGGACATCGATAACACCTGTTAGAAAAAAGTCAAAAACAAACAAAAGTGGAGTCCTAATCTTCCGTGGAAAGATAAGTTTTCAAGGATTTTTTACGTCGAAAAAATAAACGAAAAAAACAACAAAATGGGTGACAAGACCATGAGGAATTTTTTTGTGACAAAAAAATATACAGACAAGAAGAGGAAAAAAACGACCGGCAGGAACAGGATTGACCCTTACGGAAACCGGCTTGGAGGTAACCGAACCCCTGATCTCTAGGAAACGAATTTTTTTTATGCGGTTAGGAAAATGGGTCTCTCTTTTTTTAAAAAAAAAAAAGAATGTATTAATTAATAAATGGAGGTTTTAATTTTTTTCCTTGAGTTCAATAAGCCAGTCCTAAACCGGCAAAATTACCAAAATTAAAATTTTTTTTTTGTGATCTTGTGTTTGATTTTCGGCGAGTGTTCCGAGCGCCTCTGTACTCCCGACGCCCGCTCAGTCGCTCCGTTTACCAAGAGGTGCCTTACAGGACGCTCCGAGGGCTCTCAGCATCTTTTGTGGCCCCTCCTGGTACCCCATGCTCCCTACCTCTGGTGTCTTAGCGACTTGTGGAGAGTATCGGTGAGTCTTTCGAGCGTCTCTGCACTCCGAACACCATCTCTAGTCGCTTCGTTCATTAGGAGGAAGCCAACGGATACTCCGAGGGTACTCAGCATCTTTGCGGTTCTTCCTAGTACTCCGCCTTCTTTCCCTTCCTCGTCGTAGTGGGTGGCAGAGAGTATCGGTGAGTGTCCCAAGCGTCTCTGCACTCCCAACACTCTCTCTCGTCACATCGTTCATCAGGAGGATCCCCACAGGATACTCCGAGGGTATTCAGCATATTTTGTGGTTCCTCCTGGTACTCCATGTTCACACCCTCTACTGTCGTAGTGACTGGTGGATAGTTTCGGCGAATGTGCCGAGTGCCTCGGCACTCGCAACACCCTCCCTAGTCGTTTCGTTTGTCAGGAGGTACCCCACAGGATGTTCCGAGTGCTCTCAGCATCCTTTGTGGCCCCTCCTGGTACCCGGTCTCCCACTCTTCTAGCCTTTTTGATAAGTTATGAGCTCGGACACGACGTGTAGAAGTAGATTTACTGCGGATCAAGAACTCCGCTCTCTACATAGGAGTCTCCATACTCATAAATATCTCTGTATGATACCCTACTTTACAATATATAGTCGTTCAGTTTGAGTCTCTAGCTTTAGTAGTTTCTGAGATCGCTGTGTTCATACAGACGAGCAGACGGTCGGACGAAAAGGGCGTAATCGACTCAGTTCGTCGACTTTATCAAGAATGTTAATACTTTATGGCGTCGGAGAGGTTTTTTTCTGCCGGTTACATACATTTGCACAAAACCATTATCCCACTTTTGCCCATTTTCAATGGGTTCAGGGTATAAAACGTAGGACTGCAATGCTGGACATGTGATTTAATAACGTTTTATTTAACTTAAGTTATTCAACAAGAATTGAAAGCAATCATTAGAATCGGCAAACAAATTCGAATAATAACAAGCAAAAACGTTGGAGTCGGACGTACCCGTCTGCGCAATGCTCGAAATTTTTAACGGAACAGTAAAGGGGGTGACCAACCATCTACGTTTAAAAATTGGTGACTCTAGCTCTAAAAGTGTGGGGAAAACAGATTTTGAACTTTTCGGGGGTGGGAGTGCGCGTGGCCTGCAAATGTTTAACCGTTATTTGGCCACTAATCTAACTTTTATATTTGGTAACTCTAGTTTTAAAAGTGTGGGAGATAAAAATTTTCGCGAGTTGCGCGGCGGGAGTGGGTATGACTCACTATGTAACAAAATCCAACTTTTTGCTTGTTATGCAAATGCACCTCATCTTTATGAAGATCCATATCGAGAGTATAAAAGAGTGCAAAGAACGCAAAGAAATAAAAATAAGCACACGAAAAAATGTGTCAAAAGAGTGTGTAAAAATCGATGAGGAGGTGTCACTGTGCCCTAAAGGCCAAACTGGGCGGCGGTGCGCCGTCCGCCAATCAAAAGTTCACCCTAAAAATACCAAAAGTTACGTGCGACTATAGCCCACAGCAGAGGATGCTGCGACACGGTGTGCTTGACGAGATTGCGCAGGTGTTCAAGCGGTACGGCGGCGAGATTATCGATACGCACGTCTTCGAGCTGTAGGGGGTATTAACTGACAAATATGACGAAGATTCGCAGCTCATTTACGATCTGAAAGATCAAAGCAGCGAAATCTTATCGACGCGCTACAAGATATCGAGCATCAAGCGCAATCACTTCGCCAAGTATTATCGGCGCGATAATCCGGCAATGACCCGCGGACGTTATCGCTAATTCTACCGATGTGATTTTGATATTGCCAGCACCTATGATCCCATGCGTGCGGATGCCGAGTGCGTTAAAATTGTTCTCGAAGTGCTGGATACTTTGGACATTGGCGACTATTTGATCAAGCTAAATCAACGCCAGCTACGTGCCGGTCAGTAATTTCCATGATATCTGCTCGGCGGTTGACAAGTTGGACAAGTCACTCTGGACGGATGCGCAAGGAAATGGTGGAGGAGAAGGGCCTGGATGGCGCCACTGCCGACAAGATTGGCGAGTATGCTCGTCGAACAACTGCTGGCCGATCCCAAGCTAGAGGCGGTGCCCAATGCCGTCAAGGGACTCGACGGCATGCAGCTGCTGCTTAAATACTGCTCACTCTTCGGTCTGAAGCAGCCCATCAATCCAAGAATCCAAATTTGCCGCCGGCAATGTGAAGTTGCACACCAACGATGTAGAGGTGTACGTGGCCTCCGCCCACAAGAGTCTCCACGAACACCGACTGCGTGTGCTCAACCACATCGGATGCGGGCCAAGTTGCAACACTGCCAGAAGCCAACTATATATATATATGTCTTGGCCACCGTCCTGGGCGATGCCGAGCTGGCGCAGGAACTCATCAAGCTGCGCGAGGTGAGCACGCGGCAGGAGTCCAATGGGACCCTGGCCGAGCCTGGCCGCCAATGAGATCCGTCGCCGCCTGCGGGAATAATTTTGATCTTCAATCCTCGCAACGCTTCGATATTACAACCTTTTTTTCGTAATTTATCTATACATCAACTGATGTTTTTTTTGCTCCGCACGGCGCCGTCAAACGGAGACGTCCATTTATACTATTTTATATGAGCCTACCATTTAATTGTAGGAATAAGTTATAGTAAATTTATACAAAAACTGGAGACCGTATTAAAATCTGATTTTCGTATGAGACACATAATCGGCCAGCATGTTCTGATTCCACAATCCCTGATAATATAATTTTTAATTTAATTTAATTGTTGGTGAAATCGTTTTCCGTGTTCATCACTGAGCTCACCTAAGTTGTACGGAAAAAGTCCAAGTCTTTGGTCCAATCTTCTTTCCAAATTTTGGGTTCAATTCCACCGGTACCGGTAATTCTGGTAGGCAGTTTTAAGCCGATACTCCAAAATGGGCAGAAAGCGTTAATGTGTCGTTATTACCTGAGGTGAACATTAAACTCCTTGTTGTTTGTTTGGTCCAAATTATCCCAGATACCACTTTGGGCTGAAAACTTGGTCAGCCAACTTTCCCAGGTAATACTCCCTATTTAGCGATCAATAAGTGTACTGGTGCACTAATGACCAGTCCGATACCAGCAACAGGTAGTTTTCTGTTACATCAGGTACTAGTAGTAGGGGCTGATTCTCCGAACAGCGGCCGGTAATAGTATCGCTTGAGTAAAGTAGACCATCTATATGCAAGCATCCTTGGCGTAAAGAAGAAAAATAAAACCATTGCCATCTGTTTGCGAACACCCTCAGTAACGCCAAGCATTCCGTCGATTCAGGCCGATCCGAGCCAAGTTTGCGCACATGAACGCATGCGGATGGCATGTTTGACCTATGAGTTATAAGAGCTGAAATAATAATATCTGAGTCGTCTCTCCATCGGCTTCAATGATTACAATATAACAAATATATATATTTTCACAGAATTTTAAAGTCAAAAAATCGTGAAAAATACCGCACAAGAAATCAAAATTTTCTTAATTCCAAAATAAATAGTTACAAAACCAATGATTTCAATTTAAAAATGTGTAAAACTGATGCATAGATTTATTCATTAGCTCGCAAGTAATTGCTAAGCTTTTCAATAATTAAAAAAAATACCATATGTTGAAAATTTAAAGAAAAAATATCTCATCATAGAAAAAAATGCATAAAAAGTATGCATAAAAAGTAGGTTTGGCAAAAATGGCAATTTGGCTGTTACCTAGTGTTATTTAAATGGGGTGACCTTTAATCTACTTTTAAAATTTTTCGGCTCTAGCTCTAAAACTGTGGGAGAAATAGGCTTTCGTGAATAGTGGGGCGGGATGGCTGGGGCGTTATAATGGGCGTAACCGGGATATCGCAATCTTTTTGGGAGGCCACCTGCAATCTACATACCAAGTTTTGTGTCTCTAGCTTTAAAATTGTGTTAATTATACACATAATAACGATTTCAGCTTTCAGGTATACCGTTTTTCGCGATAACATAGCCGGAAAGAGCGAATTCGGTTTTTTTTCGGTGATGTTTGGGAGAACTTTTCAGTAATAGACATTTCAAATATGGAGCTTCTTGTTAAAAACTGTTGAAGATATAGCCATTTCCGATTTTTAATGATCGGGCCGCTGGGGGCGTTCAAGTGGGTGTGGCTGGAACATCGAACGTCGTCAAGTTTTTGGAGGAGGTCACCAGCAATCTACATACCAAATATTGTAACTCTAACTTTAATATTGTGGGAAATATTCACTTTTTATCGATTTGCGATTCGAGGTGTACCGACATGTTATCGATTTGCCAGCCTCCCAGTGGACGTGGCACAAAAATCTTAAAAGTTTGTCTGAAGCAGAAACCTATATATATTCAAATTGTATATATCCAAATTTTCAAGTCTCTATCTTCAATAGCGCCAAAAAAAATTGCGTTCATACGGCAAGACGGACAGACAGACGGACAGCAAGACAGACATTACTCAAATCCAATATGCTCTTACCACTTTGTGAACGAGTTTAAAAATTAGAGGTTGTTGGTGGGTTATAGATCATTTCAAGTAAACAAGATCTGCGCGAGCCATGGTCAATATTCGAAAAGTTGGAGAATCTGGCTCTTATAGTTTCCGAGATCCACACGGACGGACGGAAAGACAGACGCACATGGGTAACTCGGCTTTTGATCCTGATGAAGAATATATACTTTATGGGGTCGAAGTTGCCTCCTTCTGGCGGTTACATACTTTTCACAAAACTAGTATAGCCTTTTTACCCATTTTTAATGGGTTCAGGGTATTAGAATTAGTATATAAAATGTTGCGCTTGTAATTTCCATATATATATATATATATATTATCGCATTGTCACGACCCCAGTGGGCATAGCCGAAATATTTCATCAGTTTATCTGACGTGAGTATACGCGAATATATATGCTAAGGTTCATGTCTCTAACTCCAATGGCGCAAAAATCAACAAAGGAAAATATAATCGTAAAAAATGGTGGCTTGGTTGCTAATAAAAAAATATCGATTTTTGTGTATTGTGATATGAGTATATATTCCAAATTGCAAATCTCTATCCCAATAGGACAGACGGACATTGCACACACCCAATATACTATTTTTACTTCATGAAAGAGAGTAATAAGTACCAGGGAGCCTAGTATAACAAAGAAGAGAATCGAAAATCATGATATAAATAATAGCAGACGCTACCCAAAGAACGAAAGAACAAGCAACAAGCCATCCTCAAGGAATTTTGGGCTAGAATTCATTTGTATAATGGAGGTGCTACGAAGGAGTCAATCGAATTTTGCCGCTCAGCAGGAGGTGTCCAAAAGTGTAGTAATCCGACCAGAGTTAAATGCACTCTACGAGCACATGGCCACTTCCGAACGCATGGTTGCAGTGTCGCGTTCCCGGGCAAGTTCGTCAGCTCCAGAGAAAACCGATGCGAAAGCCCGACCTCCCCAAGAAAAGGTCAACGGTTCTGACACGCGGCGTCCAACAAACCTTTCTCCGATTGTCAGTGCCCACATGCGAGGCACAATGTCTTAAGCTTAACTGGACAAGCCCAGGGTTGTCGCGGAATCACTCCAGGTCTACGTTCCATTCCAGGGCCCAAATGCATTGGTCACCAAAGTAGCTTAGGCAAGAGTTTCTCGATTTATTCCTACCCCATCGATGAGATCCGGACCAAAATGCAGAGACGAGGCGAACCGATCAAGGACAACATGATCGACATACGCTTACTGATACATCGAAACCCAGTAACTGCAACGAATCTACGAGAACCTTTGCCCACAACACCAGCTTTTCACTCGTCGTCACAATTTTGCCATGTTGGTACAACTGACATACTTGGTAGTGAATTTCACTCATAACATCTACCAGCAACAACATCTACCAATCGACTATACAAACGAAATTGGGAGCAGTCAACCTCCCATCGATATACGAGTAGCCTACCAGACTTGTTATCAAACGGGACTCTTTTTAGAGAGTGCTGCCAGCCACAATCGCTGTTCTGCTGAGATTGTGATACAGAGGAACACGAACAATGTATTGCCACCAAGTACAGATCGGAATACGTACTATGTGCCGAAGATCTATCACATTTTGGAATGACTACGCACCGCAAATACATCTCAACGTGGGGCTTCACAAGCGGATAGTGGCTAATCCTAATAGCAGCTGCTTGCCAAGAATATACGGCTTTCACAGTCCCCGGCCGTGGATTTGACCATTGGAAGGTCATGCCATTTGGCTTACACTTGGTTTGGTTTATTTTCGCATTGGCCTGCCCAAATTTCTGGAAGAATATCGCTCTGCAAACGGATACCAGAGAATATGGCCTTGGCGCAAAAGCCGATGTATGAAGAGAGTGATCACCGACCAGTCCAAACCACCAGTCCAAACCACCTGTGTCTAGCTGAAAGCTAAGGCAGACACTGCTAGTTAATTGACTTATCATAAGGTTTTAACCTTATGATTAGTTTATTTAAATAAGAAACAAAAAATTTTCAATCTAGTTCTATTGATTCCCGGAACTTAACAATAATCTGTAGGTGGCCCCTGGTTAATTTAAGTAATTCCCCAACCTAAGAGATTACTTGACAAAATGCTGTTGTAGGAGTCAGTGTGTTTTGCTGTGGACGCGCTGGACTCAGTGGGCACAGCATTTGAGACCATCGCTTTAAGTTTGTCCAGAAGGATTTGAAACACATCTTTGACGTCCTTCACTGAACCAATTTCGGTAATGAGCTTAAGAGAGTCATTAAGATCATGCTTGAACCGATAGATACCAGAGCCAGGGGAACTAGCAGTTTTACTTATAATATGGAAATGGCAAATGGCAATGGTATTAAAATGGGGTGCACAAATTACAAAGGTTTGTATATCCGAAAATTACAATTTTAACGTCATTACTTTGACATTACAATTATCATTTATTTTGATTTATTTTTAAAACCTTTAACTCTTCGAATAGCTTTTTAAGTTTCTAGACATTTGACTCAAAAACAAAGATGTGATAAATTCATAACCATAACAATGTACAGTTATTTATTATGATGCTGGAGATCCATATATGGTTACTTATAATTCGCATATTGTAGCCGACAAATAAACTTAAAAGTGCACGATTTTGTTGTTATGGCCCAATATTGATAGATAGTTAATAGCAGTCTAATTTGCTTTTAATGCATAGCGAAAAAAATAGTTTCATGCATATTGAGTTCGCTTTCACTTGCATTGCTTAAACTTTCTTATATATGTATTTTAAAACCAAGTGAAACACAGATGTAAATTATGTGGGCTTGTACACAAAAGATATGTGCAAACAATGATTTTGAGAACGTCATTGACAATTTTATTATTGCGCTTTACGGTTTATGCTAAGTTTTCTATAAGACACGGTTAGCCATATTAAGATATCCTTTATTCACTCATAAAACTGTTGGGATTTTTAACGGTAGAGTTGGGCTGCAACCATAGTGCACGTGGTGACGAATCTAAAGAGACGAAAACAAGACATAAGATGAAAAATAATACAGAAGACGTATGCAATCGCACTACTGTTATTATGGTGCTGGCGAAAACGAAGCTAAAGCCGAAGACGAAACGCATGCTGATCGCTTCAAATCGAGCGGTACTGTTTCAAAAGTAAAATTGTCTGCTATTTTTGTTTTTTGTGTTTTTTTTGTTTTCTTATCTATTTTGTGCGTTGATATGCAATATCACAGATAACATATTGAGGATCAAAATTGGAATGGAAATGTGAAATCAAGATGGCAAGTTATTTAATTTTTGATATTTTTAATAGTTGTCCCTTAAAAGTATAAACCTAAACATATATAGTATGAATAAATTCTTGATTCAAATTTAAAAGTAATAAAGATTAAGCAGTTTTCTTCGGTGGTCTACCTTCAATTTAATATATATATATATATAGATAAAAAAAAACTTATATAAATTATAACTTATATATATAAATTAAATTGAAGGTAGACCACCGCATTTTTTTGAAAAACTGCTTAATCTTTATTGCTTTTAAATTTGAATCAAGAATTTATTCATACTTTAAGAAATATGTAAGACCATAATCTATTTATTTTGATAACCGGTGTTCTTAATATTGAACTTATAATACTTAAAGAGCAGATTCGACTCTACAAAAAGCACTTTCTAGCAAAAAGACTTTTATGCGAATTGCGAGCTTCTAAGAATAGATTTTGTAACGGAATTTTTCTTTTTCGTTCTGTGCACTTATATTCTTCATAAAAACAATAAAAGTGCTAACTTTGGATTAACAATAAGGCTTGTTGGTGTACCTTCACTTTAGTGGCACACTGTATATGTTTTCCTTCGATAGATCCAACGCAATTTTGGAACCCCCAAATTCTGTTCTGTAGACTGGCATATGATCTGATTGTAAAGCTAACCATAAAGTTTCGCAGGTAGATAGGAGCATCCATTCGAAATGAAAAGGATAGGGATATAAACGAAGTTCCAATTGTGAGATATGTAAGACTCATAATATAAATAATAGAATATTTTTACTGATTTAATCAATCGCAATTTCGCTTCTTGTGGCCTAAAATATTATAGTAACAGTGTGATTCAATCGGTTGTGTGAAACAAAATATTTCAATCTATTTGGCAATCTTTTAAATAATTTGTGTTTAAATACAACAACTGCAGCGCAAACATGCTGGTTGACTTATGCAGTTGCATTGTTGTCTGCTAACTTTTTGTTTTTGCATTTTTACTTTGATTTACTTTTTTTTAGAGCAGTTTATTTTTGTTTTATTTCTCTACCTTAAATTTATTCTTTTGACTAACTACCTAAAAAATTTTTGCCTGTTATAAAAAGGATTGATGGCTGCGTGACAATATGTCGCTCGAAAAATGCGCTGGCCTCAACGGCCGCATTATCGACCTACTTGAGATTAAATCAGGTCTCCAGTTTTGGTATAAATTTACTATAACTAATTCCTACAATTAAATGGTAGGCTCATATCAAATAGTATAAATGGACGTCTCCGTTTGACGGCGCCGCAGACGAGAGCAAATACAAAACGTACAAAGAAAAAAACACAGTTGATGTTACGAAAAAAAGGTTGTAATATCGAAGCGTTGCGAGGATTGAAGATCAAAATTATTCCCGCAGGCGGCGACGAATCTCATTGGGCGGCCAGGCTCGGCCAGGGTCCCATTGGACTTCTCACCTCGCGCAGCCTGACGAGATCCTGCGTCGGCTCGGCATCGCCCAGGATGATGGCCAAGCTTATGTGGCTTCTGGCAGTGTTGCAATTTGGCCCGCATCCCCGATGTGGTTGGTGTTCGTGAAGACTCTTGTGGGCGGAGGCCACGTACACCTCTACATCGTTGGTGTGCAACTTCACCTTGCCGGCGGCAAATTTGGATTCTTGGATTGATGGGCTGCTTCAGACCGAAGAGTGAGCAGTATTTGAGCAGCAGCTGCATGCCGTCGAGTCCCTTGACGGCATTGGGCACCGCCTTTAGCTTGGGATCGGCCAGCAGTTGTTCGACGAGCATACTCGCCAATCTTGTCGGCAGTGGCGCTATCCAGGCCTTTCTCCTCCACCATTTCCTTGCGCACGTAGCTGGCGTTGATTTAGCTTGATCAAATAGTCGCCAATGTCCAAAGTATCCAGCACTTCGAGAACAATTTTAACGCACTCGGCATCCGCACGCATGGGATCATAGGTGCTGGCAATATCAAAATCACATCTATAGAATTTGCGATAACGTCCGCGGGTCATAGCCGGATTATCGCGGCGATAATCCTTGACGAAGTGATTGCGCTTGATGCTCGATATCTTGTAGCGCGTCGATAAGATTTCGCTGCTTTGATCTTTCAGATCGTAAATGAGCTGCGAATCTTCGTCATATTTGTCAGTTAATACCCCCTACAGCTCGAAGACGTGCGTATCGATAATCTCGCCGCCGTACCGCTTGAACACCTGCGCAATCTCGTCAAGCACACCGTGTCGCAGCATCCTCTGCTGTGGGCTATAGTCGCACGTAACTTTTGGTATTTTTAGGGTGAACTTTTGATTGGCGGACGGCGCACCGCCGCCCAGTTTGGCCTTTAGGGCACAGTGACACCTCCTCATCGATTTTTACACACTCTTTTGACACATTTTTTCGTGTGCTTATTTTTATTTCTTTGCGTTCTTTGCACTCTTTTATACTCTGGATATGGATCTTAATACAGATGAGTTGCATTTGCATAGCAAGCAAAAAGTTGGATTTTGTTACCTACACTTTTAAAACTAGAGTTACCAAATTTGAAATTTAGATTAGTGGCCAAATAAGGGTTAAACATTTCTAGGCCACGCCCACTCCCACCCCCGAAAAGTTCAAAATTTGTTTTCCCCACACTTTTAGAGCTAGAGTCACCAATTAAATTCAAATTAAACATAGAGGTTTGCTGTTCCGTTAAAAATTTCAAGTATTGCGCAGGCGGTTACGTCCGACTGCAACGTTCTTGCTTGTTATTATTAGTATTTGTTTGCCGATTCTAATGATTGCCTTCAATTCTTGTTGAATAACTTAAGTTAAATTAAACGTTATTAAATCAAATGTCCAGCATTGCAGTCCTACGTTTTATACCCTGAACCTATTGAAAATGGGCAAAATTGGGATAATGGTTTTGTGCAAATGTATGTAACCGGCAGACAGAAGCATCTCCGACCCTATAAAGTATATACATTCTTGATCAAGTCGACGAACCATTAATGCACAATTTGACGGCAACAAATTTTATATCTGTACTCTCTGAAAATAAATCAGCATCAACTGCATTAAGCACACCATCACCACGACGAGAAGTGCGATCTTTTCTATAGATAGAGAACTTGTGGGATAGGATTTCAAATTCGATGATGTCAGGCCTTAACCATGTTTCAGAGAAGGCAATTACATGAAAAGGAAAGTATGGGCGATAAGGATAAGGATTACTAAGTTTAGTACAAAGACCTCTTACTCCTCCTGATAGCCAAGTGAGCTAACAGAGACTGCACGAGGTGGGTTTAATTTAATACCAGGAGGCGGAAGTGCAATCGGAGACCGAATTTTTTTTAATGATAAAGTGGTCTGGCCAGAATTCTTTACAGAATATTTTGCTGAGATGTTCGGCCGGAACACATATTTTTTCAGTCGGTTTCTTAGCACTAGAAAGTTGATCAGTGTCAACAGAGCCAATAACTACAGAATCAGAAAAAGCTTCGGGGTGAGAAAGAGCAGTGTACATGGGAACGATGTTGTTTTTTCATTTCTGTCTTTGATGATGTGGGGAGAAGGGGATGAAAAATGAATTAATTGTAAATTAGAAGCGGATGGAGTTGGCATTTCTGCAGGGACAGAAAGTTCATTAGGGCCAATACACAGCCTAAAATTAGCTCTTCTACGTCTCAGAGATTCGTTCAAAAGATCCATAACTTTGAACTTATTATCCAGAGTGGAAAAACCGTCGGACAGTTTTTTAAACTGGCAGAAAAAAATCATCAATGCCCCTCTTAGTCTGCATCATGAATCACATCATGTCCCTTAAACATCCCCGAAGGATTCACAAGTCCACTTTAAGCCTGATTTAATCTCAATAAGGTCGATAATGCGGCCGTTGAGGCCAGCGCATTTTTCGAGCGACATATTGTCACGCAGCCAGCAATCTTTTTTATAACAGGCAAAAAATTTTTAGGTAGTTAGTCAAAAGAATAAATTTAAGGTTGAGAAATAAAACAAAAATAAACTGCTCTAAAAAAAGTAAATCAAAGTAAAATTGCAAAAACAAAAAGTTAGCAGCAACCAGCATGTTTGCGATGCAGTTGTTGTATTTAAACACAAATTATTTAAAAGATTGCCAAATAGATTGACACATTTTGTTTCACACAACCGATTGAATCACACTGTTACTATAATATTTTAGGCCACAAGAAGCGAAATTGCGATTGATTAAATCAGTAAAAATATTCTATTATTTATATTATGAATCTTACATATCTCACAATTGGAACTTCGTTTATATCCCTAACCTTTTCATTTCGAATGGATGCTCCTATCTACCTGCGAAACTTTATGGTTAGCTTTACAATCAGATCATATGCCAGTCTACAGAACAGAATTTGGGGGTTCCAAAATTGCGTTGGATCTATTGAAGGAAAACATATACAGTGTGCCACTAAAGTGAAGGTACACCAACAAGCCTTATTGTTAATCCAAAGTTAGCTCTTTTATGGTTTTTATGAAAAATATAAGTGCACAGAACGAAAAAGAAAAAATCGAAAAGAAAAATTCGTCACCACGTGCACTATGGTTGCAGCCCAACTCTACCGATAAAAATCCCAACAGTTTTATGAGAGAATAAAGGATATCTTAATATGGCTAACCGTGTCTTATAGAAAACTTAGCATAAGCCTTAAAGCGCAGTAATAAAATTGTCAATGACGTTCTCAAAATCATTGTTTGCATATATATTCATTGTGTAAAAGCCCACATAATTTACATCTCTGTTTCACTTGGTTTTAAAATACATATATAAGAAAGTTTAAGCAATGCAAGTGAGAGCGAACTCAATATGCATGAAACTATTTTTTTCGCTATGCATTAAAAGCAAATTAGACTGCTATTAACTATCTATCAATATTGGGCCATAACAACAAAATCGTGCACTTTTAAGTTTATTTGTCGGCTACAATATGCGAATTATAAGTAACCATATATGGATCTCCAGCATCATTATAAATAACTGTACATTGTTATGGTTATGAACTTATCACATCTATGTTTTTGAGTCAAATGTCTAAAAACTTAAAAAGCTATTCGAAGAGTTAAAGGTTTTAAAAATAAATCAAAATAAATGATAATTGTAATGTCAAAGTAATGACGTTAAAATTGTAATTTTCGGATGTACAAACCTTTGTAATTTGTGCACCCCATTTTAATACCTTTTGCCATTTTCATATTATAAGCAAAACTGCTAGTTCCCCTGGCTCTGGTATCTATCAGTTCAAGCATGACCTTAATGACTCTCTTAAGTTCATTACCGAAATTGGTTCAGTAAAGGACGTCAAAGATGTGATTCAAATCCTTCTGGACAATCTTAAGGGGATGGTCTCAAATGCTGTGCCCACTGAGTCCAGCGCGTCCACAGCAAAACAGACTCATACAACAGCACTTTGTCAAGTAATCTCTTAGGCTGGGGAATTACTTAGTTTAACCAGGGGCCACCTACAGATTATTGTTAACTTCCGGGAATCAATATGTAGGGTCCAGCTGTTTTGGCGCGAAATTACTCAAGGCGCGAATCGAGACGATTCAGTAACGACTCACGCTTGAGTTAAATTCTCATGTATTTGAGTGCAAGTTCTACATTGCCGTGCATATTCTCTTTTGAACGTACGTTCATTCGCTAATACTCGCACTCGCAATGAACAAGAACCTACCAGCCATAGAGCGAAAGAATGAGCGCGGAAGAAGCAACGAATGCTAATCATGCCATAGCACCGTTATGTCCTTCCAATCGCTGCAAGTATTGGAAGCAAAAAGGCACATAGTCCAATTCGGCTTCGCCCGCGGTAGCATTGTTTTTCGAGTATAAATAGGCCGAACGCGACCGAATAATTCTTCTGTTGGAAAAGTGAAGGCTAAGCTATAGCTCGCTCGAAATTGTTTGCAATTATTAAAAATTAATACACACATATATTTGTATATATATATTTACATATATTTATATATATATAAATAAAAAAATATAAAGGAAGCTTCACATGCAAATAATTCCCCGTAAAAATAGGTTCATTAGTTCGCAGTGCATAAGGCAAGGCCACGGTAAGATTTCGATGTTTTTGGATCGGTTCAGAAGATCTAACGTCTAAATTATATTTCGACAGCAACAGCTGCAATCTGCCGCCGGCCGATCGGTACACTGCGCTCACGCGCCTTTAACCTACATAATAACCATCGGTCGGCGAGCCATCCAATTTTAAGATCACATTGCCCAAGCCTGATACCTGTGTGAAATTTAAGAAGTGCTAGGCTCAGACGGCATAAGGGATTGATACGTGAAGGGAGCAGCATAAATACCACCGACCGGGAACTTAATGAAATAGTGCATATGCTCGTCGCTCCGGAAAGGGTATGACAGCAGAACCGGCGCACAACCTTAATAGAAATTGACCGTAACAGCGGCCAACGGCACTCAGTTCGATCGGCCTAACAGCGTTGTTAATCAACAACTGAGCGTTCGCTGAACGCAGCGTAAGCATTGTTGCCGACTCATTAGAGTGGAATCAGCACATGAGCATCTGGCTGAGTGATTTCGGCCAATAGGCTATTGAGTGCTTTAGCACGTTCTTGAGTAAGTCTTATGCGTGCTATAGTTGAGTTGGAATTGCTGCACCCAGCAGTTTGGTTACATGATTTAGTTAATAGTTAATACAATTTAGAATGCTAAATAGATAACGTAAAAATATAAACTAATTACTTTATCACGCACAACACGGTATGGCATAATATTGTAATTGATAGTCGCAAAACTCCCGCTTAAATAATTTTATCCATAAACAGACAAAGAATACCCACGCATCCGATGCTACTTCAATGGGCCCAGCGAAGGACACCGATGGAGAATTTGTAAGAATTCACAGAAAAGACACAAGTATTAATTGAGCAGTGAGTAAAACTTGTACATAACAAGTGCGTTATTTACATATTATTTAATCAGGAATTCTGTCGTTATTGAACTATGCTCATACCTTCGTCTAGTATTTAGCATAATGTTTTTGGTGAACTTTGTAAAATTGCGAAGCGTCATGAATCCCTGCATGGATCATGTTTTCTTGTATTCGGTATATTGAGTATGAAAAATGAATTTTAGTGAGCTAATTATGTGCGAGTAGACTATTTTGAAGTCCGTCACCGAAACGACTTAATGCTAATGTGAATCCAATTGAAGTAAAAGAATGAATAAAGTCTTTGTTAATGGGTAACGAATAAAATCCTGTTATCAGTTACCAAGGTCGGGAGGGTAAAGAAAAGGAGGCGATCTACACCACAGCCATCCTAATAACCAGCTAATAAACACACTGCCGCCAAACCTTGTACGTGGGTACAGCCCAAGCATATTTTGATCCTTTCCGTAGGTTACAGATAGTGCACTTAATCTTATTAAAGTGTCAATGTTGCGTCATATAGAGGGAAGAGGAAACAGCCCACAACATATCCGACGAGCTTAGCTTAGAGCACCGCTAGAAGTGCACGCCCTCGGAATCCCCCATACGCACAGTCCCTCAGATTGTGTGAGCATCGGAAGCCGGTACAAAGGCTTTCCCTAGGTTGAACACTATGTAATAAGTTGGCGCCCAACGTGGGGCCCGAATCAGTACATTCAATAAGTGGCACGTTTACCCGCATTTGGAAGTCGTGGCGCAAAGATTCGCGCACCATAACCTTGCTCTTCAATTACATCCATAACCTACAATTTCGTATTTTCCTTATCTAATCCAATTAACTCTATGTTTGAAATTACTTGAGTGAAAGGAGACCTTCGTATTCTGGAATAGCGACTTCAATTCGAGTATTTACGGATTGGTCGACCGAAACGAAACTCTCTTCAGAAGTAACCTTCAGATTATGGAATTACAATTTGGCTATTCAACGATTGGTAGGACCATGTTTAGTAATGATTTGAGATCCTCGACACTGCGAATTGCGAGTTGATTCGTGTACTTACGGATCAGTCGACCAGTGCGAAGCTCATCATTAGAACACGTACCAGAATAGCCGCTCTGACAGTTCAGAGCGTGTTTGAGGAACTGCAAGTCACCGAAGTAGATTTGGGACTTGACCCGAGCATGCAAACTGAGCGAAAATAGTAGTAGAAACCATTAAATTTCAGTATTTGGCAGCAGTATGGATAAAAAGTTAGGTGAACTTCAAGTGGAATAACAGGCATATAGTCGAGAGGTGGCGGATAAAAGAGAAAAGAAACAGTTAAGCGTAACCATATTTTAGAACATGTCCGTTCGGCACAGCACCGAAAATTTAGTAGATCTAAGCACCAGGCAGGAAGCACTGTGTGGTATTTGTCAGCAGGGCGTGAATGCCTTAGATCTTGCTGCAGTCCTGCCATGCAGACACGGCTTCCACCGTCATTGCATATCCCAGTACCTACATGGCCAACTGCCATGCTCTCTGCAGGTATTACCAATAGGCGATAATAACTTGCAAGCTGAATTGTTAGCAGCTGAGCAAGATAGCAATAGTGCGGCACTAAATGAAGGAACGACTAATAGTCACCCCGCTAACCAAGGGAGAAGCAGAGGTCGACCCGATAGGGGTAGGCATACAGGGTTACGCAGAGGCGTGACAACTTGATCACAGAATCGTAATAATCAAGGAGAGACGAGTTACAGTGCTACGAGTAGGAGAAATAATTCAACTGAGGCGTTTTTAGCAACTCCAGAGGAAATAAACCGTATAGTTCAAGAGGCAATGCAGGCTCAACAGCAGCAGCTGATGCAATCTCTGACAGCGTTAATTCAAACCCAGTTGTCGTCTATGCACGTAGGTGGTAGTACGCTGAATTTAGATTGTGATACCGCAAGAATAGCGTCTGCTCCACAATCTCTATCAGGTGGGTCAAATGAAGTCAACAGTCGCTCAAGTTCAGGTCAGAATAGTTTTCCGACCAGTCATAATTTTGGTAGGTCCCGATTTTTGGTTCAGCCAGAAAAAGTCCCGACGGTCATTCAAAGTTGGCACATTAAGTTCGACGGTGCTCGCGACGGATTACAGGCTGAAGAATTCCTATACAGAGTGCAAGCATTAGCGCAGCAAAATTTAAACGGGGATAATCAAGTTTTGTGTGATCACCTACATTTGTTCTTCGGCGGAAAAGCCAACGAATGGTATTGTAAATTTTACCGCTCTTGCCAACAATTCACATGGAGCGAGTTTTGTGGAGAATTTAGGGAAAAGTTCAGGAGCATTGACACTGACATGGACACCTGGGGGTCGATCAACAGTCGACGTCAAGGGGAAAAAGAATCGTTTGAAGAATATCAATTCCAAGTCGAAAGATTAGTTGCACGTTTGAAAACTGAAATTTCTGAAGAAGCGTTAGTACATCTACTCATCCGAAATGCGAAGCCTACCCTCCGTTATGAATTAATGCATTTAGGTATAAATACATTGGCGCGGTTGAGAACCGAAATTCGAACACACGAGCAATTTAGTAAGCAAATAAAATGTCAAACTAGCAAGGGGAGCGCAGCGCAACGGTTGAGTGCTTTTCAACTTGCAGGCGATCCGAACGAATCTGAACAAGAGATTTCTGCGCTGCAGCGTAAACAAATAAAATGTTGGAACTGCGATAAATTAGGGCATCGTTTTGACGAATGTTTTGAAACGCGCAGTGTCTTCTGTTATGGATGTGGTGCAAAGGACACCTACAAACCCGAATGCCAGACTTGTAGTACGACGGAAAACCGTCGAGCGCATGCGACGGCCAAGACTCGCCTGTCGCATCCAATAAATTAAGTTTCGATAAGAGTACACAGGCCGATCTTTCTGTGAATGCGGACCAGAAAGAAAAGAGCAGAATATCTAAAAATAATGAGTACCAGCCATATCACATCAGAGCAGCTAAGTATGCAGAAGCTAGACAGCGAATATTCGAGTCCGTAAGCAGTTACTCGTGGCAACATAAACCCAAGCGAGCAACCATGCGAATACGTACGTTTTGAAAGGTAGTGCGAGAGAGCCGTAAAAAGCTGCTCTCTGCTATATTCCTTAGTACAGATAATCGATTATACACCGACATCAAGATTTCAGACAAACAGTATGTGGCCTTACTGGATTCTGGCGCAACAATTAGTTGCATTGGAAATAAGGCAGCGAAAGAACAAGTAGAACATCATAAGTTTCGAAAATGGACAGGGAAAATAATAACCGCGAGTGGCGCGAACTGTCCAGTGGTCGGTAGACTGCGTATCGAAGTAGCATACCGGAATTGTAATAAAATTGTTACATTTTTTATAATCCCCGAATTGAAGCAAGACATTAATTTAGGAATAGATTTCTGGAGGGATTTCGGTTTATTAACCCATATTGTTGACAATATAGCAACCGTGTCCGAGCTCGACGTAGGTCGCGAGGACGATTCATCGGACATACCCAAAAAACATGCACTCTCAGCTGCGCAGCAGAAAACACTATGTTCGGTCGTTTGTAAATTTCCCTCGTACGAAAAGGAAGGTTTAGGGCGAACGCACTTGATAGAACACAGCATCGACGTCGCCGGTGCTAAGCCTATCAAGCAGCGTCATTGGCCAGTTTCACCCGCCAAGGAGAAAGCAATGTTTGCAGAGATAGAGAATATGCTGACATTAGGAGTAATAGAGGAGTCGAAAAGTCCATGGAGCAGCAACTGCGTGCTCGTAAAGCGAGGAGAAAAAGTTCGATTGTGTCTAGATTCCAGAGAATTGAATAAGGTGACCTCAAAGGACGCTTATCCATTACCACATGTGGATAGTATCCTAAGTAGATTGCCGCCAGCACGTTTTATCACTGGTCTCGATATGAAACACGCTTTCTGGCAGATCCCATTGGAAGGGAAGTCTAGACCATGTACCGCGTTTACGATTCCTAAACGGCCCTTGTATCACTACAAGGTGATGCCCTTTGGCCTGTGCAATGCCGCTCAGACATTATGCAGGTTAATGGACCAAGTTATACCATCATCGTTGCGAACCAGAGTTTTTGTCTATTTGGATGATCTCTTGGTATTATCTGACGACTTTGATTCGCACATGTAGCTGTTGGAAGAGATAGCAATGTATTTGCATAAAGCCAATTTGACGATTAACATCGCCAAAACTAAGTTTTGCATGAAAGAAATTAGGTATTTAGGCTTTATCATCGGGTAAGGAGAACTGAAAGCCGATCCCGATAAAGTAGTCGCAATAAATGAGTTTCCGATTCCAAACACGGTTAAGCAGCTAAGGAGATTTTTAGGACTCTCAGGCTGGTACCGGCGCTTTGTGGAAAATTACGCCACGCTCACATTTCCGTTGACCGAGCTATTAAAAAAGAATAAGACGTTCAATTGGAATCAGGAGGCGGAAGCAGCATTTAGGTTGTTAAAGTCGAAGTTAACATCTTCACCAGTTTTGCAGACCCCAAATTTCTTAAAGCCATTTATATTACTATGCGATGCAAGCCTTTGTGGTCTCGGGTGTGTTTTGGCACAAGAGAATGAAGACGGCATTGAATTACCTATAGCGTACATGTCGGAAAAGCTGTCCAAAGCACAACGTAACTATTCAGTCACAGAATTAGAATGTTTAGCAGTTATCAAGGATATTAGTAAATTCAGAGCCTATATCGAAGGTCAGGAATTTGTAGTCGTTACCGACCACGCCTCCTTGTAATGGCTTATGGAACAGAAGGATTTATCAGGGCGCTTAGCGCGATGGTCTATCAAGCTGCAGGGATTCGTTTTTGAAATTAAACACCGCGCCGGGTCCCAAAACGTTGTTGCGGACACCTTATCTCGAAGAGACGAAGTAGCCGTAGATGAGATTTCCGATTCTGGCCCAATCATAGATTTATCATCGAGTGAGTTTAAATCGGCTGACTATTTAGATCTGATAAACAAGATACGCGAAAGTCAGTCTCAATTGCCTGACCTGAAGATAATCGATAATTTCGTGTACAAACGAACAGAGCATGCTAAAGGCGACGCTGTACAGGAAGCAGAATCCTGGAAGCTTTGGGTTCCAGTGAATCTGAGAACGGAAGTCCTGTATCGAGCTCATAATCCTCCGGACTCAGCTCATCTAGGCATGGGTAAAATGGTGGAGAAGCTCAAGCGCTATCTTTTTTGGCCAGGCGTGGTCACACAGATGCGCAGATACATATCAGGCTGTTCGACATGTAAGTCAACGAAAAGCCCGAACACTTTTCTTAGGCCACCATTTGGAAAGCCATTAATATCAGAAAGACCATTCCAGAAATTGCACATGGACCTTCTCGGGCCATATCCAAGGTCGAAAAAGGGTAACATTGGTCTTCTGATCATAGTAGATCATAACACGAAGTTCCACTTTTTGCACCCGCTGAAGAAATTCACGAGTAATCGTATCTGTGAATTTTTAGAAAATCACGTGTTCTATGCATTTGGCGTCCCTGAATCGATCTTGACGGATAACGGCCCGCAGTTCAGATCCGGTACTTTAAAGCATTCCTGACTCGCTTCGGCGTCTCTCACGTACGAACGGCAGTGTACTCTCCGCAAGCTAACGCTAGCGAACGCTTAAACCGATCGGTATTGGCAGCCGTACGCGCATATATTGGCTCGGATCACACAAACTGGGACCGGAACCTGAACGAAATTAGTGCGTCATTGCGTTCTAGTCTGCACCGTAGCACGGGATTCCTTCCCTATTTTCTATGTTTTGGTCAAAACATGGTTTTGAACGGTCAGGATTACGAGCTTCTGCGAAAATTAAACTTGTTAGCTGACGACACAACGCTAAGTACACCTGAATGGTTACAATTGGTACGAGAGGAAGCCAGAAGCAATATGGCGAAAGCTCATACTGCTAATGCTAAGATCTACAATCTTCGTAGCCGGATAGCCCAACTGAAAGTCGGAGATATAGTGCACGTTCGTAGTTTCACTCAGAGTAGTGCTAGTAAAAAATTTAGCCGCAAACTAGCTTCCGTTTTCAATAAGGCCAAGGTTATCAAAAAGATAAGTCCAGCATGTTACGAAATAGCCAACGAACAAGGGAAGTCTATAGGTGTATACCATCTGAAGGATATAAAATGTTAGTATAGGATTGGCTTGAGTTTAGACAACTGACCATTTTCAGACAACACGTCTCGAGATGAAACTCTTGTCGAATTATCTGCGGTGTAGGGTCCAGCTGTTTTGGCACGAAATTACTCAAGGCGCGAATCGAGACGATTCAGTAACGACTCACGCTTGAGTTAAATTCTCATGTATTTGAGTGCAAATTCTACATTGCCGTGCATATTCTCTTTTGAACGTACGTTCATTCGCTAATACTCGCACTCGCAATGAACAAGAACCTACCAGCCATAGAGCGAAAGAATGAGCGCGGAAGAAGCAACGAATGCTAATCACGCCATAGCACCGTTATGTCCTTCCAATCGCTGCAAGTATTGGAAGCAAAAAGGCACGTAGTCCAATTCGGCTTCGCCCGCGGTAGCATTGTTTTTCGAGTATAAATAGGCCGAACGCGACCGAATAATTGTTCTGTTGGAAAAGTGAAGGCTAAGCTATAGCTCGCTCGAAATTGTTTGCAATTATTAAAAATTAATACACACATATATTTGAATATATATATATATATATATATATATATATATATATATGATCGCATATATATTTATATATATATATATATCTAACGTCTAAATTATATTTCGACAGCAACAGCTGCAATCTGCCGCCGGCCGATCGGTACACTGCGCTCACGCGCCTTTAACCTACATAATAACCATCGGTCGGCGAGCCATCCAATTTTAAGATCACATTGCCCAAGCCTGATACCTGTGTGAAATTTAAGAAGTGCTAGGCTCAAACGGCATAAGGGATTGATACGTGAAGGGAGCAGCATAAATACCACCGACCGGGAACTTAATGAAATAGTGCATATGCTCGTCGCTCCGGAAAGGGTATGACAGCAGAACCGGCGCACAACCTTAATAGAAATTGACCGTAACAGCGGCCAACGGCACTCAGTTCGATCGGCCTAACAGCGTTGTTAATCAACAACTGAGCGTTCGCTGAACGCAGCGTAAGCATTGTTGCCGACTCATTAGAGTGGAATCAGCACATGAGCATCTGGCTGAGTGATTTCGGCCAATAGGCTATTGAGTGCTTTAGCACGTTCTTGAGTAAGTCTTGTGCGTGCTATAGTTGAGTTGGAATTGCTGCACCCAGCAGTTTGGTTACATGATTTAGTTAATAGTTAATACAATTTAGAATGCTAAATAGATAACGTAAAAATATAAACTAATTACTTTATCACGCACAACACGGTATGGCATAATATTGTAATTGATAGTCGCAAAACTCCCGCTTAAATAATTTTATCCATAAACAGACAATGAATAGCCACGCATCCGATGCCACTTCAATGGGCCCAGCGAAGGACACCGATGGAGAATTTGTAAGAATTCACAGAAAAGACACAAGTATTAATTGAGCAGTGAGTAAAACTTGTACATAACAAGTGCGTTATTTACATATTATTTAATCAGGAATTCTATCGTTATTGAACTATGCTCATAACTTCGTCTAGTATTTAGCATAATGTTTTGGTGAACTTTGTAAAATCGCGAATCGTCATGAATCCCTGCATGGATCATGTTTTCTTGTATTCGGTATATTGAGTATGAAAAATGAATTTTAGTGAGCTAATTATGTGCGAGTAGAGTATTTTGAAGTCCGTCACCGAAACGACTTAATGCTAATGTGAATCCAATTGAAGTAAAAGAATGAATAAAGTCTTTGTTAAGGGGTAACGAATAAAATCCTGTTATCAGTTACCAAGGTCGGGAGGGTAAAGAAAAGGAGGCGATCTACACCACAGCCATCCTAATAACCAGCTTATAAACACACTGCCGCCAAACCTTGTACGTGGGTACAGCCCAAGCATATTTTGATCCTTTCCGTAGTTTACAGATAGTGCACTTAATCTTATTAAAGCGTCAATGTTGCGTCATATAGAGGGAAGAGGAAACAGCCCACGACATATCCGACGAGCTTAGCTTAGAGCACCGCTAGAAGTGCTCGCCCTCCGAATCCCCTATACGCACAGTCACTCAGATTGTGTGAGCATCGGAAGCCGGTAAAAAGGCTTTCCCTAGGTTGAACACTATAAATAGAACTAGATTGTAGATTTTTTAATTTTCATATTTAAATAAACTAATCACAAGGTTAAAACCTTATGATAAGTCAATTAACTAGCCGTGTCTGCCATAGTTTTCAGCTAGACACAGGTGGTTTGGACTGACGTAAGAGTTATTATCTAAACAATAGTGAAGTAATTTTCTTTGGTCGGTGATCACTCTCTTCGTACATTGGCTTTTGCGCCAAGGCCATATTCTCTGGTATCCGTTTGCAGAACGATATTCTTCGAGAAATTTGGGCAGGCCAATGCGAAAATAAACCAAACCAAGTGTAAGCCAAATGGCATGACCTTCCAATGGTCAAATCCACGGCCATATATTCTCGGCAAGCAGCTGCTATTAGGATTAGCCACTATCCGCTTCTGAAGCCCCACGTTGAGATGTATTTGCGGTGCGTAGTCATTCCAAAATGTGATAGATCCTCGGCACATAGTAGGTATTCCGAACAGTGAGTTGAGCTGTTTGTAGTCGATACACCTTCGGATATCACCCGATTTTTGCGCTTACTGATATTATCGACGCACTGTGATAGTTTATTGACGCTTTAAAGCGACCATCCCGTAGAATTTTGTCCACTTGGACATGGGTTTCTGAAAGGCGGGGTTCTTTGAATAGTACCTATGCTTTGCGATGTCAAGCTCAGTTTCTAGGAAACGTGTGATCCATTCTTTTATCTGACTATAGCTTTCGCCGTCATCGCATAGGTGTCGTGGCTGGGTCGCAGTGATTGTTGTGCGTTGCTGTCGGTTCAATGCAGCCGTCGAGAACTGTCTGCCGGAATGGATTCTTCAGCATTGCCTTAATGTTGACGATTGACAATATTGGGAACCATTCCTTATTCTCGGCTTTCGCGTTGTGGGCCCCGCGAGATGTTAACGGGCGTCGATCTGACGCAGCTAATACTCCACTCCTCTTCCCACTGGCCACGTCGCGACAGGCTCTAATTTGAGCTGAGCTTGGCCGAAGTGAATCCTTGCTCCGGTCTCTCATAAGAAATCTATTCCGAGGATAACGTCGTCCAGTATGGTGGGCAGCACCATCATTGGTATCGAGACTTCGCATTGGCCTAGAAAGGCACGTGCCATTAATGCCTTAATCACTTCATTTATTTAGACCTGCGGCCTTACTCATAAGAAGCTACGGGAAGCCAGCATCCAGCCAGATTGTAGCTACCGCAGTCTCACCATCCTCGGTGACGTCAGTTACAACACGACTCTTTTCGAATAGTAATGGCGTTTCCCCGTGTCTGTACTTGGTAGCAATACATTGTTCGTGTTCCTCGGTATCCACAATCTCAACAGAACAGCGATTGTGGCTGGCAGCACTCTCTGAAAAAATGTCCCGTTTGATAACAAGTCCGGTAGGCTACTCGTATGTCGATGGGAGGTTGACTGCTCCCAATTTCGTTTGTATAGTCGATTGGTAGATGTTGTTGTTGGCAGATGTTGTGAGTGAAATTCACTACCAAGTATGTTAGTTGTACCAACATGGCAAAATTGTGACGACGAGTGAAAAGCTGGTGTTGTGGGCAAAGGTTCTCGTAGATTCGTTGCAGTTACTGGGTTTCGATGTATCAGTAAGCGTATGTCGATCATGTTGTTCTTGATCGGTTCGCCTCGTCTCTGCATTTTGGTCCGGATCTCATCGATGGGGTAGAAATAAATCGAGAAACTCTTGCCTAAGCTACTTTGGTGACCAATGCACTTGGACCCTGAAATGGAACGTAGACCTGGAGTGATTCCGCGACAACCCTGGGCTTGTCCAGTTAAGCTTAAGACATTGTGCCTCGCATGTGGGCACCGGCAATCAGAGAAAGTTTGTTGGACGCAGCGTGTCAGAACCGTTGACATTTTCTGGGGGAGGTCGGGCTTTCGCATCGGTTTTCTCTGGAACTGACGAACTTGCCCGGGAACGCGACACTGCAACCATGCGTTCGGAAGTGGCCATGTGCTCGTAGAGTGCATTTAACTCTGGTCGGATTACTACACTTTTGGACACCTCCTGCTGAGCGGCAAAATTCGATTGACTCCTTCGTAGCACCTCCATTATACAAATGAATTCTAGCCCAAAATTCCTTGAGGATGGCTTGTTGCTTGTTCTTTCGTTCTTTGGGTAGCGTCTGCTATTATTTATATCATGATTTTCGATTCTCTTCTTTGTTATACTAGGCTCCCTGGTACTTATTACTCTCTTTCATGAAGTAAAAATAGTATATTGGGTGTGTGCAATGTCCGTCTGTCCTATTGGGATAGAGATTTGCAATTTGGAATATATACTCATATCACAATACACAAAAATTGATATTTTCATTAGCAACCAAGCCACCATTTTTTTACGATTATATTTACTTTTATTGATTTTTGCGCTATTGAAATTAGAGACTTGAACCTTAGCATATATATTCGCGTATACTCACGTTAGATAAACTGATAAAATATTTCGGCTATCCACACTGGTGTCGTGACAATGCGGTAATATATATATATGGAAATTACAAGCGCAACATTTTATATAATAATTCTCATACCCTGAACCCATTAAAAATGGGTAAAAAGGCTATAATAGTTTTGTGAAAAAGTATGTAACCGGCAGAAGGAGGCAACTTCGACCCCATAAATATATATATTTTTTATCAGGATCAAAAGCCGAGTTAGCCATGTGCGTCAGTCTGTCCGTCCGTCCGTGTCGATCTCGGAAACAATAAGAGCCAGATTCTCCAACTTTTCGAATATTGACCATGGCTCGCACAGATCTTGTTTACTTGAAATGATCTATAACCCACCAACAACCTCTAATTTTTATACTCGTTCACAAAGTGATAAGAGCATATTGGATTTGAGCAATGTCTGTCTTGCTGTCCGTCCGTCTGTCCGTCTTGCCGTATGAATGCAATTTTTTTGGCGCTATTGAAGATAGACTTGAAAATTTGGATATTTACTTGTAGGTTTCTGCTTCAGACAAAATTTTAAGATTTTTGTGCCATGTCTACTGGGAGGCTGGCAAATCGATAACATGTCAGTACACCTCGAATTGCAAATCGATAAAAAGTGAATATTTCCCACAATATTAAAGTTAGAGTTACAATATTTGGTATGTAGATTGCTGGTGACCTCTTCCAAAAACTTGACGTCTTCGATGTTCCGGCCACACCCACTCGAACGCCCCCCAGCGGCCCGATCATTAAAAATCGGAAATGGCTATATCTTCAACAGTTTTTAAACAAGAAGCTCCATATTTGAAATGTCTATTACTGAAAAGTTCTCCCAAACATCACAGAAAAAAAACCGAATTCGCTCTTTCCGGCTATGTTATCGCGAAAAACGGTATACCTGAAAGCTGGAATCGTTATTATGTGTATAATTTACACAATTTTAAAGCTAGAGGCACAAAACTTGGTATGTAGATTGCAGGTGGCCTCCCAAAAAGATTGCGATATTCCGGTTACGCCCATTATAACGCCCCAGTCATCCCGCCCCACTATTCACGAAAGCCTATTTCTCCCACAGTTTTAGAGCTAGAGCCGAAAAATTTTAAAAGTAGATTAAAGGTCACCCCATTTAAATAACACTAGGTAACAGCCAAATTGCCATTTTTGCCAAACCTACTTTTTATGCATACTTTTTATGCATTTTTTTCTATGATGAGATATTTTTTCTTTAAATTTTCAACATATGGTATTTTTTTTTAATTATTGAAAAGCTTAGCAATTACTTGCGAGCTAATGAATAAATCTATGCATCAGTTTTACACATTTTTAAATTGAAATCATTGGTTTTGTAACTATATATTTTGGAATTAAGAAAATTTTGATTTCTTCTGCGGTATTTTTCACGATTTTTTGACTTTAAAATTCTGTGAAAATATATATATTTTGTTATATTGTAATCATTGAACCCGATGGAGAGACGACTCAGATATTATTGTTTCAGCTCTTATAACTCATGGGTCAAACATGCCATCCGCATGCGTTCATGTGCGCAAACTTGGCTCGGATCGGCCTGAATCGACGGAATGCTTGGCGTTACTGAGGGTGTTCGTAAACAGATGGCAATGGTTTTATTTTTCTTCTTTACGCCAAGGATGCTTGCATATAGATGGTCTACTTTACTTAACCGATACTATTACCGGCCGGTGTTCAGAGAATCAGCCCCTACTACTAGTACCTGATATAACAGAAAACTACCTGTTGCTGGTAGCGGTCTGCTCATTAGTGCACCAGTACACTTATTGATCGCTAAATAGGGAATATTACCTGGGAAAGTTGGCTGACCAAGTTTTCAGCCCAAAGTCGTATCTGGGATAATTTGGACCAAACAAACAACAAGGAATTTAATGTTGACCTCAGGTAATAACGACACATTAACGCTTTCTGCCCATTTTGGAGTATCGGCTTAAAACTGCCTACCAGAATTACCGGTACCGGTGGAATTGAACCCAAAATTTGGAAAGAAGATTGGACCAAAGACTTGGACTTTTTCCGTACAACTTAGGTGAGCTTAGCGATGAACACGGAAAACGATTTCCCCATCAATTGAATTCCATTCTAATCAGAACATCCTGGGCGATTATGTGTCTCATACGAAAATCTGATTTTAATACGGTCTCCAGTTTTGGTATAAATTTACTATAACTTATTCCTACAATTAAATGGTAGGCTCATATAAAATAGTATAAATGGACGTCTCCGTTTGACGGCGCCGCAGACGAGAGCAAATACAAAACGTACAAAGAAAAAAAACACAGTTGATGTTACGAAAAAATGGATGTAATATCGATGCGTTGCGAGGATTGAAGATCAAAATTATTCCCGCAGGCGGCGACGAATCTCATTGGGCGGCCAGGCTCGGCCAGGGTCCCATTGGACTCCTGCCGCGTGCTCACCTCGCGTAGCTTGATGAGTTCTTGCGCCGGCTCGGCATCGCCCAGGACGATGGCCAAGCTTATGTGGCTTCTGGCAGTGTTGCAATTTGGCCCGCATCCCCGATGTGGTTGAGCACACGCAGTCGGTGTTCGTGGAGACTCTTGTGGGCGGAGGCCACGTACACCTCTACATCGTTGGTGTGCAACTTCACCTTGCCGGCGGCAAATTTGGATTCTTGGATTGATGGGCTGCTTCAGACCGAAGAGTGAGCAGTATTTGAGCAGCAGCTGCATGCCGTCGAGTCCCTTGACGGCATTGGGCACCGCCTCTAGCTTGGGATCGGCCAGCAGTTGTTCGACGAGCATACTCGCCAATCCAGGCCCTTCCCCTCCACCATTTCCTTGCGCATCCGTCCAGAGTGACTTGTCCAACTTGTCAACCGCCGAGCAGATGGCATGGAAATTACTGGCTGGCACGTAGATGGCGTTGATTTAGCTTGATCAAATAGTCGCCAATGTCCAAAGTATCCAGCACTTCGAGAACAATTTTAACGCACTCGGCATCCACGCGCATGGGATCATAGGTGCTGGCAATATCAAAATCACATCGGTAGAATTAGCGATAACGTCCGCGGGTCATTGCCGGATTATCGCGGCGATAATCCTTGGCGAAGTGATTGCGCTTGATGCTCGATATCTTGTAGCGCGTCGATAAGATTTCGCTGCTTTGATCTTTCAGATCGTAAATGAGCTTCGAATCTTCGCCATATTTGCCAGTTAATACCCCCTACAGCTCGAAGACGCGCGTATCGATAAACTCGCCGCCGTACCGCTTGAACACCTGCGCAATCTCGTCAAGCACACCGTGTCGCAGCATCCTCTGCTGTGGGCTATAGTCGCACGTACCTTTTGGTATTTTTAGGGTGAACTTTTGATTGGCGGACGGTGCACCGCCGCCCAGTTTGGCCTTTAGGGCACAGTGACACCTCCTCATCGATTTTTACACACTCTTTTGACACATTTTTTCGTGTGCTTATTTTTATTTCTTTGCGTTCTTTGCACTCTTTTATACTCTGGATATGGATCTTAATACAGATGAGTTGCATTTGCAAAGCAAGCAAAAAGTTGGATTTTGTTACCTACACTTTTAAAACTAGAGTTACCAAATTTGAAATTTAGATTAGTGGCCAAATAAGGGTTAAGCATTTCTAGGCCACGCCCACTCCCACCCCCGAAAAGTTCAAAATTTGTTTTCCCCACACTTTTAGAGCTAGAGTCACCAATTAAATTCAAATTAAACATAGAGGTTTGCTGTTCCGTTAAAAATTTCAAGTATTGCGCAGGTTACGTCCGACTGCAACGTTCTTGCTTGTTATTATTAGTATTTGTTTGCCGATTCTAATGGTTGCCTTCAATTCTTGTTGAATAACTTAAGTTAAATTAAACGTTATTAAATCAAATGTCCAGCATTGCAGTCCTACGTTTTATACCCTGAACCTATTGAAAATGGGCAAAATTGGGATAATGGTTTTGTGCAAATGTATGTTACCGGCAGACAGAAGCATCTCCGACCCTATAAAGTATATACATTCTTGATCAAGTCGACGAACCGTTAATGCACAATTTGACGGCAACAAATTTTATATCTGTACTCTCTGAAAATAAATCAGCATCAACTGCATTAAGCACACCATCACCACGACGAGAAGTGCGATCTTTTCTATAGATAGAGAACTTGTGGGATAGGATTTCAAATTCGATGATGTCAGGCCTTTACCATGTTTCAGAGAAAGTATAGGCGACAAGGATAAGGATTACTAAGTTTAGTACAAAGACCTCTTACTCCTCCTGATAGTGAGCTACCAGAGACCAAGTGAGCTAACAGAGACTGCACGAGGTGGGTTTAATTTAATACCAGGAGGCGGAAGTGCAATCG